>JAUCMS010000002.1:4688653-4706860 GCA_032357445.1 Enteromius radiatus
GTTTAGGGGTGGGTTAGTGTGGTCATTCGTACAAATTACACCTACTAAAATACATTTTAATCACAGTGAGATCAGTGCGGAAAGTCCACATACTGCATTTAAACACAGATGCAATACAACACTGTCATTATTTTTAAGACCGCTAGAGGGCACTTACCTTTAAAAGGTAATACGGTACTTACAAAATGACCTATAGAGTCGTTTTTTGTTGGAGGACAGGCTGGCGTTTTTGGTTGTAAGGGAAAGATAACCTTGTCAGGCTTTCCAAAAGAACCCAGCATTATGTGAATAGTGGATGTACTTTGTTTTTCTGGGGCAGCACAGAGTTTCACAAGTGTGTTTTTTGATGAACGTTTTATGAACAAGGCCCCAGTTTGATGCTGGATTTGCACATAGTTTGAAACTGAAAGATGAAGAGGTCCCAGCTATAAAAGATCCTGGTTGATGTAGAACTCCAGACGAAACGGCATCAAATGTCTGTTAGTGATGGGTTGTTCTTTTTGAGCAAATTTGAGCAAAAAAGTTTATTAGGCTGTCACGTGACGAATGAACCACTCAAACCCAAAGACCTGGGACTAATCAATTCTCTTTCAGGCTCATACTGCATTGGTTAAACCTATGGGGCTGTCACATGATGAACAAACAACTCATCAACCCGCATACTTGTCAGATAGTGAGCTAGTCATAGAATGAAGGCCCAGGTAAACAATGACTTAATCTTTTCTGTTTCTTATAGCATTATAGCTTTGTATTGTTTGTTGTGTGATCAGCATTTGCATATATAAGTGACACATAACATTTTAATTATGTCTTGCTAAAATGAACCAAATGAATGCAATGACTCAAAATAAGATTTGTTCATTTTGCTGAACGAGACTCAAAGATCAGAGTCGGTAAAATGTTTTGATGGTGATAGGCGCTCAAGTGCTCATCACTCGTAAGCTCCACCCACATGCCACACCTCCAGGAGTTAGGCTTTTTTTTCCAGAGAGAATCATAAAACTGTACCTTTCTTTTATAAATATGACAACACTAAAGACTTTTTGGAGATATGAAGGATGCAGTACTACTCTATACTCAAGATTAACATGATATGTTAATCTAAAGGGTGAAACTGTGTTTTGCCCCTTTTAAATCCAAATAACAGGTTAGTACAAAGAAGCCCAAAAAGTCAAATTTGATTTTATGTTAATTATGTTGCTTTAGATAATACCAAAGTAAATAACATTTAGATTAATAAAAGAAACCCTTTTTTCAAGCAATTTTTAAATATTATTAACAGCAATTATGCAAATCACCCAATATGCATAGGGGAAAAAAAAAACCTAAAACAGAAATGATATTTATGAATTAATAATCCATGGTATGTGTTAAAACACACTCTCAGAAAAACTTCATTAGTATATTCTGGCCAATGCATCAAAGTGGTATATGTTTCAGCAATTTAAATACACTTTTTCCATTTGTATACCTCTAATTTCCTGTTCTGAGCAACATTCAAATAAGCGTTAGCCTTCAGATAAAGCAACAAAACAGGTGTTTATTCAGTAGAAAGGCATAATTTTACACATAATGTATGTGAAGTGCAACGTTTTAGCTGTGGAGTAATGGTCTGCTTGTTTACCTCAACCAAAGCAGCGAATCATTGATATTCTAATGTCCTCTTTCTTATATATCAAAAGTGAAACTGACTCTACCTGTATTGTTATTGCATCTGTTTGAAATCATAATCCATTATGTAGAATGAGAAATAGCTCATGCTGGTAGGAATAAAAAAAAGGCTGCATTATTTACCACAACAAATTCTCCAGGGATACTACGAAAAGCCTGTTTACTTTAGGAAAACATTGTTGTGCGTTGTAAAGAGAGACAAAATATAACCCCTAACAACAGCAGAAAACTTTCCCAGAATGCTTTCATATGTGTTCAACTCCTACTCCTCTCCACTATTAAAGTTCACAAAAAGGTCATTTTGCCTTTCAAACACACTCTTCTGTGTTTGCTCCGGGCTGTTAAATGAAGCTCCTCCAACCTGCTTTGTCTCGCAACCATTATGAAGTTTAACAACTATGTATGTTTCTAACAGAAAATCGGTAATGGGGCATCAGAAAATGTTGGCCTCTGGATTCCATCTTGACAGTGTCTGTTTTCCCAGTCAGTTTCAGATCAGATGGCCTCTATTACACAAAACCTTTATAAAAACCTGGCAACAATGCAGCTTTAAAGGGCATAGACGAATACACACACAGAATAATTATGAAGCCGCTGACCTCTTGCTCATGCAGCAAAAAACGCCATTGGCAAACATCTGTAGCGGAGAAAACAGGTGAGTGAGTTTAGTATTTCTGCAGTGTTTCAAGTATTGGATTCTACAGCTTTACTTAAAGGGAACCTGATTTGAGGCCGTATCCATTCATCAATACCTCTTTAAGGATTTAAGTTGCATTAAAATGCACGGTTTTAAAGCCTCGGTTTACTTCTTGGGAATGTAAACAAAGCACTTTTTGGAAGTAGCTAACAAAAAGTAGCTAGACTGTTTAAAAGAGCATGCCAGTAGCAAAATAGTGTAGCTTTTCAAGTAATGAGCTATTTTGTCCATCAAGTAGCAATGTGTTTTTTTTGTCACACTTTAATGCTTTACTGCTGAGCAAACTGGGATAGTAATGAAATGGGCTCACCTAGAATAGGTCATCTGGAAAAGGCCCCAATGATGCACTGGATATGGACTTGCAGTCACATGGTTTTTGCTCTACTTTGTTCACAAACGCCCCGTTTGAGGTGTTTTGAGGTGTACACATTATTTTATTTATTTTTTTATCTGTGCATATGAGTCATTTGTAGTTCAAAAAAGGTTCATAAACCCTCCAATCTGATTCGTTTGAGTGAACTAATTCATTTAAGATAGCCTCTCTCATGAAGTTTGGGAATCTTGATTCACTCCAGTTTGTACATATTTTACGAGGTGGCTAATTCGTACAAATTTGTACAACCTCACTTGCTAAATTTTATGTATTTTATGAGTTGCCAATGCGTATGAATTTGTATGAATGACCTACAACTAACCCCGCCCCTAAACCTACCCGTCACTGGGGTTTAGACAAATTGTACAATATCGTACAAGCGAGGTTGTACAAATTTGTACGAATTAGCACAAATTTGCCACCTCGTACGAATATGTGCAAATTGGTCTTGATTTATTCAGTTAAAACTGGTTAAAAAAAGATTCTTACATTTATTTAAACTCTTCTGTGTGTGTGTTTAGCAATAAAACTTTTTACTTGGTCGTATAAATTTGTATGTGTGACCCATTAAAAGAGTTGGAAATTCTGATTCGTTTGAGTAAATCTGTTCATTCAGATGGTTCATTTGAAATGGTCCACAAAAATGATTCATATTCATCTGTCATGACGCAATTTCATATGAAGAGTTTATTTGCAAAAACGATAAACACTACTTATAAATAATGTGTTTTTTTACTTTATACTCCTTTGAATTTAGTGTAATGCAGTAATGCAGAAGCTTTAAACTTTTAACTGCATCACATCAAATACAGAAAAGAATGTACTCATTATCAACATCAGACAACCCCTTTAAAAGCTTCAATCTTCTTCTTCTTTTATAGTGATCAATGTGTTTTCTACTTAGTTATAACCTTTGCTTGTGGGCTGTTATCATTGAGCTGGGAACTGGGAATTTCATGCAATCATTTTCATATTGCAGTGTATAGCATAGCTAAAAAACATTTCCAATGGGTAGCTCAGAAGCAGTTTCGAAAGTAGTTTTAAAGAAGCTTCCCCCGCACTGAAGCCATTGGTCTTATATGGTAACATGAAATGATAACATTTATTGTAGTGCTGATTGAGCTAATCGAGCAAAGAAGAAGAAATGCTGCACTGCATAAGCAGCTTAAAGCTTCTCTCGGGCCCAGTTCATGTTTAAATGCCCCAGCGGGGTGCCTAGCCTTTCAACTGAAGAGGTTTTCCACTGGAATTTTTTTTGGCCCCGCAAGCTGGACATTAAATGTCTCATCCCACCATTTTAGCACAGGGCAGATGAGGACATCTAGAATGACAGCTTTCTTCTTCGAAAGGGGACAGGAAATGAAGGAGGGAACAAGAGAAGAGTGTCCTGACCTCTGATACTGTATCACTTTTGCACCGACTCAAAAAAAGGATTGAAAAGACCTGGCCCGCCATATAAAATGAGGGGACATTCTGTGATGATGGAAATTGCTGGCACAAAATTTCAGTTTCAAAATCTCGGAGCTCAGATAAAACCCTTTTCAATTTTTCTACTTTGAAAGGTGGGTGTTTTTTTTTTTTTTTTTAATCCAAAAGGCTGTCAATTAAATTAAAATGCACTATTTGGAATAAATAAGAATTACATTGAAAATAATTTAAATAAAATTCACACAATAATAATTTAAAATAATTAGTAATTAAATACTGTGCAATTATTTAGGTGGTTCATTATGCAATACCATATATATATATTTTACTAATATATAAAATTATAGATTACATTCTAAGGTTTTTTTTTTGTGTGTGCAAATTTTAATTCACAATTCCTTTATAGTTAATATTTTGTTTGTTTAGTTTATTCAGAATGAATTCAATATTTTTTTCATCAGTTTTTAGAAATAACACAAAAGAAATCATTTATAATATTGAATTAATTAAATGTATAAAAGCTGAAAAAAAGCAACAACATTAAATATCTTTAATTAAACAATATGTTAACATGCTCATTCTGAAAGCCCTTTTTCCAGAAAACAATGACATTCAAAGTGGCAAATACATAATAATAAAAAAAGACTGTCCTGTACATTAGATCATTAAATTACTTTATTTCTGATCTCATCATCAAAATTTTTACAAAACATTTTTTTCTGACAATAATATACTCAAAGAAGAGCCACATTTTTGCATTTGGAGCAGGTCTTCACAAAACTGTTTTCAGTCTGCGTACAGACGAAAACAAAATAAAACAACAGCAAACTAACAGAAGGGTTATAACAATGCATATTTACATCCCACAGAAAAACAATAACCCATAGCCTGAGACCAGGCAAAGTCAGAGAAACATGATTTTCATGGAAGTTAATGGGCCTACAGAGGATGAAGTGGAAGGTTAAAACACAGGGGGAGAATACAAATGAGAGACAATATTGCTTTTCATTATGTTTTTTTGCCCTATGTAATCCATTAATAGATTGAGTGGGGGGAAATGAATCAGAACCAAAAAGCCAAAATTCACTTGAATCATTAGTTTGAGTCCTCCATAAATCATCGCGGCCAGATCGTTTATATCTACGCAATTAGCAGTGATGGCATGACTGTATCTACAGCTCTTGTATAAAACTCTATTCCAATTCAAAGAACGCTGTTTGAGCTCTCATCTGGTTTCCTACAAAGCAGCTCTGCTTTACAAATGGAACAAAAACATCCAAAACCTTATGCTGAGGAACCTTGAACGTGCTGGATGGGTTTGCAGACAGCCGTCTAACAGACGTCATTTTAACAAAAGCATTTCTTTTTTGCTGTTGATACATCAAGGCTTCAGGTAACAGTGAAAACGGATACATTGGAGCTACTGTGACAAGTAGGCCTACTGTACACCAGTCAAAATATAAATCAAATGCCTGTCTATATCAGATGCTTTTTCCAGCAGATGACACTCAGAGGCACTAGAGCTATAACTGCAACTTGAAATCAGCGTGAAATACATAAAGCAATACGCTTTAGTCAGAGTTGATGAAATACTGAAATGGTCACAAACAAAAACAGGGCTGTCTGAGATGAATGTACGTTCAGTTCAAGTTCTGTCAGTCATTCCCGCAATGAAAGATTTATATTTCCAGAAATGTTCAATGATAAAAAGAGTCCAGAAAACATGAGCTCATGAAAAATAGATGATCTCAGACCAGCAGGACATGCTGAACAGGCCGTACTTCCATCCCTCCACCCTGTTCGCATTTTCCCTGCCTATTTTTTGTAATTTCCTGTTTATTGATTATAATATGTTCAGGTCAGAGTGAGTTTTGTCCTACAGAGCTGCATTATGACCAATTTTATACTAGTAATGAATGCCTTTTTTAGCATTTCAGAGGAAATTATGCGTCTGTTCCAAAACACAGCGCGCTGCCTACGTAGGATGCATTTTAAGGCATTATTGGCATGTTCCCCATTTAAAAGCGTTCCAAAAGGTAGGCAGCATGATTAAGCTGCCATCTAAAATATCTACTTTTGGCCAATTTAATTCAAAATGGCAGATTCACAGGCCTTCTTTGCGTAGAAAACAAGCCTGTGATGCATTGCAATCAGCTATACTTAAATTTTTTATTTTTTTTTTAATACTTGTACTGTTGTTTTGTACTTGGTAGTATAAAATAACAAAATTTAAGTTGGGGAATCAGATTCATTTATGTGAAACTGTTTATTCAGATGCTTCATTTTGTAGATTCATTCAAACCCTTCCATCTTCCATCTCCCTCCAACCTGATTCATTGGAATGAATCTGTTCATTCAGATGATTCACATAATTGAACTGGTTCAGTAAAGATTCAGTTAGTTTTATGTACAGTAGTGTAGCTTTTCTTGTATTAAACAAGTAGCTCACAACTAGTTAAGTTTTGGCTAGTTATATACTATTTTACCCCAAATCAGTGCACTGTGTTTGTTTACTAAAATACTGTGTTGTTAGCTTAGCAACATGCTAACGCTCATGCAAAATGTAGATGTTTCTATGTAGAGCATTCAAAATTGGCCACTTCTGTTGATTCATGCTGGTAAGTATGCTGTCTACGTAGGTGGCGAGGCAGCTCACTAGATTTTGGAACAGATCCTTTTGGCTCTTTGGCCCCGTTTTCACTCCCGGACGTTCTGTCCAACATTCACTCTCTAAACTACGACACTTGATGTGTAGATAGTTTGTGGGCTAGAGCTCTGGTTGAATGTGACAGATTTAGTAGACAGAGAATAAGTATGGTGACAGAGCCAAGTCCACAATAGCAGCAGATGTTAGCCCCATGGGCCAACCCCCGCACACTGACAACAGCGCTACCTCTCAGCCATGTGCAGGCCTAGAGATAAGCAAAGGTTTTTTTCTCCTCCAATTTCTGCACAGATGAGCAAATGTATGTGTTTGTGTTTGTCTGCGTGTTGTATATAGCTCCTTTCACCAAGACTTTTGCCCCAATATTTATACGGCTGCGAAGAAAACGGCCAGCAAGCTAAAATTCCTTCCCTCTGACTTTCTTTCTCTCAGGCCTCTTCCTGTCCTTCTGGATATTTGCATTAGACACTCATTTGAGAGTCAACACAGAAATATAAAAGTCTTTTCTGTTCCTTTAAATCCTACCCTTGAGGAAAAATGTGTTCCCAGAAGACACTGGGGCCCAAATCACAAGGGGAAAAAGAACAACCAAAAACAAACAAATGGGAGGGAAACGGGAGGGATTTTTTTTTTTTTTCATTTTCTTTTGAAGCTCTAATTTCGCTTTTATGTGAATGGACTGTATTGGTACATACTTTGTATGGATAGTGCTCTCTGAATATTAGCGAATTAAACCTACTGCTGCTAGAGAACATCCTTTGCGGACAAAGACAAATTAATTGGAAATTTGCATTTAAGTTGTACGCTCTCTGCAGCTTAATAACACCTGCTTGGATATTTCCAGGAAAAAACTCGTGGAAGTGTTTTGCTTTCTAAACATTAACACAGGTTTGATTCAACCCTCCTTTTGTCGCATGAAACTGTGCCCACCTATGATCCTTGTGCCAAATTGAAATTTGATTGCATTGAAATCCATGAATAATTCATGCATTCTTGATTAGGGATTGTTCAGATCAAGTAGAATGTGTATTTTTTCTGCTTGTAAACTGCATTATTATTACAGATTTAAATGAAAAGTATTTGTGTAAAAAGGTACTTTAAGGTTTATTTTATATTTCACAAATAAATGACTAATATTTAAAAATCACTGCTTTACAGAAAGTGCAAGGCGCAATTTTATTTTATGTATTAGTTTTTTCTTCCAAAAAAATTAAGTTCCTTTTGGGTAAAATATTATTCAGAAATTAAAGTTATGCAGCATTACATAGTCTTCATGCCTGAGTTGTTGCTTCATTGATTTGTTGATTAATATAAAAATTTAAAGATACAATTGTTAATATCTTTACTGTCACTTTAGATTTGAAAAAAAAAAAAAAATCATAACCATCCCTGTGTGCCAAATCTGACTATATATATATAATTATAATTATTTTTAATTTTTAATTTTAAATAGTTATTTTCTTAGAAGAAATATATATATATATATATATATATATATTTTTTTTTTTTTTCATTGTCACAAAGCCAGATTTCTAAACCAAACATGTTCATATTTCTAATATAATTTTTTTACCAAATATCAACAGGACAATAAGAGGGTACAAAATGTAAAATGGCAAAATGTGAATGACAAGCGAAGAGAAGATGCAGGGGCGTCCTCAGCCTTACGTAAATGACCGTAAAGCAGCAAATTGTCAGAATAATGGGAAGAGACAGTTACATAAGGCGTCATGATTTGGCGACTTTGTGGAGGAGGAGAATCGTTGCTTTGAATGACGGTTTAAGAGCTTAGATTATCTAGTTAAGGTAACTCATCCAGATAGCTGATAGGATCGGAAAGCTTTCATACACAGTCCTTGTTCATTTTAAAGCGGAAAACCCATGACATTTTGGGGTTCTAAATAAATTAGCACGTGGTAAGTATTTCATCCAGACTGACCAAGCAGAGAGAACTCTATAATGCATGGAGAACATTATATACAATTATGTATTTAATTCCAATTAGATTAATTAGAATGAAATATTCTAGTTTTCCCTCTGAACAACATTCTGACTTTGCCTTTTCAAATTCAGGACACAGAAAGTAGTATGGATTTTCTGCAACACTGCCATTGAGCTAATGCCTTGCTGTAAGGAGCGTTTTATGAGGTTGTAAAGTTCTTGCGACTTACTCAGAATTGAAATGCGGTGGGCAGGTAACCCTATTAGCATTTACTTAACAACATCAAGCCTATACTTGATACATCATGCATGAAGCCTCGGAGCAAAGTACAAGCCACTCTCATTGAACAAGTAGATATTATTTTGCCTGGGTGTCTCGAAAATACAAACTGAGGAGAAAGAGAGAGAGGATCACAACGGTTAGGGCACATAGCAGAATCAAAGTATATATGACATTAAATGAGCATTGATATCAATCTTTCTATTCCCAAACAGATGTCAGCAGTAAAGCGATATGAAGAAAACGAAAATCTATGATGCTAATGAGATGTGGAACCGAATGAGACGGCAGATAGAAAAATATCAATCTTCCAAATGAGGGGTCATATCCAGTCTCTCTCTGGAGAAGCATACTCTTTGATCAGGGTGCGCGTTTAAACAGCTTAGGTTTAGCTTTTTCACAAAACTCGTGTCAAAAGAAGCAAAACAATATGTTTCTTTATACTCTCTATTTACAAGATAAACATACGAAGATAACTGGTGCCGGAAACCATCAGGACACGTTTCAAATAGTCTTTGATCGTCTTGACAGCGTCACTTCTCTTGAAGAGATTGAGACATGACAGTGTGAAATCCGTTTCTTACCTCGCCAGCACACTTCCTGTGATGTCATTGCATTTTATTCATCAGTGTCCGTTATAAACATGCCAGCATAGAGTTCTGGAGGGGCCAAAGCAGTTATTGTGGCTCCTGAGGAGACGGGTGGTGTTCCGTCATTGATCCGGAGGCCTTGAACGGGATGAAATTTGCAATATCCACACTGACCGCTGGTGAGATACCATGTCCACATTCATTGTGTAAAGTCCAAACGCACAGGCACACAGGGTGAAAAAAAAAAACTGTGTTTACAGGCAATAATTCCATTAATTCTCAAAGTCCTTTGAAGGTTGAAAGTAAGAGAAAAACAAACAGAACTAAAACAAACTTCTTGAACAAAACGCTCTGCTGAACTACGGTGAGTGAGACAGCAAACTGAGTGATACAGAATCAGTGAAATGTGACTAATGTATGACCACAGAAGTCTATTAGACTAGTAATAGTTTGATGTTCAAAAAAAAAAAAAAAAAAAAAAAAAAAAAACACACAGGAGCATCTGGTCTGCCTTAATCTCGACTCAAACTAAAAATGAACAGGCCCTCGAATGACTATGGGAGACCGGAGGCTATTGTAACACTTATTCAGCATATGCTCGGTAGAGATTGCTTTCCGCCTGAGGAATAGCATGATCGCTTGACTTTGTGAGAAATAACATTGATTTTTTTTCTTCTGTTGTGTTAGATTTTACCTTTAAATGAAAAAATGAATAAAAAATATAATCTTTATTATTTGGAATCATGTATTCATTAATAAAAAAATCTCTCTCTCTATATATATGAACAGTTTAATCATCTTTATTTTTTATCTTCAGTGAAAACGATTCAGTAATAGTACTACATATTAAATCAATAATGTTATTATTTTAATGTGTACTCTTATTGGAGATACAATGGGCTAATAAACATTTTTGTGTGTTATGATTGCCTCCAGTCACTGTCATAATCGAACCCATAAAACTCTGACTACCTGTGTGAAATTCAGTGTAATGATAATATTACAGTTGGCACATATATATGTTTCTTACATCAAAACATGGCATGTAGATTTGTAGTAGTCCGAGTTATATAGGAAAATTGCTATTACAATTGTCACCGGTCTTCCATAAGTCTTGCTTTTATAGCTAATTATAGCAATTTCATCCATGTGGCTACTTTGTTGAGCAACAACAGGAGTTAAAAATTTCTTGGTTAAGACTCAATGACCTGAAGTGACTGACCACCTCTTTCTGAACTCAACTGAAGAAAATATTGTTTTATTCAGCTCTTTGAAACAACCGGAGGCTCCTAACAGAGATTCAGGCTTTAATATTGTTAGATCATTGGAAAGTCATTTGAAAATGGGTGATAAAGATCCTTTAGATCAGAAACACGTTCTACGCAAGTATGTAAATGCTTCTAGCCAAGCTCCATTTCACACATTGTCCTCTGCCAAAAACTCATGTATGCGTTTAGTTTTTTTTTTTTTTTATTTAGGTAATTTATTGTCATAGCGCAGCAACACTTTGAGGAAAATATTGCTGAGCAAATTAGCACACACTCCTCAGTGACGTATTGTCACCTCAATAATAACATGCCTAGCATAAACTAGGAGGTTTGTGTGCACTTGCAGTGCATTGCATACTTGCGAAGAAGATATTTCCGCCACTGTATGGTAACTCCAACATGCTAACCGAGTGAGGGGCGTTTGCTTCGTCCCCTTATGATTCTTCCCTCTTGAAGCTGAAGTGTGTAATTTTTTGGCTTTTTAGCAAAAAGCAGAGACAGCTAGTATTCTGTAACAAGTATGAACAAGCTTAGAAGACACATGTAAACACTGTGGCACTATCAAAACATTGTTTGTTTGTTTAAACACTCCAACAAGCCAACATAGCAACACTGGCTCAACCAATGGAGTAAGATTGAGGGCGTGACTTTCTGCTTGCCTGACCAATGGCAGATAAGGGAAACCACTTGGCGCAGAAATTACACACTTCAGCTTTTAAACTTAAAAACACATACGCACTCACAAGCAAACACACACGTACACTATCTAGTCAACATGTAGCGTTCAAACACTGAGCTGGATGTTTTTCACTCTGCATTTGAGTATAAACTCTGGCGGCCCGCACATTACAGTATGCATTAGACACATACTGATTAGTCTGATTACATTTTGAAAAGAAACACAAGCTATATGTACATCTAAAGAAGCTTGATCTTTGGTACAAGTGCACGCTGAAAGACCTTGCCCCGTGAGACTTCATTTCACTTTCAATGAATGCTTTTTTTTTTTTTTTTATACTCCATCTGACATGCTCATGTCTGGACAGATCTGTCTTTTTAATCAAATAATGACAGCATTTATGAGCGCTCCCTGGCAACTAAATGAAAATAACAGCGAGAGGCCTTTGAGCTCTGGTGAACATTAATTTGTTTCTTTTCATTCTCTCGTTCTCACACTCTCTCCCTCGTCAAAAAAAAAACAACAAAAAAACCTTGTTTATTGCACATTCCTATTCATTCTTCACTCAGCATGAGAGAATCACCATTATCTACTCCTCAGAGAAGGCGTCCTGTAGCGTCGGTACAGAGAGAGGGCTGAATGAAACCAAAGCCACGTTTAACGTCTCATGCATGTTGCATTGGATTTCAATTTGCCATTGAGCAGAACGGGGACAACAAAACGTGTACGGGCCTTTGAGTCGGAACAAAGAAAAGATGGAAAAAGACGAATGGAATCCCATTTTCCAGGATACACTACACTCCACAATGAAAGTGTACCGTATGCCAGATCCTCGTGTCCTCCAGCGATGTCGTGGGAATGTTTTTCACTTCTCTATATTCGCGAGAAACAGTTAGCGCGCAGCAGTATGCACAGTTTTCGGACGTGCCGCTGCGTTTAATGCGGCAGAATGTGGATCACCGCCCAGGCACATCCTCTTTTGAAATTACCCATCATGCCTTGCTTTGCGAGCGGAGCTGTTAGCGTCTAAAAGTGAGGGTGCTGGTGGAACGTTCTGTTGTTGGATAGTTAATGGAGCGTTCTATGGTGGGGTAGGGGATGCTGGGACCCTCCATGGGTGCTCTCTGGCTGGGTGGAGAGCAGGGTCCCGTGGTGCCCGTAGTGATGGTGGGCACTGCTGGAAGGGCCACAGTCTGGATGGTGCTCCTCTCGCGGGAGGGAAGCTCCTCAAGCCCCTCCAGGCTTTGCGGAGGCCCCTCATAGCTCATGTTGAGCCGCAGGGGCTGATGGGCCTGGCAGTAGTCCACTATGGGCTGCTCGTACCTGTAGAAGGTCAGAGTGCTCATCTGGTGAGGGACCTGTGGGGGGTAAAGGAGAGAGAGAGAGAAAGAGTGAGCTGAAGATCCCTAATTAGAATAATTAAGTCATTAACAGTCATTAAATTGTCATTAAATTGATAGTTCACTCAAAAAATTAACATTTTGTCATTATTCGCTTACCCCCCTATCAGTTTTGACCTGTATGACTTTCTTTCTTCCATAGGACACAAAAAGAGAAATTTTGAAGTGATTGCACTAGTCACTCTTTTACATGCAACTAAATAGAGTTTGAAGGATTCAAGATTCGCAAAATGATGCAAAACAGCATAAAATATAAAAAAAGTGGTACATTTGGATTATGCTCTTCACTGTGTTTTTATTTATTTTATTTACAGATTGTAAATACATCGGAATTTTAAGATTAATTCAACGTAACTTGCCATTGTTCGTGGAATTTGCATGCAATTTATAAGTGAAAATGTTTTCTGAGTCAAGAAGTTTCCAAAAAAGGAAATGAAAGAATAAAAGAAAGGAAGTTTATGTTGTTATACACTGATAATATCCAGTGAGCTATTATTCAAAGTTGTCCTTGAAAACTGCATCAGTCCGACTTCTGAATGAATCATTCAAATGGAACTGAATTAATGTTATATATATACACACACACACACGCACACACACAAGAGACAGATTTTTTATTTTTCTCATGAATCAGACAAATTTTATCATGAAAAATTTTCAGTGAATGAATCATTTAGATTGGATGTTAATTAATGATCCATTGAAAATATCCAATTCAAAACAATAATTTTCTCGCAAACTGCACCTTACTACTTTTCTCTTGAACATTTCTCACTGGTTGAATCCTTCAGACTGTAACTGAATTAAGGTTTCATTAAAAAGATCCAATTCAAAAGAATGATTTGTTCACAAATTACACATTTCTATATCTCCCATGAAGAATTTTCACTGAATTAATGAATCATTCAGGCTGGAAATGAAGTTTCACTGAAAAGATGTGACAAAAGTTAATGATTCAGTGAATAACTGTGATTTTTTTAGTGAATGATGACTTACATTTTGGTCTTTATTTCATCACACAAAGCTATTGTATGACTCTGAATACTGCACATTTTATGATACTTTTTTTTTGTCATTTTGGACCTTGACAGCCCATGTCCTCATTCTGTTTCCTTTATGGAAAAAAAGCAATCAGGATATTCATCAGAAATTCACCTGCAATATTGTATTCCAAGGACGAATAAAGTCATACAGGTTTGGACCTACATAAAGCCGAGTAAATAATGACATTTTTCATTTTTGGGTGAACTATCCCTTTAATTAGAGTAATTAAACCACCCCCTCACCACAAGAGTCATTAAATAGTCATAAAATATCTCCGATAATGATTCTACCACCAAGAGACATGCACACACACAGAGTTCATTCCAACATCCCTCATTCCCACATCGTTCTCAGCCCACTCGCGACTTCCTCTTTAAGCTGTGCTTCCGTCTGCATTTAGAAGCTGCCTCGTGGCGCCGCGTTTTCAAAGAGGCACCGCACTGGTAGGGGTAATAGCTTTTTACACCGAGTGCAAACCCAGCATCTGTCTTGCTTCCCAGTGTGTGTGCCGTGCTGGCTGGTGACTCACTCTGTGTATACACAAGAGGCAGAACACACACACACACACACACACACACACACACACATGAACCCCCGCACAGACTGCTGCAGCTATTCCTATGATAAGTGACACAAGCAAATATGCCTTTCCTTTTCATGCCGTGACTCTGGGAGAGTCACTGTGGAGAAACATGCCACATGTGGCTGTCTCATATGTACTGCAAAAATATTTTTATTTTCCCAGATAACATGTAAAAAATACTGGTCAAAACAAGTTACATTAACTTTATGTAAGAAAACTCATTTAATGAAAAATATGGATTATTGCAAGTTATTTTTCTCGTTTTTTTAAAACAATAACATTCTGTGCAGTTTATGCTTAAGAAACGTTCAAGTGTTTTAATCAATGATTGAATCTTTCTTTTGAGGTTTCCAATGAACCAGTGGTAACTATCCATTACCTAAGATAAACTTTTAATCAATATATTTTCAAAGTACCAGTTAACTTTATGCTAATAAAAGTTAATACAAATGTTTATTGTTGTTCCCAGTGCATTAACTATTTCCAGATAGAAATGTTGATATTAAAAATAAATGTAAATTTAGTAAACATTGAGATAAACATTAACTATGGTTAATAAATGTTGTAGAAGTATTATTTGTTCTTATTTCATGTTAATTAATCTAAATAACTATTGTTCAAAAAATAAAACATTGTAAAGGGAATCAATCTATCTAGTACACAAATTGAACATTTATTAAATAAAATAAACTGATTCATTCTTAGTGAATGCAACAACATACTCTGATTCTCACCTAAGTGAATCATATGACTTCAGGAGACTTGAAAAATGTGACCTTGGACTATACAACCAGTTGTAAGGGACAGTTTTCTGAGATTTATATGTCAGCTGGATAAATAAGCTTTCCATTGATGTATGGTTTGTGAGGATATGGCAGTGTTTGGCTGAGAAAATATGGAATATGAGGGTGCAAAAAAAACAAACAAAAATAATCTAAATATTGAAAGAAAAAATGCCTTAAATTTGTCCAAATTAAGTTCTTAGCAATTCATAATACTATTCAAAACTTAAAATTTTTATATATTTATGGTAGGAGATGTCTTCATGTAACATGATCTTTCCCACTAAACATTGGACGTCGGTCCATGACCAATCTATTCGATATTTCTATATCTATTTGACGTCCAAACTAGGTCCACTATTTGGACGTCCAACCATGACCCAACTTGGACGTCATTTTGACGTTCAACATTTGACCTAATCTGGCTTAATTTTTTTGGAAGTCATTTGGATGTCTATGGCAGTGGCAGTAAATGCGACATGATTATCCATTTGAATACAGATTATTTATAAACAACTTCTCCTTATATATATTATGTTGAAAATATGTCCACAAACGACCACGTTTGGACCACTTTTGGACTATAAATAGCCCTTACATGGCGGTCCCAACGACGTCAACATTAGACGTGCAGTAGACGTCAAAAAAAGACGACCCCATCAATGGACAGAAATTGGACGTCCAAAAATGACATGGAAAAGATGTCACTACGATGTCACATTGTGCAGTGGGTTACTTAATAGCTTAATGATTTTTTTGCATAAAAGAATGATTTTGACAGCATATCACTACAAATATACCCATGTGACGTATGACTGCTTTTGGTCATTATTTTTGGTCACTATAAGATGGCTTCATATGGAAAATAATCAGAATCTTGATAACACTTTACAATAAGGTGTCATTTGTTAACATCAGTTAATGTATTAACTAACATAAATGAACAATAGCATTATGCTATTTATTCATCTTTGTCATTGTTACATAATGACAATGCATTTGTTCATCGTTAGTTCATGTTAATTCACGATGCATTAACTAATGTTAACAAACACAAACAGTGATTTTAATAATGCATTAGTAAATGCTGAAATGAACATGAACCAATTAATAAATGTTGTAAAAGTATTGTTCATTCGCAGTTCATGTGTGCTAATGTTGATAATAACTGTTACCTAATGATTATCTTATTGTAAAAAACATTTTTGTTTTCTAGGTTTTAAAAAACGTTTGTTTAATTCGCCGTCTATTTCCACTGAACAACCAGAGTTCATTGCTTTTAAAGGAGCGAATTAGTGAACGCTTAGAGATAGTGAAGAGCGACCCGGGCGCGATTACCACCACCCAGCAATAAGTGAACATTAGTGACAAGAGAGCTCTGCCGGTGTGACAGACGAAGAGGTTTTACAAAGAGACTCCTGACAGGAAGCAAAATAAATAAACAATGTCAAATGCAGGGCCGACTCTCAAGTGATAATGAGATGCGTTGTGTCAGCGGCTCGGGTTTAAAGCTCTTTGTATGCCACAATTAATCCACTTCCCCATATTCCCCTGAGCAGAGCGAAAGGCTTTTTGCATGAGCACCAGCAGAATGCACAGCTAGCTACTTAAAAAAAACTGCTTTACTTCGAGTCTCATGGGATTTGTTAGGAGGAAGCGGATAGTCATATACTGCAGGGTCACTACAAGGGGTGCCTAAAGTATATTTAATATGACTTTATACACATATGACATGCCTGTTTATATGTACCTGAAAAGCACTTGTTCAAAGAAATACAGCAATGCACCAAATAATAAAATCAGATATATGTATATAAAATGCATTCTAATGCAGTTTAATAGACCTGTTGCTCTTTTATTTTTAATATTAATCAAAAACAATATTGACAAGACAAAAGAAAAATGCTCATTGATGTTGTCTGGATAGCTTTGAGTCTCTGCAATCAAATATAAAAAAAAAAACAGGCCTAAAGAAAGCAAAATAATTAATGTGCACATTTTAATTGCAGGGCTGCTTCTCATTTAAACTCCAACAGCATCCAATATTAATGCATTGTATCTAAGAGTCATGCATTGAAGACTGTGCCAATAATTTAAGTAGTTTATTTAGCATTTGATTACTTGAATACATGATTCTGCTTTTAAATTTTGCTAAAACTTTAAACACTGTTGACTTCATTTGTTCTGTGGCTTATAATTGATTCTGCTATAATTACTTGAATTATCCGATTTTGAGAAAAGGTGAAAACATAACGGTTTTGTTTATAAGCTAAAGATTTTTGTGATTGGTTATCGACTGATGATAAAATTTCTGCTAATTAACTGGCCTCTCTGATTCAGTATATCAGTCCACAATCTTACAAAAAACAAAAACACAGGAGGAGGCTTTGAGCTGAGCTATTAAGTGATGGCAGAAGAACTCGTGTTTTATGATTCATCAGTGTGTTTAGGACACAGGTGGGTCCAACCTTCAGTCTATGAGGACCCTCATAAACATCAAAAGGTGCCAGGGTAGAAAGAAATGAGCGCTTGCCAAAATCTAAACCATTGCCCCAGGTGGCTTGGAAAAACAGAAAATAAATGAGAAAGAGGGAGAATCATTGTTGTCAAAATGAAAGAACCTTCACAATGAGTTTTTTTTTTCTTACAATCTGTCAGATATGTGGAACCACAACTTTTGTATCTGTTGTTAAATTACTTTAAAATCTTAAAATTAGTGCTGTCAAACAATTAATCGCGATTAATCGCATCCAAAATAAAGGTTTTTCTTTACATAATATATTTGTATATACTGTGTATATTTATT
>JAUCMS010000002.1:4716884-4727213 GCA_032357445.1 Enteromius radiatus
AACAATCACAATGAAATAGCAATAATTTGACAACTGGTTAAATTAAATAAAAATAAATTCAATTAAATAGGTTGTAAATTCACATACAGAAACACATAAATGAAAGAGTGAACAAGCACTGCTACTTCTGACTTACAGTAGACTAGATTATCTCCCCTTTAGATTCTGAACTTTGCCATCTGACATTTGAGCTCATATTTGTGTGTATAAACTACAGCACTGTATATGGATTCAGATGTCTTGTGGTACAGTTTGTGTTGAATGTTTGGATCAATAGTGCTAATACAGACATACCAACCCATACTGCCTCTGACACTGAGCTCCTTATCAAAGCAGAGGCTGTGCTACTTTGATCTGATGTTCAGTGAGAAAGAGATACTGTAAAACAGGACATCCAGGCAACAGAGCATGACCTCAGGCTTACGGTGAGCAGATTGTGCATTAACAAATGTAAACATTTTACTAACGTGTGGTTTTTATTTAGTTATTTTATTGTAAAGCACTTTGGTCTGCTGTTTGGTAGTTGTAAAGTGCTTTATGAATGATGTGAATGAATGAACATATACGCCATTGCAATTACAGCTTTTATTTAATGAAAGCCAGAAAAGTTAAATAAAGCGAACTCTAATTTTCACTTCCATTCCAATCCTCATTTCTGATTTCTGGCTCATCACCTCTTAAAATACTGCCAGTGATAGTTTGAGCTGTTAAACAGTTACAGAGTAAATGTCACATCCATTTCCTCAAGATCAGGTCGAGGAAGCAGACTTGCCTTTTAGGAGATTGAACCTTTCTTACTTGTTTTTGTTTGGAAACTGCTTCTTTTAGACAGATGAGAAGTGGCAAAACAAAACAAAACAAAAAACAAACATGTAATTTAAAGGAAATTCAACATTACATTACTTGCTCACCCATGGATCCCCTGCAGTAAATGGGTGCCGTCAGAATGACAGTCCAAACTGCTAATAATATAAATCACAATAATCCACAAGTAACCCACAACACTCAAGTCAATCGATTAATGTCTTAAAAAGTGAAAAGCTGCAAGTTTGTATAAAACAAATCCATCATGAAAACATTGTAATAGATTATGGACTCATATTTTGACACTTTTAAGTGAAGAGAATTTAATAATGCATTTATTTCTTATAAACAGCTTTTCACATTTCAAGAGATTGATTAATGAGCTGGAGTCTTGTGGATTATTGTAATGTTTTTCAGCTATCTGGACTCTCATTCTGACGGTACCCATTCACTATAAATGATCTATTAGTGACAAAGTCATGCAATGCTAAATCTATCTAATGCGATGAAAAAACAAACTTGGCTATATGTTGGATAGCCTGAAATGGAACAGAGCCTAAAACAGCATGTGTATAGTAGCACAATATTGATTGATTACTTTGTCATAAAATGCAAGACCAATAAATCATCATACAATGTACAGACCTCTAACATATAAGAATGATCACTCAAGTGAACTTAATTCTTTCTATTCTCATTAAAATAGTCTAAATTCATTCATTGCTGTCTGAATACTTTGTCAGCGTAAAACAATACATTATGGATTAGAAGCATTCTGAAATAAATAGCTTTGGACAGACATATAACTGCATTATTAAAGCTCCAGTGGGAAAGATGTCACACTTCCAGAACTACAGCAACAAATCCAAAGAGGTGCATTAATAATGCATGTGTGAGTATTAAGTATGTAAAAGTGCATTAAGAATGTACTGACTATGTTTATGTTTCAAATCGATAGCAACAGCTGAGTATCACCTGTGCTGCCACAAGAGGGTGTGTTTATCTCGATTACATCCTACTGTATTTACTACAATGTCCCTTGGTACTGTTTTTAAAAGGTCATGTAACAAATGTAGTGAGATATTCACGAACACGCAGGCTTATGGATGTCTATTTGCAATGGCAGTTCTGCAGATAGTCAACAAATAAAATCTCTGAGTCAGCAAAAGTGCTACAAAGTAGAAAATCTTGTCAAATCTAAAGGTAAAACTTGCTTCTCACCTCGGGGACCAAAGAATGTGTTTTACTGTTGCACGACTGGGGCTTCACATCCCGCTAACAATGTCAGAGATGAAATTCAACCTCAATGGAAGATGGTAGTGACGTGAATAAAATACTGAGGTAAAATCTAACTTATGGTAGGTTGTTGTTTAACAAAATAATATATTTAAATGGTGTATGTTTAAAAAGATAAATGACAGTACAACATCCTAATTGTTAAAAGATGCATTCATCCCAAAATAAAAAATTACTAAAAACTTGTCAGATTTGTGAAAATGTAGCGTTACATAATTTTCTCACCAATGGATCATCTGCAGTGAATGGGTGCCGTCAGAATGAGAGCTGATTAAAACACCATCAATCAATTTCTTTTTTGAATGATGTCTTTATCAGCTGTTTGGACTCTCATTCTCCATCACTCTCATTCACTGCTGAGGATCCGCTGACTATGAAATGGGAAATTTCTCCAAATCTGCTCCATAATGAAGAAACAAACTCATCTACATTTTGGATGGCTTGAGTGTAAATACATTTTCATCAATTTTTAACATGAATAGACAAGTAACAATGCACTTATTTATTAATCTTTGTTAATGTCAGTTAATTGAAATACAGTTGTTCATTGCTTATTCATGTTAGTTCACAGTGCGTTAACTAATGTTAATAAAAACAACCTGTGATTTTAACAGTGCATTATAAGTTCATGTTAACTAATGTAGTTAACTACTGTGATGCTAACTAATAAGCCTTATTGTAAAGTGTTACCAAAATATTTTAAAAATCCTAACTTGTCAAATGAATAAATGTTGACAAATGCAGTATATATAGCTTGTCAGTTAATTTTAGCTAATGCATGAACTAATGTTAACAGACATATTGTTAAATGCTACCCATAAAACATTAATATATGATGCGGCTAACATGCAATATGAGGGAATGAAATAGAAAAGGAGAATTTGCTAAATTGTCTCAATCAACAAGCATTGAAAAAAGTTAATTTCAAACTCCCTCTTTTCACTCTCCAAAGCACAAAAGTGAAACTCTTTATTAAGTGAAGAAAAAAAAAAAAAAACATACAAAGTCTTTGACTTAGACTGCATCTTGAGAGAAAATTACTCTTTTTCAGCAATTCCCGTTGCTGATCTGTCATTCCTCAATGCTTTATTTGAAAAGTGACGCTCAAGCACAGCAGGGGTCCAGCGCTATTGTGAAATGAATGGAAGGCTGTGTAACCCCCAGAGCTGCAATTACTCTAAACACTAAGTGGTCTTTTTCCCTTTAACCTCATTGTGACCCTTCATAGAAAGTATGAGCCGTCTTATGCATATAACACACCGCACATCACCAGGCTCTAATCAAACTTTAATAACCATCATTGATAACCATTGACTGCTCTGAAGACATCCTGCTGTGTTGTCCTCTGGTGACTTTCGTCAAGCAAACCTTTTGACCCCAAAATGAGGTTTTATCCTTGTGCGAGGAAAAAAAAAAAATCTTTGGAAAACCACTCTTTTTTTTTTTTTTTTCCAAGACAGCTCTTCATCTGGCTTTGAAAAAATAGTTCATTGCTTGAAATGGTGGAGAACTTTGATGGTGTGCTCCACAATTCCAGAGTACAATGCTGAACGATACTCCCACTGCTTCCTTCTCAGCCTCTGAGCTGCTCTTTGGCCCTGTGTGCTGAAAGTAAGAGTCTCTACAGAGGTGTTCTGATTTCAGAACAGCGTGCCCTGGCTAGCCCTCCTGTCACATCAAATCTCTTCCTGAGCTTGGTAGATGTGCTTGGAGAGAGATGGGTAAATATTGGGCCTAGGCTTGGATTAAGCTGGCCAGATATACCATCACATTACAGATGGTAGGTTTAGGTTGCGAGATTTACCCAGAGCTTTCGTCAGAATGTGTTATGGTAGTGGTACAGTTGCAGTGAGTTGGGAAAATGATTCAGCCAAAAGGCACTCACTAAGGCAGTGTTTATTTGATACAAAATGCAGTAATATTGTAAAATATTATAACTATTTAAAACTTTTTTTTACATTTTAATTTATTCTTGTAACGCAAAGCTGAATTTTCAGCATTAACACTTCAGCCTTCAGTGTCACATGATCCCTATTGATTAGAATCAATCTAATATGCTGATTTTCTGCTTAAGGAAAAAAAAATATCATCATTAATGTTGGAAACAGCTGTGCTGCTTCATTTTTAAATTTTTGTATTTAATTTTTCTTCTTGCAATGTTCAATTTTGAAAAGATATTAATACTTTTAATATCAGCAATAATACTTTTATTTAGCAAAGATGCATTACAATAAAATGTAATGAAAAATGTGACAATGAAATTAAATAAAAATGACATTAACTGTCGGAAACTGTAAAAGTAGTTAATAGCAAATAAAAATACAGGGTGATGGCAATAGTCTGTTATAACGTAATGATCAACTAACATGATCATAATAAAGGCATTTTAAACACAAAATATTTATTTGTGAATTAAAATATGATGTTTCACAATGTCATTAACAAGTTAATAAAAAAACAAAAATGTAATGTGCCACCATAAGAAGAAAATCACAACAACGACTTCCAGATCTGTGAATTAGACCGATTTCATTGTTTTTCTGGAGTGTGGCAACCCTATATTTATGTGCTATATCATCATTTTCCCCTTCACACTGCATCCATTTCTCATTCTTTCTTCCTTTCCCTGTCCATCTCTCTCCCTCCTTCCCCAATTTCTCTCTCCATTACGCCCACAAACAGCAGCTGAAAAGGTCTGGCACTTGTTCAGAATCCCAATGATCACCCTTCCCAAAAATGTCAATGGATGGAAATCAGGCAACGTCACCATTATGGGCGAGCGAAAAGCTCCGGCTGTGTGCAGAGAGAGGGGGAAGTGGTCCTCTCGCCACTCCTGCCCAGTCAGAGGCCTGGTGAAGGGTATAAATCAGCAGTTAAAAGCAAGGCGCCTCCGGCTGATTGGTGTATAATTGAGTGTCTTTTCCGGACATTTCTCAAGGCTCTGGCTCTGATCATTTTAATTTTGCGGTGTGACTCAGGGTTCTGGCCTAATCAGAAGAATCTGTGCCCGGTGAGATTTGCACACCAGAGCCGGTGTGGCTGAATAGTGTTTAATATAAGAGAGTTGGTTTATAAAGTCAGAAAGGGAAATGAAATTATGCTGCAGAGAATAAAATTCATATCTGGAGTACTCGCCTACTAATATGCACCCGCAATTTTTGGTCTTCCTGAGTGACTGGAAAAGTTACAGTTCTAAAAAGAAGTGTGATACAGTTTGGCAGGTCCAATATAGTTTTGTTGTTGATATTATAATTTTTAATCCAATTTATTTTGGGAAAAGTGACGGGATTCTATTTTTCGAATCATTTCCTTTTCTGTGACATATAGTAGTGGCTGACAGCTGATTATCTCAGGTACTCATTTTTTCTAAACACTTTACTCACCCTCAGGACATACAAAATATAATTTAGTATTACATACCACATGCTCACCAAGTGATCAGTGAATGGGTGCCGTCAGAATGAGTGCAAACTGCTAATAAAACCATTATAATAATCTTTCCAGTCCATCAGTTAATCTTGTAAAGTGAAAAGATGCGTATCTGTAAGAAACAAACTCGTTAAGTCATTTTAACTTTAAATTGCTGTATCTAGCCAACCAGCCTGATCTCACAGCAAATCGTACATATCTTACGAGGCTGTACGAATTAGCCACCTCGTAAAATACATATGAAATGGTTGTGTGACTGTGCTGAGCCATCATACTAGTCCATAATCTATGATAACTCTTCTTCCAGTGAAAAAACATACATCCCTTGTTGTCCTCTCACATCAAAATCCATGACATCCTTGATTTGGAATATATTAGAGCTGTTTTGGCCTGCTTTTGCTTGTAAACAGTGCTTGATCTGTACATATTTCTCACCTGCAGCATTGCGTTATACAAAAAAATAACAATTATCTTAATTTAAGATTGATTCGTTTATTGCTAACATGCAACTTTTGACTTCTCGAGTTGTTTACTGATAGACTTAAGTCATGTAGACTACTTGTAGATTATGATGATGTTTTTATCAGCTGTTTGGAATCTCATTCTGACGGTACCCATTCACTGCAGAGTTTCCATTGGTGAGGTGAAGTGATTTAAAAAAAAAAAAATAAAATAAAATAAACATTTTTTAATGGAAAATATTTTTCTTTTTAGATTTTAGACTAAAAATTGTACCAGTTTAATTGTATTTTTATTTTTTTTCTTCTACTGACAATTTGAAATAAATAAATATGTATATTATTTAATGGCCTTTGGCACTGATTGACTGCTACTCTATGGATCTGTCTGAAAGACCAGAACTAGTGTAATTTTCTTTCTTTGATGGCAACCTCAGTGCTCATGAGTGATTGGGTCAAAGTAGGTCCCTCTGAAATATCTCTCTGCATCTCTTTGTTTCAACATCATACCATCCATCATTTTCAGGTGCCACTTCTGCTGCCCCTTTCCATCACCTTCATCCTTCCTGTTCCACAGTTTCCATAGTGATGTGTTCTTGTGCCCATAATGACTAAGTATCTCTCAAAGAGGCTGCAGGGACTGGCAGAAACCTTTCTAATTTCTCTCGGCCCTTTTCTTTTCTTTCTACCTCTCATCACATTGATACTAGATCACTCAATTCTGTAGAGAACACATAAGTGTCTGAAAATGCAAAGTGCACATGGTGTCTGACAGGTGTATAATGTCAGTGTGTCCCTTGTGTATGTTAGTCACAGCAAAACAAAATGGCGAAAACAAACCTGTTTAATAGATCTTTACATATAGAGATTTATTTATTTATTTTTTTTACATATTTAATGACTTGGAAACTATTAAAAAGTGTTTTTTATTATTATTAATTCAAATGAAATTTAAATTAATTAAAATGTAGATATTAAATGTAGGCCCTGTTTACACTAGTGCGTTTTTGTTTTAAAATAGCATTTTTTAAATGAAAATGATCGTTGTCTACACTGATGTTTTCAAAAGTCTATTTTAGTTCGTTTCCACTGAAACGAAACTCAAGAGTTTTCAAAACTAAAACGGGGTCATAATAAAAACTCGAATAATATACAAATTATACTTAAATGAGTCTTCCTAGAACTCAAATATGCCAAATTCAAACCGCTTCTTTTCCATACAACTGAATGATGAAATACAACAAATGAACATACAAGTTTAGATCATCGCTTTGGAATGAGCTCTCTCTTTAAGAAATGCTGAGAAACACACATTTCTTGGAAGAAACCTAATGGAATAAGACGGGAGAGAAAACTGGGACTGATACAGCTGCTAAAGCTGCAGAAAAGAGTTTTCGCCCAGGAAAACAGAGGGGGAGGCTAGCAGAGACGAAGAGCTGTAGCAAGACCGATCCAGAGGAAGAAGGTAGGGAGGGGGTGAATGCAGAAGAGCATTGAGCCGTGGCCTGTGTAGCAGCATGTAGGCACTCGTTACTGATGTGGCAGAAAATATGTGCCGACAGGAAACGAGGATGCCAGCTGTCCCTCGATTATGACATTACTGCGCAAGAATGGGCGACAACAAAATCATATATGACTCACAGACAATGAATAATAGAGGCAAGAACTATGACCTTCTGGCCCTGCATTAGGGGCCACATACAGCCTCCCAGCCTCTCTATCCAAGACCGACACTGCATATAAACAATGACACTAAACCTCCATGAAAGGGTTGAGGGATTGCATTGACACTCAATAATTAATAGCAATTAAAATGACTGTCTTTGCTTGCAAAAATCACATCTGGAACAGCTGAAAGCAATGCCTCTAGCAAAAAAAGAAAAGCTTGTTTTTCATCCAAACAACAGCATCAGTGTGTGGGCAGCAAACAATTATTATGCGGACATTCCATTAGTTTTTCAGAATAAGTGACCTTGCCTTTAGAATCTACTGGTGCAGAACTGCAGGGAAGTGAGAGAAGTCTAACATCACTACACAAGCGCCATTCAGCCCATATTCACACATAAATACTGTATTAACATAAATGCATACTAGAGATGTACAGATTGACTCATCAGGAAACCGAGCACTCCAGGGTTCAGATGACCAGCTGGCAGTTTCAGTGGCGTGTGAGCATTTTTGAAATGCAAGCAGTCTGAAATATTTTTTGACTGGGACGGAGGTGAGGCAAAATGAATAAATACAAAGAAAAACACACATACAAGTGGTCAATCCAATTTTATGGGTGGCCCTTGAAGTATAGACATCCCACTGCTAAAAAGAGATAATCATACAGTATGTGCATAGTTATTCCACCACCTCCATGGGGGGATCAGCCGCTGTGTTTATACAATGCTCTGTGGACTCCTTTTATAAATGCATTGTAATCCGCTTCCTACAGCAGACGCAGTTGCGGTAATGTGGTTTCATATGGGAATTACCATTAAACGTGAAAGAACTAGCTATGTCCTTGGTACTTGTCAACTTAGCAGGCGCACTAATTTCGAGTCTAAAAGTTGCGTCGCAAACACAAGCATGGGGCAAGAACTGTGGCCCAGCAAGCAACCACTGCAATGCAATCTGTGTGCTAGAATGTGCATGCTGCTAGTTTGGTCCGCTCGGGGACATAATCTCTAGAGAATAATGTTCAGCACATGAGACAGGGGAGAGCCATCAAGACTTAGCCATGTGGCCCACGGCACTGGAGATCATGCATATTTCATGGAAATGGCAAAAACAGACAGTAAGGGCCGCCAGGTCTCTCTGTGGTGCTCTTGAATGACAGCGGTGTGCTTTGGGCCGAGGATTGGTGGGTCGTGTTTGGTAAGCAATATTTGAAAGTAGCATAATAGACTCCTTAAATGGCTTTCTAAAGGTATTTTGGAGAAACTCATGAATACCTGAACTCTGAACATGAGGGAATAAAATATCGTAAAAAGAAATGAGTTTCTAGAATGATAGTTGTCCATAATGCAATTTCAGATAACGCACAAAATAAATAGCCTACCAAAACTGCTTCCGAAGCAGTGTTAAATAGACTACTGTAATGATCACTTCATATTATGAGACAAGTCTCTCTCTTTCTCTCCCATTCACACCCACACACACACACACACACACACACACTAAGACATCAATAAATGCAAAAGACTGGAGAGATTCAGAATCCCTCTAAGATCTTCTCTTATGTTTTATCCATGCTGGAGTAATTGCCACAGCTGGTTTCAACCTCCTCTTCCATCCTTCTGAAGAGCCCTAATGACTTCATATCACGTAAGTAAAGTAAAACACTGATGGCTCACATGTGCGCTGCATCATTCATATCTAAATAAATTGCGTTTGTGAGGATCTCCTGCATTTGAGACATGTCAGTTCTTTGCACCTGCTAGGAAACTGCTAATTGGTGAATCACATGTCCCCAGCACACTTGCAAAAAGTCTTTCCCTTTTTTTCTAGTGATATTCTGGTGCAGTGATCTGGCTGGGGCCCCCAGGGGCCGTGTACACTGCCCTAAATGAAACAAACCCACTACCATGTCTCTGTGATACTATGATATACCATTTAAG
Source organism: Enteromius radiatus (assembly GCA_032357445.1). Taxonomy (NCBI): domain Eukaryota; kingdom Metazoa; phylum Chordata; class Actinopteri; order Cypriniformes; family Cyprinidae; genus Enteromius; species Enteromius radiatus. The sequence goes on from JAUCMS010000002.1 coordinate 4,726,477, forward strand.
GCTTAGGCATGTTGCTAATGGGTGTTCTGGGCAGTTGCTAGAGTGTCTAGTCAAAAAAAAAGTCCACCCTCGAGTCTCTACGATATTTTGTTCCTGAGATATAATGTTTCATTTCAGGGTAAATCTATGGGATTATTTTTGTGTCCGATTTTTCATCCGCCAGGCAAAAACTGTTATGTGGAATGCTTAGAAAGGCAATAGCACAATAACCTGCATGATTTGAAGTTTCATATCCTGGAAAAGTTATGTGCCAAATGTCTAAAAGAAGAATTGTATGCCTTAAGAAGTTTTCAAAGAGGTTTCCCAGATATCCTACCAGTGTTCAGCCTACCCTGGGGCTGGGCAACTTATCCTGCATAGTTTAGCTCCAACCCTAACCAAACACAGCTGATCATTGTCTTCATGATTACTAAAAAGCTACAGGCAGGTGTGTTTGATTAGGGTTACAGCTAAACTCATCAGGACAGTAGCCCTCCAGGACCGAAGGTGCCCTGCTATACCCGAATTCAGCCATTGGCTGAGCCAATGTTGCTGATTTGGTTCACTGAAACAATCACAGTTATGCTGAAACCCCCACAGAGCCACAGTTTCCACCCTTCAGGGAAATCATCCTACGAATCCTTATATTTGTCTCTCTCTGCACATTAAGCTTGGAAAGGAGTAGGGGAGACCGGGGATGATTGTAACACAATTTTTCTTTAGCACCTAAAACTACCTTTTTTTTAGCTACATGACTA
>JAUCMS010000002.1:4741930-4756292 GCA_032357445.1 Enteromius radiatus
TATCTACCAAAATGTGAGGGGTGTACTCACTTTTGTGAGATACTGTATATATATATATATATATATATATATATATATTGTCTGATTATGTCTTAAAATAAACTTGTATTATTATTATTTTTTAAATTAGTGGTAGTAGTAGCCTATCACATACTTTATTCCAAATAATAGTAATATATTTCTGGCACAATGTCTAAACCAAACTTTTATTTTGATGGGTTGCCATGAATACCTTTACATTTCTGTGTGTATATGATATGCTGGTTTACTTAAGTGAAACGGTAAAATGCATGTGAAGTGACACTCAGAGCAGTTCTGGAGATGTTGTTTATGTATTTATGTCCTCATTGAGATAGCAGATGCTGTCTTGCACTTTTAGTAAAGAAGTAGTAGTTTAAAAAAACTGGTACCATGATGTTTACATTTTTTAGTACCGACTTGATACCAAAGTACCGGGTCTTATGACAACACTAATACAGTATACTGCAAATATATCACTGTAATTTTTTATTTTATTTTATATGTAATATATGTAGTGTTTTTAAACAAAGCACTTAATTTTGTATTGTGCTTTTTTATTATAAAAAGAGACAGATGTGTTTTTATGTATATCTATTTATTCTAGTTAACAGTAGCTCCATTGGTGTAGGTAGTAACACGTGTAACAAATACTTTTAGATGCAAACGACCCGTGTTCAAATCCGTCTTTGGCCAAATTTGTTCATTCGCTCATCACAAAGGTATTTATTTTCAATAATAATTAAGGAAATAATCAAAAAGTGGAAAATAGCGTGCCTTACTGTTGTTTATTGGTTAAGGTTAGTTGTAGACAGGGCCTTATTGTACCAATTTGCAACATCCATTTAATAATTTTAATAAAAAAGTATAATTTACACTCAGTATGTTATTATTGCGTTGTAATGTTCTCTAAAATGGCGGAAGACGTAAGTCACGGGAGAAGAATGGTAGAGTTAAATGATGTTGTTTTTGTTTTCTTGTAGCGTCGCAAAACTGAGTAGCTGCCACATTTGCTGGTTAGATATTGGCATGCATACATTTTGTTTCCCCCCCATATATCCATTTTTACATACTAGGCTAATAAGATAGGTAAAGCCGATAAGTTGATTCTAAATTTGCATTAACAAGCAGGCTCCTGAATGTACACACATTCATCAGGAACTCAACAAGAAGCATCTTATCGAGACCACAGCAGGCAGACACAAAGATATAGTCTGGCCAACATCCACTCTACTTCTGCCTGAGGTATTACAGCCATTTGAGGCCTTTAAAAACCCTCCATCAGACACAGCTACCGAACAGGATTAAAGGGGTATTAGATATCCCCAGGAACTACAGATTTAACCTTTAATTTGAGTTTAGAAATGATATTTAGCAGTTATTTAAATTTGGCTTCCATTACACAAAAAACTAAGGGGTGCAGTGACATTTGCACTCGCTTCCTCTAGTACCTGCCCACCGATGCATTAGATACAAAGAGTCAGGGCTGTTTCTTCAAGGCTATGGGTGCCATAAAATAATATATGCATATCAATCCCTCTGACCTTTATTAAATTCTGTCGGGCACCTGGTGAATGGGAGTTTAGCTTTAAGACTATCCGCACCAGAGATTTTGCATGAAACAGCATCTTCAAGTAAAAATATACTTGGGATCAGACGACAGTTGTTTCCGATACAGAAATGATGAATTGGTGAAACGGTAAATGCTAGAGAATATTTTCTAAATACGACGGCCTGACACAAACCCTGTAGCAGCAAAACTGTCAGTAGTCTCAAAAATAATGCTTCTTCAGTCTGGCACTTTGTTGCTCAGGCTCAAAGCCAGAGTCGCGATTTCGACTAAGAACCACCTCAGGTGTAAGAAAAGTTTGCAATATACATCTAACCCATTTCTCAGATAAAAGGACATGTGTCAAACCCAAGCACGACAGATAAATTAAGCTGTATCTGACGAAACCAGACTGTCACACTTGTTAGGGGACTACATCTAGCAAACAAAATTCTAATAGCTGATGGGATATAAAGAGGGCATTTATCTTCAGATCGCACCTAGCGCATTCCGCGGGGTGCCGCTTCATTCAAAGAGCAAAGATAAAGAAACGGAAACTCATCTTTGTCATTTTCAGTCTCAGTTAACCGAATCGTTAGCAGGGGGCCACCAAATCGAAGATAGTGCGGCATTCTAGCTGTGGGTAACCCCTGCAGAGCTCAGATTTATCTTCTGACTGTCTGCCAGAGCTTTAGAGGCGAAGAAAAGGCCATCAGAAGGATTTTTTTTTTCTTTCTCTACAGCTCAGCCATCTGAAACGTGGGGTTGCGGGACCCGTCTCGGACTGCCTCAGAAGTGAGTCTGCGTCCTGGGGAGGCAGCTCTCTGGGGAGGCCGCTTTAGGGGAGCGTGGGGAAATGAAGCCGGAGACTGAGTCAATCTGCTGTCAGCCTGCCAAACACAGGACAACAAGACAGGCAGGGGAAAGGAGACATTACCGGTCCTCGGGGAGACTTTTCAGAAGCCGGGCTGGTGCAGGTGGATGTGGCAGAACAAATGGCAAAGGTTGTGTTTTGAATGGTAAGTCACAACAGAGAGTTCTGCGGCTCTGAAGGACAAGGGCGCACTTCGACTGGATCCTTTCCAAATAACTGTCGGCGGGGTTTTTTTTTTTTTTTTTGCAGGGAGGGTGACATCTTTTGGACACAGTCCCTGCAGGTACAAAAAATTCCCTTTTTTTTATCCTGCTGTGCGCTCAGGTGAGGCTGTCGACGTTGGGAGACCTCGTCAGATCTGTGCTCTCGCTTGAATGATTGGGAACTGTAAAACTATTGATTCCTTGCTCGAGGTTATGTTGTATTTAAAAAGCGCTTCTGTTTTAGTAAACGCGACAGACGGCTTTCATACTGAGGTGTGTAATTTTTATGACATTAGGGTCAGCAAACAGACGTTCACCAAAGAGACTGTTAAAAGAGGACAAAAAAGGCTATAACTGTACAGTAAATATGGTAAAAAACTTTGATATTCATTTACATGACATGACTCTTGAACACACCTTTTTTCCTGAGATTTATCAAATATTTTTTATGTCTTACATGTAGGGTTGTCAGATACAGAGGCTGCAAATTCTAATCTCTATCTCCCGCCGAAAAACTAATTAAAATCTGCAGTATGGGAATATTTTGGGTATCCGAAAAATGATTGTGGGGTTGTCCTTGAAGATGGATATCCAGTTTGCAAGAAATGTGGACGAAGAGTGGCCGCAAAAGGAGGAAATACGTCGAACATGTTCTCCCATATTCGCGAGCACCATCCCTCCGTGAAGATAAAACTATTAAAGCAGTATATATAAATCAAAATCTAGCTGTGCAGTAAATCAAATCGCGATGTGCGTGTCTGTGAATATACAGCGCACAAACGCTGCCATATATTGTAATTCTATATTCTGTGTCTCTGTATTGAATGAGCGGTGCAGTTTTGCCTAATATATCTAGTACACACTCAAGTGCGCGTGATGCTCGTGGTTTTTAAATCGTCTGCTGTCTCACTAACTATGAGAAGACGTGAACATATGAACATATCCAGAGCTACTCTCAGACAACACTTAATGATCATTTTATAATCTTATTTAAAAGAATAATCATCAAATACACTAACTGAAAACTCAAAGGTGTTTTAGTACAACCTGTCAAAAAACAAACAAAAAAAAAGTAATAGCTGTTATTAAATATATTAGCTTTTTTGTCCATGTTTTAATTTAGTAGACCTCTTGTGTAGAGAAACAAAAGTTGTTTCATTTCATCTGATTATATTTTAAATAATATATTTTGTATTGAATTGTAGAATGCAGACAAATTATATCAGACCCAGATATTTTTCCCCCCAAACCTCCAAGTTTTTTATTTTTTTATTTTTTCATAGAAAAAAAAAATATATATAGTTTGTTACAATAAACCATGTTCAACCAAAAACCATATCTCATTTTATTCATTTAAGGGTCATTGTAGCTGATGATTCTAATAATAATAATGATAATAGTTTGATACCGTATACTACGAAACGATTATCATACCGTGAAAATCTCACACAGTTATAACCCTATTTACATGTACATGCTACTTCGGTCTGCTTATTTAAACATTTACCATTTATTCATTGTGTTACTTGATGCTTCTTTAAAACTCATTGTGAAATTTACTAGCAATTTCTAGATTAAAACAGGTTTTATAGCATTTTTAGTGTTTTATAATGAGCATGTTCAAGTTTAGGAATTTATTTTGATGTATTTCTGGGGAATAAACTAAAAACTGTGTGATACTTTTCTGAAATCATAAGGATAAAAAAAGACTGAAACTATGAATTATTTCTTACAAACATACATACTCCAATTCTAGTTTAGTACAATTATTTATTTTTAAAACCTGGTTCTGTGTACATCTAAAGTATATGCTGTATAAATATATGCTGCAAAATCAGTGTTTACACTTTTCAGCGGAATCAACCTATGTACTGTTTACTTCCACTCGTCTCTTCATATTTATCTGGAAAAATACAGCTCCAACAACATAAAACATTAAATAGCAGGCGCAGAAGCAAGGTCAACCACATTAATTGCAGCCAATAAAGCAAGAACAAAGTATTTCTTGTTTGCTGACATTGAGGTGAGCGTATTTTGGTGTACCTTACAAAATGTTCCACTTAAAGGTGAGTCGAATCTTTACTCTTGGTCTCTGTGCCCTACTTAGAGCCTGTGTTATCGGTCTTCATAACCCAAACTGAATGCCTTTGTAGCACTCTGCTAAATTCACCTTTCTCTTGAGGCTCTGTGTCTTTCCTCTTTTTTCCCCCACTTTAAAAGAAATCATTTCCATTTGTCTCTTCCTATGTCTATCCGTTTCCCCGGTATGTAAATGACTGTCCTAGATAAAAGTATAAAGCACCTACTGCTGTATTCACAGGGATTATACGTCTAATCTCAACACTTCATCATATCATTTTCAACGGTACAGCTCATAAAAGCCGAAGCAGCCCACGATGTGAGAAGATGTGGAAAAAAAAAAAAAAACACAGACCAAACCTCTGTAAGTGTCCTCAAAAGAAAAAGGCTCCTGAGAAGTCTGGAGGTGTGAATTATTGATAAGCAGTGATGAGAATTGGAAGGAATCTGAAAATTCGAGTTCAGATTTAGATTCCGTTCCCAACAGTGATTGTTTTCGTACTTGTGAAATACAAAATGCAGTTCTCATTACATTTACAGCCCTCAGCAGTCTGATGACACATAATGAGATCATTTCAGATTTTCTGTGTTTTATTTCCAAAAGCAGTCCAATGCAACTAACTAAAAGTATTTAGTAAGAAGTAAAGTAAGAAGTCTCAAGGAGCACCTTTTAATCAAAAATGCAATAAAATGGTAATATTGTGAAATGTTATAACAATTTAAAATAGCTTTTCTGTTTTAATTTAATCCTGTGCTGACAAAGACACCTTTTTTTAGTCACATGATCCTTCATATTTAAACATATTCATTGATGAATCAGAAATATTGTTACCATTAAAAATAGAATACATTCCTCTGATCGCAAAGCTACAATCAGTCTTCAATGTCATATTATTTTTTTATTTTTTTATTAAAAGATCACAGATTGAAAAAAAAAAAAGTGATTTAGAAAAGAAGATAAATTGGATTCATACTCTGGTCAATTTATGATTCATTAAAAAGAACTGCATCAGAGTAATTCACTTTGGAAAATGACTGGTTATGTTAGTAAGTCTGCACATATTCATAATACTTTTACTTTTCTTTTTTTCCTGAATAAAAATGATTCTTGGTTCCAGTCTCATTTACAAGTGGACTTGCCCTAGTTGGGCTATGAAATTCATTATATAGACATTCTCTTATTAAAAGGAGAAGACTACACTGCGGAGAGATGCAAAGTACGACCCACGGGAAAAAATCTGCCCCACCGCATGGTTATCAGTGTCAGTTTACCACAATCCAGACATTTTTTGAAAATTCCCTTTCCACTTGCGACTGAATGATGCAACACAAAAAAATCAGAACTCTCCCGTTATAATGAACGAACTTGTCTGCGCTTCTAGAGCGTTTGACGATTGTAATGTGTGCCTACTCCGCAAACAAGAGGACTGCGTCAAAACTTGATGCATGTACCAATTATTACAAATAAAGCTGACTCCACTCCAAGTGCTTGTAATGGAAGTTTGAAAACTTAATCACCCTCAGGCCATCCAAGATTTAGATGAGTTTGTTTCTTTATATGAACAGATTTGGATAAATGAAGCATTACATCACTTGCTCACCAATGGATCCTCTACAGTGAATGGGTGCCGTCAGAATGAGAGTCCAACAGTTTTACTGTTTTGTGAAGTAAAAGGCATTTGCGGATTATTGTTTGTTTACTGCTGTATGTTTCTGACGGCACCCATTCACTACAGAGGATTCATTGGTGAGCAAGTAATTTCACCAAATGTATTCAAATTAAGCAACAAACTCATCTGCATCTTGGATGGCCTAAGGGTGAGGTCATAAAAATAAGATGCTGTGATTGTTAATAACAAACAAAAAAACAGACCATATTGATTCACTGGCCCTGGAGCTGTGTAATTTGAATATCCCTGCTATCCGTAACACAGACCATCATTGCAGAATCTTCTGAAATCTTTCTTTATCAAAGCTAGCGTTGTGCTAGCGTGCTTTATCTTTAACTACCCTCATTATCTTTCTTCAAAGCACAAGTTTAATCGGCTAGGAAGAGAACTTCAAATTCTTTTCCTTTTATGACTAATTAAACTCAGGAAGTGATATGCCGTTTGAATCTGCTCCACACAACCTTATTAGCCACAAAGCTAAAAATTGTTTGCTAGAGTGACTCAGGAGTACAAAATTTACACTGACTTACAAGACCTGTTAGTAACAGGCCAGGAAGGTTAACAGCTTACATCTCTAAGTCCAAGAGAGCCTGCTCCTGGTCCATTAGGCATTAGCATTGCTACTCTTTCGCTACATTAAGACTGCAGCAAAATATAGATGTCAGCCCTGCTTAAGAGCGCTATACGGCTATGTGCATAATGAACGTGAATTCTAACACACAGCTTCTTTATGATACTCCTTGTGAATAAAAAATCTGAATCATAATATTATGATGAATCAGTTCATAATAAACACCAAGTTTTTTAAATTTAGCATTCTTTCAAATTAGTCTTAATCCTCTGTCAAATTACTTTTAAGTGATTATCAAATTAGTCAACATTGTCCTGTTTTGGTTTATGTCTAATTAGTCAATGGAACCTTCACATATCACATTTTCGTCATGCTGTTTAAGTTTTGCTCAAAATGATAATCTTAACGAATGTTGTCATTTGAGAAATTTATTTCTGCATTTCAGATATTGCACTTTTATCTATATATGCACAAATCAGTAGAATGCCGAATCATACTTTGCGCATGCTTAATTTGACCTCATCTTTGGGATTAATTTAATATTTGTAATATAAAAAACACTCTGTCTACATTACAAAAGCTGGTAAAACAAACAAACAAACAAAAAAATATTATAACCGTGAAATTCCTAATAATTATTCCAATCATTCCAATTAGCAATAATGTTTCTCTATTAAAACAACCATGGTTGAGTAATGGCATTTATTCAGCATCCACAATCACAAAAAAACACTGACTGGCTGAATGACACTTTCATTTAAGCCTAGATTGCTAAATTCAGCTTATTTGTTTGTCTGTGATTTCAGACACTTCTGCAATAAAAAAAAAATATTGTGCAGTAGAGGTGTCTACAGCAGTCCGCAATAACATTTTGCCTCCCTTTTTGACGTCTCGTTTAAGTCCCTGGAAAAAAAAAAATTGTCATTTTTTTCGTGAATAATGTAACACTTGTTACGTTCTGTGTGTGTTTCGTGTAAATTTAGTTTTCTTGTTTGTGTATATTCTGTTCTTACTTCTCATTACCCCGTTTCTGTATTATTTCTTCCTTACTCCTAGGTCTGTGTTCATTGGTTGACCAGACTGTCAGTCATCATTATGACGTCAATGCATCTGCCAATCTGCTGATTTGCCGGCTGCATTTGAGGCCTCGAGCTCAGAGTGTGTTTGTGCGCCACACCAGCGTACCTTGTGCTCCAACGTGGTCTGCAGCCAGCCTTATGTGTTTCACTAACATTGTTGAACGTTTAAAGTATCCTGATTCTCGAAGTAATGCTTTATGCAGAGTCATTTGATCTATTTATCAATTCTAGTTCTTGGCCATTGACTTGTAGTGAGTTTGGAGAGCGATAAACCTGTCCGCATGGAGTTTTAGTACCACATGTCCAGCTTAAATGTAAGAATGCACTTTCTGTGATTTCTGAACAATGTAAACTGCCATGATTTGGTTTGAGAGAGCTTAGATGGATTACTGCACTCTTTGTGACTTCTGAACAATGTCAATTGCCATGATTTGGTATATTGTTAGTTTAGGCTTGTGTGTGTCATACCACCTTTGTATTTATACTTTTTTAGTTTAATTGAGTTTAGTTAGGGCGTCGTATACGCCGAAGATATCGGTTTTTCTTTTCTTATTTCTTTCAGCTAGTTTAGAGTAGACGTAAGGTTGTTTTGTTTTATTAATTTCTTTACTTTGGATGACACACCTTTTTCTTTTGTTATTTGTAACGTATTTCTTTTTCTTCTATAATGTGAACATTCATACTACAAACTAGTAAACACTTTAAACGTACCCCGGGTTGTTGTCCTCTGTTTCTGATCTGCCTCACTTAGCCAGTGTCTCACTTAAATGTTACGTTAACATCCCTTTTAAACATCAAACACGTAACACACTAATATATCAAGCCTAAATTAATTTGTTAACATGTTTGACGTAATTTAATTATCTAAGTCACTTTGGAACATGATATGCAGCATGTTTCAAAAAAAGGGATTCATATTCTAGAAAGATATGGTGTTTTGGTGAAAGATTATGTTACTTTAAAATAATGCATGTTAGTTGCAACAAAATTATAGTTTAAATTAATTTTAGTTAAAACTGAGTGGGGTTTTTAATCCACTTAAGTAGGATCTTAAATCATTTATGTAATTACATAAGTTACACATTTATTTCATTTCTGAATGTACTGGCAAGCATTTATAGTAAACCATTAATGCCCAGGGCTGTGTTTCCCAAAAGCATTGTAAGCCTAAGGTGATCGTTTGGTTAAAGTATAACAGAATATTATTAAAACAATTATTAAAAAAGAAGTAAAATTATTAAAGGAATAGTTCGCCCAAAAATTAAAATTCTGTCATCATTTACTCACCCTAGAGTAGTTCCAAATCTGTATGAATTTCTTTGTTCTGTAATGTTTTGGGTCACCATTGAGTTCCATAGTAGGAAAAAAAAAATGCTATATAATACTATAGTCAATGGTGACCCTTTTTACAATTATTATTATTTTTTTTAAATATCTAAAGAAATTTGTACAGGTTTGGAACTACTTGAGGGTGAGTAAATGATGACAGAATTTCCATTTCTGGGTGAACCATTCCTTCATGACTTTTAAAAGTACACCTAAGCTCTTTAAATACACTTATGCTGCCTTTTTTTCTTTAATTTTCTTATCTGTTAGTCTAGATTATTTTAAAATATGCTTTAATATTTAAGTATAATACAAGTGCATATTAAACACTGCTTTTTCGCAAAAGATGAGTCACACCTGTTAACAAACACTCCCAAACATTTACTTTGTGAACGTAGCCTAGCCATTCCCCACCCCTTGTATTTCTTTAGCATTCTCCACACGGGAGTTTCTTAGCAGTCAGCAGCATTTACAGCCATTGACCGGGCCGCACCATTTGATCAGCGGTTAATGACACTTAACGCAATCGCTTCAAGACAAACCCAGTGCTGTTTAGAGCAGAACAGATGTTTTGGCAAAGCGATCTCACGGTTTAATTAGCCATTGATACTAAGTGCATTAGCGGTGAGAAACGTCACAGTTTGAGATACGACTGTCGTGCTGCACATGCTAACGCTAATAGGCCCGGGACTGACGGTGTGATGATAGTGAAGACGATCAATGGGTCTTCCAAACAGCTGAATGGAAGAAGTCGACACTGAGGAGTGTTTTTGTTGGGAGCTGCTTAAGGAGGGTGTTTTATGGCTGCTAGCATCTGGAGCTCGGGCAGATGTGCGTGTGACAAACAGGAGGATGCCTTAATAGGTCTCTCTAGGTGAAAGTCATTACTGCCCATTACACAGTCGACTGAGAATGAGATCCACGGTGTTCTGATGAGCTTAATAACTTAATTAAACGCTTTGATTGATAATACAAGCATATATTGTCATCAAGCTGTGATTATAAGAGCGGAATGTAAGATTAGTTATGTAATTTGTACCCCCCTCCCCCCTCCCCTTACTCACCGGCAATTATTCAAAATCATTCATTAAGCTTGAGCATTATGCCTAAGTTATAAAACAAGGATTAGTGTTTGAAAGTGTTGTACTTGTACATGAAGTCATTCAAAGTCACAAGGTAAGCTTTTACTAAAAGCCACTTTTCTTATACAAACAAAGCCCAGCAGTATACGTATAAGCCTAAAGAGAAGCTCTCGTACTGTAAATGTGTTTTTGTTTTTGTTGTTTTTATCCCAACCAAATTAAATTTTGCTTCAAGCTGTATATATATATATATATATATATATATATATATACTGTATATATTAGGGGTAAAAAAATGAATAAACAAAAACATCCTAAAAATCGTCATATAGCAACACTGATTAACTGTGCAGCCCTAACTGTGCTTATTTCCAGTCGGTCTCACACAAGCCAACAAGATTGGCTCTCATCCACCAGTGGTGGTTCAGCCACCTGGCCTCCGCCAGCTCCAAAACTACCTCATCAAGCTTGCTGTAGCCCCAGCTGAGGCAGCGTTTAACCTTAAAGACACTTGTATCTGTTCCCCAGTGCCACCCTCTCCTCTCACACCTCGACCCACCTGCCTCGGCTCTCTGAAATGTCAGGTCACAGGCCACTGACTGCCTGTGAGCTTGCCGGTCTCAAACGACACTCACACACCGCCCAATGGTCCACTGACCGTAGCCCTGGTAAAAATGACCTTTCAAAGCCGGCCTGAGACTCGATTTTTTTTTAATAGTGCCAATGATCTGAGATTTTCAGAGACTTGCTTGATCAGTGCAGGAGGGCAATTCTCACCACAACCTCCTAAAGTGCTTGTTTTTCCAGTTTCATCTGCCCTAAGGCTGGTAACTGTAGCTGATGTAAAGGGCTACATCCTATTAAATGACACCAGAAATGAATTTCCAGTTAGAGGTTATTGTTGCGTGTAACGGGCCCCAAGCTGCCAAGCTTTAAAGGCGTTTAACAGGGTTTAGTGGTTCTCTGTGTTGACGAAAGAAAAGCAGCATATCGGAATTGTATTAAAGACGATACGTCAGACTCTTCATATGGTCGTAAACACCCACAGAAGATTCGGCAGTCATAAAAAAAGGACATAAAACATGGCCGGAGCTTATAATCCAAAGCTTTTTGCAGTAAGGAGCATCAAACATGCAACTTTATATTCACACTCCAAACAGATAATGCTTCTAATTAAAAATGCACATTTTAGGAATATAATTAAAGGTTGTTTGTCACAAGGATGAATGGTGCAGTAAAAGATTTTACAATGAAGCAAAGAAATGGAATTGAAAGTGATAAATGCCTTAGGGGTACAGCTGATGCATGCTGGGAATGATGAAGGGACTGGGAGACTAGATGCAACAATTAAAAAAAACAAACAAACAAAAAAAAAAACATGTATTTGCGAACAAAAACCTCCTGAGTAATCAGTGCAAAGTGACATAAACAGAACACTTTTTAAAAAGATAATCAAAACATGTTGAGCCAAATAAACTGACACACAATTACACACAAAAAAAGGAAAAACAATGAAGTCAACTTTAGGACCAATAAGATCCTTCTGTTGTTATTGTTATTATTATTATTAACAACAGCAACAACAATCAATTTAAATAATTTCACAATGCATTAAAAAATTACCCACTTTTAATAAGGCCAAATTAATGCAATATAGTTAATAGAAAATTATTTTGCAGCCATTTTTTTAACCCTTTAAATTTAAATTTTGCTTTATTAACAAAACATCAATGTAAAAACAAAGTAACAAACAACTCCTCATTAAAGTTATTTATATATAGACAAGTGTTACAAATACATTCCTGTAATGTGTTTTTTTCATCAAAAGTTTTAGAATTGCATTCAGTCTCCTGTGATAAACAGATCAAGTAATATACTCTCTCTCCTGTTTGTATCTGAAACCCTATTGAAAAACAATTGGTTATTACGGTGTCTGTACCCATGATTACAGTATCACTGTATTACCCGGCTAATAGACCGATTTGTGGGGCAGAACCTTGTGCAAATCACTCAGGGCCATATTTTAGAGCGAGCCACTGAAGCCCTGTTCTGTATTTCCATAATGGCTCTTGTGGGTTGTGTGTGAGGTGACAGATTAAAGGCAAAGAGAGTCAGGGGTATAATATCGGGTAAAAGCAAGGCTGCCGAGTGTATTTTTGATGTGGAGCCCATTGTGGCAAGTGCTATTGTGTGAGGCTGTGAAAGTGTGTGTGCTGTGGGTGCAGAGCATGTGGGCGTTAGGTTGTGTGTTTGATGTGAAGGTAAAAAGCCTGATTGTGTTTTCTCTGTCCCCGAGGAAGTGACAGGGCTGTATTGTAATTCCACTCTCATTTCCTGCACCATGGCGACCGCAGCTCTGTCACTCAAGCGCATGAGAGAATGGCTCTGCCAATCAATCAGGCCTCCATTACGCAGTACCTCCTTTTCAAACCTGCTCTTTTCTCTGGTGCCACTTTAGCATAACTAAATTTGAGCTCTTTGTCATTGGCGACCATGGATCGTGATTGGTGTGGTAAGTGAAAACAACGAGATACAGGGAAGAAGCTGCGCTACTCAACACACTGATCATAATCCGCATGCGGCATTTGTGGCCTACTGTATGTGTGACTGCAACCGAGATCTCACAGGAATGTCATTTTAGCTTGTTTAAGAAGAGCAGGATTGTGTACCTTGTGATGGTTGATATGTGGTTTTACAATTACAAATTTTGAACTCACAATTGTAACTTTTTCGTGATTACAACTATTCGTTACAAAAGTGGTCAAAAATGTGAGATGTGAAGTTACAATTATGAAGAAAAAGTTGAAAATGTTAGTTTTTATCTAACAATGATGACTCAATGACTGCGTCCGAAAGCCTAGGCAGCTGACCTGCTACCTTATGAGGCAATGACTTTGCAGGCAGCGTTTTTTTGCATGAAGGCATCATGAAACTGATTTCGGACAAGCAGCGTAACAGTGTAATGATCTACAACAAAACAGAACAGGTGTTGGTGATAAATAAACAAATATTTAATTACTATAATACAAATTTCTTGCTAGAAATACCATGAAAAGTGCAAAAAGTTATTCTTTATTTTTTTGTTCAACCGTCATGGAATGGAATGCACAGGATTGTGGGATATTAAAGGCAGTGAAGGATACATCTACTGTATGCTGCCCTCAAAATTCGATCAGAGGAAGGTACCTCCAGAGACAAGAAGTGAAGCAGAATTTGGATTCAGACGTGCCTTGGAATTCTGCCTCCGAAGGCAGCATTTTTGAGTTTTTGAATGCAGCCAATATCTCACCATGGATTGTGACTCTCAACTGCAAATTTATATCACAGAATTGTGATTTTCTCACAATTCCCAAAAGGCAAGCCTCTCGCACTACACATGTTTTCAAGTGAAGAAAAAACAAAACAAAAAAAACATAGTGAAGCAAAGAATAAACTGACAACGCACCAACAGACAAGAAAGAAAAGGTTACTTAAGCTGTGAAACAAAGTCTCAGCTCTCAAATTTGTGTCTTTTTTTTGTTTTTTAAAGAAATTAATTGAAGAAATATTCTTTTGTTGTTTTTTTAGGTGTTGTGAGAGATCGCTGTGGCACATGTCACAAGTGGCGCATGAATTGATCCTCTTGTCCTCCCTACTAGTTATAACAAGAAATAAACATGAATGAACAGCAGAATATATCTTGTTTTAATCCAGAAAGATGTCAAAACACAACATTTTTCAAGTTTAAAGGTACAATGTGTAGGAATGTCGCGAATCTTGCGCCACACAGTTCAAAGTATGTATTACAGCTACGGCGTCCTTCACTAATCAAAAAGCCATGTAGTCGACTTCATTCACTACCTCCAGCTTGTCCTCCGGCGATCATGTTCGTAGGCTACATGTATTTTAATAATTGCAAAACTGTATCTAAA
>JAUCMS010000002.1:4756392-4770048 GCA_032357445.1 Enteromius radiatus
CTTGTACCGTGTGTCCCTTGCCCACTACCGTATTTCAAGATGGCGAATGCCTATGTAGCGCCGCCAGCCATTCAAGCTTAATAAATCGCCCATTTAAAATACTTGAAGTTAATGGTGTTGGTAAATATTCACAAAAAAGCACATATTTGTGAAGGGGTAACATAGATTTAGATTAGAACAACTAAAAAAAATGCTACACATTGTACCTTTAAGTCCTTCAATGTTTGTCGAACCCTTGCTTAAGCGGAAATTCATAACACTTCTTCTAAACCATATATCACCACTGCAAAAGATTATCGTACCTCATTTTAGCAATTGCGACTTAGATTTGTGATTTTTTTGTAATTATGATTTCACAGAAGTGGTCACAAATACAAAGAGATACAAAGTTATAATTGTGAGAATAAAGTCATAAGCATTAGTGGTGTTAAATTGTGTCTGTTTCTCAGTTAAAGGTGCCATAGAATGCATTGAGAGAATATTTTAAATTGTTGTCTGATATGTACATAGAAGGTATGTAGCTTATTTAAGGGGGAAAAAATGGTCCATTTACAACCCTGGAATTTGACCCTAGAATGAGTCTGTTTTTGCCTTATTTCATGAATAGTAATGAGGAGGTCTGCTCTGATTGGCTGTTTCTCAGCGTTTCTCATTTCAGTAGCACAGGTATATACAAATGTGGTGAGCGTAACTATTACGCCTCTAGACTGTTACAAAACAGCATGTGTTGTGTTGAAATTTGACCTTTTGTCAGTCGTCTTTTCCAAACACTTGATTTATATAAGAGGTAATAACACCTGTAACATACTTGAAACGTCATATCACACATTTTTTCACAATTGTGACTTTTTTTGGTCCCACTTCATATTAGGTGGCCTTAACTACCCCGTTCTTATATCAAACATAATACTTATTGTGCTTATATTGTATTGCAAAACACTTTTGCTGCTGCTAGTTAGAATATGGGTAAGGTTAGGGACAGGTTTGGTTGTATGGGTAGGTGGTGGTTATAGGGTTATAGTCATTTAAAAAAGCTGTCTGTAAAGCTGCACAGCACACAGTACTGTCATCATTAATATAAAACACTTATTATGAAAGATATATAGAATTTTATAAGTATACTACATGTTTTATGTCCCCTGAGCTTTATTAACTTGCATAACCTTATCTTCCAACTGAACGTCAGAAAGCTAAAAAATAAAAAAAAATGATATGCCCCATCTATGTATTCAGATTTTGAGATGGTGACAGGACATTTGGTCTGAAAGTGTCTACTAGGGAAATAAATGTATATGAAAGCGTGACAGCCCTATAAATTGAGCCTCCAACTCTTCAGTCATACAAATCTGACAGATATGCACAACTTACTCTCTATAATTGGTAACTCACAGCTCACCTTTCTCTGTAAAGAGATGTGCACCTGAAAAGAAAGAATTGAGTGTTCCAGAGAGAAATAGATGGGAATATGACACTAAAAGGGGTAAATGCAAGACAGACCACAATGAGATGAAACCGTGATGTTAAAGGAAACTGTGACAGGGGGTTAAGCAGTCAAGATGTGTTGTGTGGCGTTCAAACGGAGCGGAACATTACTTTTTTTTCCTTTTCCATTTCCAACAAAGACAAAAGTACAAAACAACACTCAGCCATGTTGAGTGAGAGCAGGAGAGAAGCGAGGAAAATTAGAAGCAATAGTCTACCTTGAAACTGTCAGTAGGTCTAATTTTGCACACTGCACCTTGACAAAGACTACTGCATTACGCAAAATGATTTTTCTCTTTTTTGACACTTTAAGACAGCTGAAATTGTCCCAAGCTGTGACATTTAATACTCCCACTGCTGTCTTCAGAAAATTATTTTTTTAGAGTAAATATCCTCTTTAACCCCTGCGTTTAACAATTATTAAGTGGGCTGGAAGGCACACACTTTAAGGACTTTGAAAACACTTTAGGATGTTAGGATGTCCGCATCAAAATGTCTACTTTTAAGGTTTCAAATAGGTTTTGGAGAATAAAATGTCAACATTTGGTTGAAATAATGATACATTGTCATTCAGTGTAACACAATATTTATGTAAAAATATGTAAAAGAATAAGAAGCAATATTCCATTTTATTGTGTTTTAAATGAGTAAAATAAATCTTATTAACAAATGGGTAAAACCTAGGATAGTGGCACAAAAATTAGGACTAATTAGTATTTGGGGTGAAAGTAATCAGTCTTTTAATGTGTCATAAATAGATTTGAGTTGTAAAAAAATGCCTGACAAGATTTTTACACTGATTGACATTTTAGTAGTAAATTTAGTATGATATTTATGATGATATCAGGTAAATATGTATGATATTTATTTTTGGCTCAGAAAAACAAAAACAAAATTGCAATTAATTTGAAGGGAAAACTTTTTAACAAATATCACGATGGATGGATGGATTTTTCTAATAAATGCATTGCATCAGCTCTTCTAATAAATAAAATAAAATAAATTGCATCTATTTGTTCCTTTTAAAAGGAATTTCATAAATAATTTACAATTTTAGCAAAGTTCCAAGGACTAAAAGCTTGTCTCTAAAAAGAGTTTAAAAAACGTTATTTGTGTGATCTCATGAGTTTCTAATGCTAAACAGTAAATAAATACTGAAATCACACACACATCCTTTACAAAATTAACAAGCAAACAACTGTCTAAATGAAGCATCTTCTCAGTGGGGCTGGTATTAATATTAATAAACGTATATTTCCCATAAATAAGGTAGAAAAAGTTTGCAAAGGTAGCTAATATAAAAAGTATACCGAACACACACTAAGAGGATATAAATAAACCACATAGTTGTCATAAACAGTAAATGAGGTTTCTGTGCCGTTCTTTAGTCTTCGGGGTATTTCCAAAGAAAGATATCTCAGAAAAAATATCAAATGTAATGAATGTCCTTTAAAAAAAAAAAAAAAAGTTAATGATATTCCTCTATCCCACACTAAGTAGGCTTTAGGCTAGTCATCTAAACTGAGGGTGACATTTGCAGAGGTAGGATATATATGCTAATAAAATGTCAGCCCTCTCTGACAGCGTTTTAAGTAGTTCCTGACACATTTCGATGCCCCTCTCCGATCTGCACTGCAGTGTTGACTTACATCAAGATTTGATCATGTTTTCAAAGCAGTGGGTCACATAGGCTATTTTCACAATAGATGTAGTGCAGATTTAGCCCTCAGCTATTCACTACGCTTCTGCAAAATGGCTTCTGCTCTTTGTAAAGAAGCTATACGTGGGTCAGGAGCAGACATGCTGTAGAAACCCAGGACTTTAAGCGCTAAGCGCTAAGGTTAACTGCTTCACTTAAGGCTACTGGACCACTGGACAGGGAATGGACATCAGAACTTATGACCTTCAGCTAGCGAGTTAACATCCACTACTCCACGGGGAGATTCAGTGACCTCTTGTCTGCTGGTGTAAGGCCACTACCTGGCACTTTCCAAAAATAGGACATGAATCCATTTCCATTTTATTTATTTATTTATTTATGTTTCAAAATTGTGAAATGACATGCTTAACCTCGGGACTGAATGAATGAATGAACAATTAAATATTGTATGCGCTGTTTTATATATATATATATATATATATATATATTTAGATTACTTTCTTCTTTAAATACTTTTTCTGGTAAATTAATGGGTAAATAAATGAATAAATAAATGCATTTTTTCATTTTTGAGGAAATGGTATCCTAATGAGGTTACAATTGTTAAATGTTGCAATGTCTTTGCATAGGACATTTACAATATTAATAATTATATGAAAAAGGATTGCAAATTGAGCGTAAAACCTCAGTAGGGATTCTATATTATGTATTATTGATAAACTTATATATCCTATAAATTACATATAAGAAATTAATGTATAAATAAATTGGGGGGAAATAGAAAGAAATGAAAAAAAAAGCAAAAGAAGAAAAAAAAAGTTTGACACCACTGTGGAATGGCTGAAAAAATGTGAACATATCATTTATATAAAACTTAGGAGAACAGAACAAGATTATACATATATATATATATATATATATTCATTCAGCAAAAAAGTTTTGGAACAACATGCGGGTTCTTATTTTTAAGTGAACTATCCCTTTAAGACCTTGTATCTCCATCCCTCATAGCCTCTTTTTTTTTTTTTTTTTTTGCATCAAGAGTAGATATGATATCTGCTCTGAACAGCGGTTCTCAACGGCTGGGTTCTGTGTTGCATTGTCTCTAGATCTCCCAATGTGAAAATGTGTTGAAAAGCACTGACATAGATGGAGACATACAGACACAGAATATCATAAAGTCGCTGTCCCTCTGAGTCTCAGAGATATGTTTTTCTTTCTGTTAACATTGTACCAGCAGAGACTCTCATTAATCAAAAATGATTGGCCAGTTAAAAACACTTTGTGCCGTCCTCTCCCTGCAGAGCACTACATCCAAACCTGCCTCTCTTCCAGTTGCTCTCTGTGCCAGAATGAAACTGCTGGCACTAAACACACACAGGTCCATAAGGGACAAGCAATCGATCGCTCTGAGTCAGCTCTGTCCACTTTAATTCATTAAAACCCCCCTGTCAATGCCCTTTGGGTAATTCCAGTAATGTGAAAGAACTTGGGAGTGCCTGTGTATGCACACGCATAGGGTATACAGTACATGCCTTACTATATACAGCTCTCTGTGAAGAGATGCCAATCCATCAAACATTTCAATGGAATTATTAACAATGTATGACAAACCATTGCATACGCCAATAATTACGTACCTTACAACAACTCCAAAGCAGGTAATCATTTGTGCAATTTAGTAATTTTTAAACAAACAAACAAACAAAATAAATAAATAATATATATATATATATATATATATATATATAATGTATTTATTTATTTAAATTAAGTAAACATATACTGAAATGAGATACAGTATACAGTATTTAAATGTTGTAAAATTTGGAATAAATTAGGCAGTAAAACAATTCCAAATTGAATTATTACAATTATATGATAGGTAATTGTATATGCATATATCTATAATAATTATATGTTTTAAACTTCAATTATTTTTAAATAAGCAAAGAGCTTAAGCTGTCAATCAATTAAATATTTTAAAATAAAATAATTAACACTATAATAGAAATTAATTATTAATATGTAATAAAAATAATCAACAAAACGGTTTATTACTATTCTTTTTGGGGGGATTTTTAAAATGATAAACAATGAGTAAATAATGTATTTCCATATACAACATTTATTACATAAAAGAAATACTAATTAAATAAAAATAAGACTTGCAACTTGCCTACATCTCATTAATTAAATGGTTTACTGAATATATGAATAATTAAAAAAGATTCAAAATGAAATAATTGCTAATTATTCTCATTCATCTTCTTATTTTAAATAGTCAATTATTAAGCATTTTAAATAGAATTATTAACGTTATAATTGAAATGAATTATTGATATATAATTAATTAAATATAATTAATTGTAATTAAAGAAGTTAAAAGAACTGTGAATCAGTATATGGAAATTAATAAAATAGCAATAACTGTGATCTATATTTAAAAAAATCCAAAGCTGTTAATTATTCTTAGCATTATCATGGTAAAAAATAAATAAATAAATGAATAAATAAATAAGTTACAGTGTAATTATATATTATATATAAGTACTGAGGAATGTTAATTAACTTACAATGTACTTACAATAATGCATAATTAGGTTTAGGATGAGGGTCTGGTTTAGTGTTACTTCCACATAGTTATGCATAATTTATATTTATTATAACAGCAACAACATGTAATATTTAACAAGGACACCTTAAAATAAAGTGTCTTTTTATAAAGTGTCTTGGTGCAGTTTTTTATTTACACAAAAACTGCACCAAGTGAACATTCACAGCCATAATTTACTATAACGCAATAAAACAATCTGTATATGTGACTTCATTGCATCAAGCTCCAGGAACACAAGGATTTTGTTCCAAATAGGATTAATGTGAAAAGATTACAAATGGCCACATTAGGCAGTCATGCGTTCCCACAATGCCGTCTTTATCGGATGTTGAGTAGCTTTAGTTAGGCGAGGAAAGGCATCAGAACACAGTGAAGCATGAGCGCCACTCTCAAGCTATTAAGAGTCTGAGTTAAAGGAGCGGAGGACAGAACATTCGGCGACAAAACCGCTCTCACGATACGCGCACAATCACATTCCACACTTGTCAACTTAAAAGGTCACCATATTAGTGTGGGTCCCGCGTCCATGCTGGTGGCTCATTTCCAATGCACTGTTCGTTCCAACGTACGTGATGGGGAGAAGTAGCATGGAAAATAATTGAATGCATATTTTGATGAATTCATGAGACGAAAAATAATCTCCATCTTTAGTTTGACATTAAAAACTGCAGTTTCACACAACGGCTGAAGTGGAACCAAGTCTGAAATGAGAATTGCAGCTAGTAGGGACAGGATAATCTGACAAGGCCCAGAAAGACTATTTGTTGTTATTACAAATATGTTACACTCCACACAAAACAGTAGTAGACAGGGACATACATTCTTTCATCATGAATTTCGTTTACGGCTTGGCTTTTAACTCACCCAAGGTTCGTGCAATATTGGTTTTTCACACTTAACGTCACATTCGCATTGGATTTATAAGCAATGAAAAATAAATAACTATTTTGAATTTCTTTTTTATGCAGCTAAATTTGTGCTAACACTTCATCTTCAAGTCAGAGGTTAGGGTGATGTTGCTGAGCTGGGATCGGATTTAAAAGTTGAACGGGTTGAGACAAGTGCAGATTCAAGAGTTAACTTGCAGATGTCTTTTATACAGTTTTAGTCATAAGTTTACACACCCCTGGCAGAATCTATGAGATAAACCTTTAATAAAAAAAAAATAAAAAAAAAACAGTTTGATTATTTACTGCAGCCTTTAAGCTATTTGACAACAGATATATTCCACAAGACTAAATAATAACCAAATGTACACAGATTATTATGTTAAAAAAGTTTGCATACCCTTAGCACGTATTATTGAGTCAAAACAAATCCTCAATATCTTTACAGATTCTGCAAGAGGAAAGTAAACTTGTAAAGAAGAAAAGTGGATATATGCTTGAGCAGTACATCCATACACTCTTATCAAGATATTGAATTATGGGAATGCTTCAACAATGTATATTGTGGATGATGCAGCAGAAAAAGTAATAATTTGTGTCCCGCAGTTTCAGTTTCTACCAACACAAAACCCACACACCAACTTCCCCAAAATGGAAAGAGTGATGATTTGAAGGCTTCTTTTTGCTCTTTTTTGGACAGAAAAAGCATTAGGATTCTGGCGAAGACCGTTCCTTGTAGCAGCCTTTGCCAGCCACTTAATTTGCCGTTTATAGTTTCACCATGGCAGTAATTTAATCTGTAGCCCGCAGAATATTTCTGCCAACGCCGATGTGTGTGGGGCGATGTAAGAGGATGTGTCATGCACATCCTTAAAGGGATAGTTCACTCATATGGAATTTCTGTCATCATTTATTTCCCCAATTGTCATTTCAAACCTGTTTGAGTTTCTTTATTCTGTGGAATACAAAAGAAGACAGTTTGAAGACTGTTGTGCATATTATTTGAGGATTGTAGCGTTCAAGCCTTAAAAACGGGTCAAAGAACACCGCTAAAATATCGTAAGTGCTCCGTGTGACATATTTCATGTTTTTCTGCAGATATGATAAAGGAAATGTTAAAGAACTTTTTTGTAAAACAAATTAAAGAGAACAAAAACCATCAAAATGTTCTCTTAATGTAAATGTCTAGGGAGTTATTACCAACTCT
Source organism: Enteromius radiatus (assembly GCA_032357445.1). Lineage (NCBI taxonomy): Eukaryota > Metazoa > Chordata > Actinopteri > Cypriniformes > Cyprinidae > Enteromius > Enteromius radiatus. Next base: position 4,764,246 of record JAUCMS010000002.1, read on the forward strand.
CTATACTTTTAACATATGGAAATAACTTTTATTCTGATCACACTGCAAAAAAAGTGATGTTCTTCTTCACTTTAAAAAGTCTTGTTTTCTGTTGAACTGATCAAACTGAAACGATTTTATGATTAAAACAAAACAAATATCTGCCAATCAACTTAATTCAAAGGGAAAACATGCTTTCATACCTTAGGGCAGGGGTAGGCAAATTTGGTCCTGGAGGGCCGGTGTCCTGCATTGTTTAGCTCCAACCCTAATCAAACATACCTGCCTGTAACTTCCTAGTGATCTTAAAGACATTGATTAGCTTCTTCAGGTGTGTTTGATTAGGGTTGGAGCTAAACTCTGCAGGACACCGTCCCTCCAGGACCGAATTTGCCAACCCCTGCCTTAGGGTTTCATACCATATCCTTGCTTTAAGCATAAACTTAATTTTGTTCAGTTTTAAAAGACTTAATTTTACTTTTGCATTTTAAGTGTTGGAAAACAAAAATAATGAGGAGCATACAATTTTTTGCAATGCATGGAAGATTTAATGCCTCAACTTTATGAATTTAAAACTTTCTGCTCCAAGACGTTTTAAGGCTCTGTTTTGTGAAAGGGCAAATTAGGACTACTTAAGACCCACAGAAACCCTGTTTATAAAATCATGCGATAGATTTGTGTCAGAAAACCACCAAAATTTACATTATTATTCACAGATAATCTCCACACCTATCAACATGTCTTATGATTCCCAGTTTAATCTTTGCTATCGTTGTATTAAACCAGAATAAATTAATCACTCTAATCCAATTGGAGTTCAAATTACTGACTCAATAATTAGCATTATTATATCATAATAATTAGCAGCAAGCAATGACTTAGACTTCAGTTTGTTCTATGCACAAAGCTAATCAGATTTATGGCTTGCATTGACTACTTTTATTACACACACCCATATCAAGCTTGGCAGCTTCGTTACTCGTTCATTGTGTGTGGGGGATAAAAGTTTCAGTCTTCCAGGAAAAAAAGAAAAAAAAGGTAAATTTTTGCATGTACTGTCCCTTTAAGGAATGTTTAAGAGGCATTTATGCCAAGGAGTTTGTGTGTATGTGGACAGCCTAAATGTCTGATGAACGTGCGCATTAATATTACTCTGCTTTCAAACATATTTTGTGGGTGAGAATGTGTCTTTTCGGTGTGTCTGTGCATGTTTGTGGTTGTTTTACCAGTTAGCCTCGTGGGATGAAGCAGCGGTATTCAGATCCTCTTATTTAGATGCAAGTCCTAGCGTGGTTGAACAGTGCTGGGAGATGGAGCGGGGTGGGAGGGAAATAGGGGGGGGGATTGGCTGTCCTTGTCTCCAGTCTCCTGCCCTCTGGGCTTCCCGAGACCTATCGAACCCTCTCTATAGGCATAAACAGTAATAAAAATAATAAAAAAAATCTCTTTACAGCTTTATCACAAAGTAATCACCACTAACGCCCTTTTTAAAAAGAAATATCTTTAAACTACTTGGTTTGAGTTAATATTATTCACATCCATGCACTTTAATGAATCATAGACATGAAAAATGTCTTCATCAACATACATATCGAGTTGCCCAGAGAGCTGTATCTTTATCTGCACAAATATACCCAATGACCTTCAACAGGGTTTTATTCTTTCCCAGACAACCATTATTCACTAACAGGTCAACGAGAGTCCATTACGGACTGTAGACATCATACTTACATGCTCATTTATCATAATCGTGTTTCTGCATGGCACACCTCATGCATTTTTAAAAAAATTATGTTTATTTGACAATGCTTTTGGGCTGTTAAACGAAGCCCGAGAGCACCGTTTCCCACTTACATATCCCTAAGTGCCGTGAGGTTCACCCCTGCTATTCCTGCCTGTTCCCAGAGGTCTCTTCAATTGTATACGCTCACTAAACCTCTCCCCTCGGTGGTAGCAAATGTCTGGATTTTAAGGAAAAAGTACAGCCTTTGAGAATTTCACTCTGCCTATTGCCTCGATGTCGCAGGCAAAAGCCTTCTACTGAACAGACAACAGACAGAAATTTTGCCACCAGAAAGCGTCAGTAAAACAACATGTCACCAAACGTATAAAGATGCTTCGGAAAATATCGCACATTAAAGCAACCTATCAGTCACAACAAAATGGCTGCTTTTCAAGAGCTTCATGACAAATTTACAAGTCAGCTGGCTTGAGCCCGGAAGACCAAAGATCTCCCGCAGATCTAAGGCTTCATCTGAATAAGTGATTTAAGCATTACTCTAGCGCTTTCAATCTCTTTGTCATTGTGTCGTGAGATCAGAGCCTCACCGTCTCCCCTCATCTCATCCGCCGACTTCAACTGTCCGCGCCACTCGAATAAAAGCGCGTCTGAACTTCAGAGCTTAATGAACATGTCGGAATTCAATGAATTCTAATTTGCCTGTACTTTCGAAAGAGCTCGAGAAAAAAAAAAAAAAAAGGGGAGGAAATTTATTAGAGAGAAAATTGAAAAGGGGGCCCTCTCTTGCTGCTTGATTTCCTGCACACGTTCCAAGAGGGGCTGAAAAGCAATTAGCTCTCCGGCTATGATAGTAAATGAGAGGTATGAATGCCCAGGATGGATAGCTTTCCAGGAATGAAAATTCTGCAGTGGGAAGGATTATTTTAAACAGTCCATACAAAAAAAAAAAAACAAAAAACAAAAAAATCAAGGTATCATGGTGCTTGAGCGCACGCTCTGTTAAGACGTAATCCTCCCCGGAGCCCAATTTTCTTACCACGTGTATTGATTATTTGAAAAGGATGAAAGGAAACAAGATTTACAGAGAGCATGCTTTATAGATAAATGCATCAGCGGCAAGTAACCCGTTGAACTTCGACAATATGACCTAGAAAAGAAATCCCTTCAAATTCGGTGCAAGTGAAGGTGGTAAATGAGAGGTGTTTTGCTGTCACAACCTTTGCAAACCAATTTGTTTTGGCAGTCTTTAGTGAAGTAGCTAAATTGCACCGCTCGCACTGCTTTGCATTGTTGTGTCGGAAGGCACGCTTGCATAGAGATGCTCTCTCTGCTAAACACTTAATTAGCAGCCAGGCTGCCGTGCACTGCCCCAAGTCTGTCCAGCCTCTGGCTCTTCCCTGCCAATCAACAGGAAATGGACTGCACCTATATGTCAATCTTCGAGGGAGTTTCTATGGTTTCCCAGCAAGAAGTCGGCGTGAGATGTGTCAGGCTCTCAGTTTTAGCGATGCTGATGCAACTGATGTTAACCGTGGGAGGGAGAATGGGGACTGTTTTAACATGGGGTGAGTTGTAACAATGTCAGTTTAACCAATTAAAGCTAAGTTGGAAAGAAATCATCATGTATGACCATCAACCTACCGACAAGATTCGGTATAAAAATATATTTAATATATAATATCCACGTGTGTTTTACATCTACAGTATGAGAGTACAATGGGAATATTATAGCTATATTTGGGACACAATGATGCTCAAATTAAATGTGTTACACGTCTCCCTTACTAGTGATTAATCTAAATGACATATGTAGCGAGACCTATTTTAATCAACTTTTTATCTATGACGTGACCCATAAAACAATTTAAAAGTATGTAGTTTAACTACATGCCCTAAATGTAATTTAAAGTGTGCAGCCCAATGTACTGTGTGAGTTGATTTTTTTTATATTATTATTTTATAGATGTTTTACCTATATTTAGATGTTTTTATTAAATTGTTTATGTTAATAAAACAGAACATGTACTAGTCATTTTCTGCCAGGACATTTCCCATTTTTCTGAATATGAATAAATATGAAAACTACACACACACACACACACTTGAAAAAAAAAAACATGATGAATGATACTGTATGATGCCGATCTTAATGATTTAAAACTAAACTTAATCTCAATTAAAACTGTACAAAAACAAATTGCATCTTAGATCGGGCATACTCTGATCCTCCTCCATACTAGGGCATGTTCCTCCTCCTCCTTTTAATTATATACAGTATGACCACAGAAACTCTTTTGCAATTTCCCTGCAGCTTTAAAGGGACTATCAGATGTTTGCTACTCATTAATTACTACCAAGCAAATCTACATTATTTATGAGCGCCCCATTGCATATGCAAATAAGCTATACTCTCCCAAATTTATATAATGTCACAATCTTCATGCCATATGAACACACATGCCTGCACTCTTTCACACACACTCAGGCTTGCTGCTCTAACTAACCCTTCTCCTTCTGGTGATTTATAGCACTTAAAGGAGGTGACAAGATGACACTGAACTCTGTCATCATATATCTTCCCATCATACATGTGGGTCACATGAGAGGCCCGGCGCCTGTCATAACCTGAAGCCACTTGCCTTCACTGACTGACAACTTCTCTATCACTCTTCAAGGAGAAACGCACAGAGGGGAATGCAACTGAGCATTCATTTCAGTCGCTCACTGCTTTGTTTACAGCCACATGCTGTCCGCATTCACTAAAGTGGCACAACTAGTGAATTAACCCTCCCGAGCATCACCTAACCAGACAAACATCAGGCCATTTTATTTTGCATTTACTTTATGTAGCGAACTTAACTTTTTGTTTCAGTACAGGAGAGAGAAAAAGTGAGTGAGGAAGAGGAAAACAATAGAGAGAATTGTGTGCTTATGCTGTTGCCTGGTGACTGACTCTATCCAGCTCTCATGGCTCATTGGCCGTGTACAAGTATGGCTAAATTTCCCTGCAAAGAGAGAAAGGTGCTAGTCATGCTATTTGCATAAAAAGTGCGGCAGAAAAGCTCTTCCACACTTTTACTCGATCCCTCACACCCCCACCCATCACAGTATGTGAGCGCTGCAGAATGGATATAGAGTGGGTTGTGATGGAAAGTCATTTCTCTGAACCAGATCTTTGATACAGTTTTCAAGAACTGGTTCAAGAACTGTTCCAGAGGCTCATAATTGGATTCCATTGTGACATTTTACCTTTTTCACAGCATTCATAGAATGTAGGCACATCTGCTATTTATTAAAGGAATTGCATGCGCCCTAGTTAAGCCATGATTCAGCTCATTAAGACTTTAAGCTAAACATAGCTGGGATAGGTTCCAGCATTCTTGCGACCCTACAGAGGACCGGCATTTTGGAGAAATAATTAAATCAGCAAAGGCAACAAATACTTCAAAGCAAACTATTCAATAATCTTTTGAAACACAAAATCAGTTCACAGTTGAATCAGCTCTCAATTCGATTCATTCTCCAAAATGCCTGTCCTCTGATTCATCAAAAACATCAGACCCGGTATTGCACATAAATGGAAGTGAAGAGCAAAATATTTTATCTGAAGCAAAAAGCTTTTTATTTCTGCTCTAACACAAGCATAAAACGAAAGGTGACATTTTTAAAAAGTTATGTAACCATTCACAAAACTCATGATGCGATACTACAGTACGTAATACATTTTCAATTGGCCCGGGGTTGAACGCTGCAACCCAAATGGTGCACAAACTGAAAAACACTCACCATAAGTGTCACTATTAAAAATATTCTAAAATGCAGTGTCCTCACAACCATATAGAAATTGAGTAAACATGATTCCACTACAAATATTAATCGATTAATCGCACGATTAATGCCCTCGATAATTTTTCCGGCTGCGATAATTTCATTTGCATACTTGTTTGCTATCCGCAACTAAATGACAACTCTCGTTTCCGCGTAGGAGAAGCGAACCCTCTTGTCAGTTGCATTGTCTTTTGTGTGGGGAGGCGGCGCTTGTCAGTCACATGGACTTTGTGTGGGAAGGCGGGAGTGCTTGAG
>JAUCMS010000002.1:4770148-4795838 GCA_032357445.1 Enteromius radiatus
CCCGGCCCCATCATAGGCCACATCACCCCTCGAGCACCCTTCTCACCTTTTTCACCCCTGACCCATTTTCATGCCTGATCTAAGAACTTCACAGTGGAAAAATAATGTGCAAATTCCAAACACAGGGAGGGAGAAACCCAGAGTGGAATTGGAGCAGAGTAATTACAGAATGCTTTTAGCAACAAATACAACACTCACACACCACAATACAAAAAAAAAAAACACGTTTATCTTGAGCTAATTTCTTAACCATCCACAGCGTTGAAGCGTTATTTGTATTCAAGCAAACTGTGGCGGTTTAAATGTAAACTCTATTAACCCAGCTTAAAGACCATTCCGTAGAGCTCACATGTACAGAGTGGGCTCTTAGGCAAACTCAGCATGGCAAATTAACAGCAATACACACACACACACACACAATGTTTGTAGTTGCCATTATATTTAGAGGTAACACTCAACACTTCAGTCTTATTACAATTCCCCATGCATTTGGAAAATAGGCTCTACTACAAAATGCCGAGCCCAATAATGAACTACAGACAAAATGAGTGAATCATTTATGGGAGGTAAGGAAAACATTAGGGGTAAATAGATTAACTCAACTCTCCCAAGCAAACAAACAAATGAATACCCCACTCCTCCCAGCCCTCCACCACCAAAGCTCTTCAACGGCAGGTTATTTGAGAAGAAGTGAAGGAAATGCTTGGCGTATTGCTCCTGCTTGTAATCAAGTGGAGCCAAGCCCAGTAAGATACAGTACAGTAGCTAATTACCAGTTTTGAAAGATTTATAAGCTATTACGGAGCAGGCTCACCGTTTCTTACGCTGTTTGTGCATTTGTAGATTTCTTCATTCATTAAAGGGGGGAAATTAAGTGATTAAAAACAAAGGTAATGAAGGCTTTTGTGGCTCTCAGCGTGAGCCAAACTGGGTGGTTAAACTCAGTGGATAAATGGTTCTGTTGGAAGAAAGCTCAATCCTTTCTCTCGATTTCTCGGTGTGTGGTGAGGGTGCTTAACGCTGGCCAGCTTTGGACTCTATAGTGCCATTTATTTCTCTTGACATTCGACAAATCACCACTTTAAATCTCAACTGTCATAACGCCATTTACTCAAAATGGGACCGCAACAACACGTAATTCAATCTGACCCCCATGTTAATTCAATAAAGAGCAAGAGTTCAGATGCACAGTTGCTCTGGACCGTTACTGTGGTGAGAACAGAAAGTTCTCCTTGCTCACTGGATGGGGTTGAATGAAGGGGAGGGTCTCATGCACCTATTTTGATTGAGAAGGCTTCAGGTACAAAGCTGTTTGACTTGGCAACATAAGACTTAACCTAGAAAAATTTTTGCCAACTTAGTAATAAGACATGCTACACTAGTGGTATGGTTTAAAGATGGGCAAAAAAGTACATATTTTCAAAATCTAGTAGTCATGGTTTGCCTGGCCATATAGTTGGCAAAACTGGCCTAAGCAAGGATGTCCTATCCTATTCTTGAGTCACTTCCCTGCAAATAAACACACCCTAACCAGCTAAGCAAGCTCTTACCAGGCAAAACTTCCAGGCAGGTGTGTTGAGGCAAGTTGGAGCTAAACTCTATAGGACCAAGTCTGGACATCCCTGGTCTTAAGGTAAGCTTATCACAATAATCCAGAAGGGAGGGTGCCAAGAGAGGGCAAGAGTGAGCAGTGACAAAAGACTACATAAAGAGGAAAACGAGATGGATGGAGGACTGCAGTAATGGGGAACTACAGGGGCTGGCAGAGACAGGTAGAAGAGACGAAAAGTAAATAGGAAGGAGAGGCAGGCATAGGAAGGAAGATAGAGGAGTAGGAGGATAAATGGATGGCAAGCAGAGGAGAATGAAAAGGCGTCAGGTCGGGGAAATAAATGGCTGCCAGAATGCTTACAGGTGAATTTAAAGAAGGATTAGTTGGTGTGTACATGGAGAAGAGAAAGCCACTCTATTCCAAAAACTAGTGAGCTGCCTCCGCAAGCATTTTAAGGCATTATAAGCATGCTCCAATTGTGAAGACTGTTCCAAGCAGATTATAAATGTAGCATCCCAAACTTTTGAGGTTCTGTTTCAGTTATGATGCTGTCTTACGAATCAACTACCTCTGTAGGCAGTAATCGGCAAGACTCTCTAATTTCTGGAATAGAGATTAAAAGTTGCCGCCTAAGGTCTGTCATGAAGAAATGGGAAATAAGAAAGAACGAAAGGGAGTGGCATGTCCTAACTCTGTTGGGTTCTCTTGGGGAAGGTCTTAAATTACACTCGGATGTGGACAGTTTGTCAATTGTGAGGCTGGAGTCCTGGCTCCAGAGAAATGCTGCAAACCCTTCATTAGGTGGCAATATCAGTAGCCATCTCTAAATCTCAAGACCTTTTATTTATTTATATATGCACTTATTTATGTATTAACCTTTAACCTTATTTTCTTGCCATGCGATGTGGGCTAGATTCCCCAGGCTTCCTCTTGAATAAGGGATGGCAACGCATTTTGTACTATACTAACCAATAGAGTGTTCCTGCTTAGATGACTCTTGATTGCTCATGCATGCCAACAGATTGAGCAGAATACATTCGTTTTTTTTTACCTCTTTGTGTTCTGTACACTCACTATAGCTCTATTACAAATAACAGTGTCCTTATCCTTACTTGACAATTTTGTTTTTGTGGTAAAATGTTGTGGTGTTCAAATTGTGAAACTCAAAATATGGCGGATGGGAGTATATGATACTACATACATCTCTATTTGGATTCTCCTCTAACTGATCTCTCTAATAAAATAAAATTCTACCCTCCTTAAAATAACACAATAGATCTATTGATAAACCAGTGCTTTGATTACAACCCTAAAATAAGAAACCCGTTTCACTGGGCAGAGAAAAGAATGTGATAATTTGGTGTGCTACTAGATTTCCAGCCTCTTTTCAATAGAGATCACTCAAAGTAGTAGTCTCCCTGCAGGTGTACATGTCTACATGTTCAATAATTTAGCCACCTAAAATGTTTTAGTTCACATACCACTGTAACTAAGCCCATTTTGAGTGCTAGTGTTTTTGAAAGCAAACAAAAATTGGGAAGCCCAAGGTTGTGATGGTGCAGTCACATATCCAGACACATTAGCAACAGTGACCACCCAGCATAAACAAGTGTGAACAGTTAATCCCTGAGTGTTACAGCCGAAATAACCACAGTGGGATGTAAATCTTAGGCAATGGAGGCATTTCTGCTTGATCGAGCACCTAACAGCAATAATTGTCATTTACATTTGATTTCACAAGGCAAGATATACGCCAAATGTTAACACTAACCAATCGCTAGAAACTCTCCTCCTAACCTCAGGCTAGTTGCCACATTCAATGATTTATCGGAGGACAGTTAATTAGCCTCCTGCGCTGAGATATCTGCAGGCGCTGTCAAGGGGCTGCCCATCACATACATCAGTACTGATGCCTGTCAATCAAAGAGTTGGCGGCTGAGCCCCTAAAGCCTGTAAAGCTCCTGCTGGGCCCACGCCAGCATGACCAGTTTAGAATGAAAGGAGAAGCTGCATGTCACTGGACCGAGCTGTTCTACAGCTCTGTGATATGAAATCATGAAATAAGCCATAGTCACACTCAGTTCTCCTCTGTTAAACCCATTTTCTGGGCTCCTGCTCTTGATGTTACCGCCCAAACTGTACCGAATGTCCATCTCCTACTGAGATGAGTTATGTGAGATTCCCTGCTGGCATGTGGCAAGCTGCCCCATCACACACTTGATGCACCATAAAGGACACCAAAAGCCCATTCCCTCGTAACAAGTTGAGGATTGCAAAAGTATATCAGCGGAAGGTTTAACTTTGCAAAGGACAGCATTTCTTAAACTATTATTTGACCTTCCAAAAATGTTGTTATTCCACTGATGACAGAAATACACTTCACATTTGGAATTATGTATTGGTACTATGTACTTAAGAGTAAAAACTGGAGCTTTCAAGATTCAAAATGGATGCAAAAGCACCAGAAGCACTATATACAATATTTTGAAAGAAAAATAAACACTATTGTTAACCACTGCAACTAAATCCTTGAGTAGAAGAAAAACTTTTTTTTTTTCTTGTCGAAGGGTTTGAAGGGGTCATAAAAAAGAAGAAAAAAGAAGAAAAACAATTCTATGTGCCCACATATACTGTATATGTCCGTATAAAGCCGCTATTGACTTAACTGTCAGAAAACTCATTCCACACAAGTCCAATAACAACAAAAGAGAATGAATCTTAGCAAACAAAGCATTGTTCACTAATCTTTTTAATGAATTAATGAATTCACCCTTCTATCAAAAAGGTTCATTAACAAATAAAAATCAGCCAACCTTTCCCAAACAAAACATAGTATATCCATAGGACAATTTTCAGGGAAATAACAGGGCTTTGTAAATCTTAGCTGAAGGGAGACGTTGCTGTGAATCTAAACAGGTACTGTACCAGGAGAGTCAATACCCCAAGCCTCATATCTCTTCTCCATATTTCTGAACACCCTTCATCAACAAGAGAGGCTTTGAGTCTCCTTCCCCCTCTAGTCAAACCAAATGGGCTGAAGAATAATCGCTTGGTTTGAGCAGGAGAGTTGAGGCTAACCCCTCCAGGCACTACAGCAGGTGATGGGATGAATTAGGGAGGAAGGGAAATAGGATTGCATTGTGAGAAAAAAAAAACAAGAAATATTGTTGAGGTAATCTGATCAAACCATGGCAGTAAATTCCTGTAAAAAATATTAGTGTTGTATTAGTGTTAATTAGCAGGCTATACATTACAAAATCATATTTGTGGATGAAAGACATAGCTCCAAACATCTTTCAAGCAAAAACCTTCTAATTTGACTCTTATTAACTTACACGGACTCCTCAGGTAAAGACTGCCACACGCCATTTGACTCATTGAAACGTTAATATATTCCTTAAGTAAAGACTGCCATACGAAACTACGAAGGTTGCCCCATCAATGAAGTAATTTCCACTATGATTTGGCGCTCCACTGTGCATTTGTTGGAGACTGCTTTATTTTGACAAGGACATTAATGCAGCAGAAATGTATTTATAACTCAGAGAAGGCATGAGAATGAAGGGTGGGGGAATATAGGAAAGGAGATTTATCGGGAGGCTCGTTAGACAAACATCAGATTTCAGCCTGTCAAGGAGGTAGAGTACACCTCCACAGAACTTGGTGCCCAGGGTCTTCAACTCACCTCACATCTTCGTAATGGGAGTCAGCGGTCATTACATCTGCTCGATGAGTCACTCTGCCATGCTTCCTGGTTGGTCTCTTTTTTCCAGTGAGCTGCTGTTGTTGTTAACATTTCAAACGCTGTTGCTAATATTGATATTTCCTTTAACAAAAATGATGTAGCACCCCTCCCCTTGAGGTCAATACCACAATGAGGCTATGCAACAATGGAGAATATCCCCAAACTCTTAACCTCTCCAAAGGGTTCCTCTTGTCAAATTTGACCTTGCTCCATGCTAGCTGCTGGGGCTTTATTTCTTTGCCTTCCCACTATTCAGCAGCTCATTATTTCTCATCCCTGTTGTGAATTAGCTTCCTACGACCAGCCATGAACGTCTGGACCATCATAAAGGATACTGCTGGGCCATTTCAGGACTCTTCCGAATCGCCTACAGTGCATTAGCAAACACACAAGGGAAGCACCTGCTGGTCCCACGACTGCATATGTGTCTAGACACTGAAGCCTTTCGATCAAATGAGTCTGTGGGTATATAATAAAACGAAGAAAGAGTCCTGTCAGAATTCTGGAATTTTACAATATTTGTGGATTTACACAGTTGTGAAATCAGTATGTGACGACTACAGGAAGTAGTGCACACAAGGATAAAGCTATGGGAGTAAAGTTATCTGTGGCATAATGCACTTCTTCGCCTGCTTCTTTGGCACATCTCAGCATGTCATCTCAATGTCGCCAATTCCGTTGCTCACCCACTGCTTGGTAATTACACCACCCATCAAGACTAAGCCAAAGTCTAGAATACAAATGCGCAGTCTTGCAAAAACAGCTAAACAGGGCCACAAAGTCATCGTCTTCTGTTCTAGACTCATTGTGTCTCTCCAATGTGTCTCCATGTTTTCTACAGGGAAAAAGCATAAGCTTTCTTAAAATGTCCAACCATCAGTGGAACTATAACTACAGATAATTCAAAAGCCAGGCAATGCTAAAAAGCCCCTCCCTAAATCTAGTCTGGAGCAGGGAAATAAAAAAATAGTCTGAAATGGAAATTGGAGCCATCGTGTCTTCTCTGACTGCCCATATGGTCCTGCCGGCTGGAGATGCCAAGCCCTCATGGGACTCAGCAGCTAGGTCAATTTCCATCTCTGATTTCGGACGCAACTTATCCGGAACCAGTTACCTCCAGGGCAATGAGAAACAGCAGGGTGTTTTGAAGTGGGCTGTTTGATATTCAAGGTCCAAAGACCAAACTGTATACCAATTGTCTCAAAATGTCTTGTGTTTGAATGCTCTTGTATGTGACATAAAGGTTAGACATTCCACTGTCTCAGCCTTATTTGTTCTCCTGCAAAAAGGCTCCAAATACAGGGCTTGTCTCTATCTCTCTCTTGCTCAGTGGAGGAGAGCCATTGATAGGCGCAGGAGCAGATGGGGATTGACAGAGCTCCTAGGCAGAAAGCTAATTGAAGGAGACTGGGGAGGACTTTGACGGCACTCAAATGCCAGCAATGATGGGGAAATCAATGAAAGCGTCCAATGTACTACCTCTGACAGAATTCAAGGAACTCTTTTCTAATTTTCACACAAGTGCAAATTACATCGTTTCTCAGGTTGTGGGCCCAGAAATAAAACCTAATCCAGATGGCTTCTCTGAGTTTCCTATATTTAGAAGTATAAAGTACTATAGTGTGATGGGGTGGACCAAAAGCAATTCCCCCTTACCTCTTAAAGAATTCTATAATCACTCTAATCCACTCCAGGTTTTCCCACACCTCATTCTTTTTTAAAAAATCTATTGTAAAATTAATGTTAAAGTATAATGAACTAACAACAAAGGACATATTTTATAGTTATGATTTATAAATGTACAACTGTTCATTAATTCATGTACAAATCGACTTCAAATGTTAAAAATAAAATAAAATTAACTAATGCTGTCCAAGCACTGTTCATTGTTATTTAATTAAATCTAATTCATCAATGAGCTTTTTTACCTTTTTGTAACCATGCACATTTTATCCACAATATGCATTAGGTAAAATCATCTTTTGCATGTGTTTGCAATCTTAAAGTGTCGTGTAAGATCTTGAAGTGTGTGAGAACATCTCTGCTCCGTAGTTCAAAAAGAGTCAATTACACAATATTGTGAACTCCCTGCTTTATGTTCACTCACACACTCTCACCAATGATTCTTGCTGCATTGTATGAGAAGTACTGTAGCTGCAATATGGGACAAAAGGAAAAAGAACTGTGAGAGGTCAGGGTTCCCGAAACTTTGGATGAGTTGTTGGACAGTGCCACTGTAACCTTCAGCCACTCTGATATCCACCTATAAATAATAGCAGATATCAGTACATCATTCATTTTCCATGTGTGAGTGAGTCACTCTCAAAAAAGAGTTACAGGTCAAACAAGTGGTTAGTCGCAGGCAATTGATGTGTTGCGTGACTCACCAGCATAGCCAGCCTGGCTTTTATTTTACAGATGGCAAGAGACAGACGACAAAGTGGAAAACCTTCAGATCTAAAGCGGGAGAGGATGGTACAGGCTGGAATGTCTGATTCATATTTGCTTCTGCTGCAGGCAGGTACTGTGTGGCTGATCTCAGTGCTAGATGGGAGAGTGTTCAAACTATTTAATACCATGGGGCCAATCTGTGATAAACAGGTATGCATTTTTAACTTGGGTCATGACTTGCACTGCATAAAAGGCACAATTTTATTTGGTAAAAATAAAACAAGCCTGAGGCACACTTTAGCCAGAAGCTCAAGAGACTGTGATGAGAAAGCACTTTTACATATTGTTACTTATTTTACATATTTTTATTAAGTAAAAGAAAAAGGTTGCCAGTGAAACTCTCGAGAATGTCTTTAACTTTGAATTTTTGACATAGGGAGGTGCATCATGACTTGATTCTCGCCAAGATTTTTGATGTCACAGATAGTTTGCCAAGCCATCGATTGCTGACACTTAATTTCAGGCAGATAAAGTGTGTCTGAGTTGTAAATCAAACAAAGGAAAACACAATGATGAACACAGAATGAGTCACAAAGGACACTAAGCAAATATGATAAAAAAATAATAGGCTGGAAGAAGGAAAGGTGGCTGGACAAAATTTTGTTTTTGTGTTGTCATGGCAACCAGAACCCACGCTATTGTTTTGAGACTATTCGGCCTACATTGTAATCTGTTTGTTTCATCTATTTATATTGCTCCAATTAATCTTTACTGTCTTGTTGACTACAGTATATACCATTTCATCTAATCTTACACAGCTCATAGTTTGAATGCTATATTAACTGGTACTAAAGTTTCTCTAAATCATTTTCCCATTAAAAGTTTTGAGTTGTACTAAAGCCAAAACTAATTAAAATAAATATTTTAAAAAGATTTACTTTCTTTAAAGTTGACAGCGCACCCTTTTTCTCTACCCCAAAATAAAGATAACTGACAATCTTTTCACATATTCTCCTTCTCTTAGATTCTCATTCAGTGCTCTCTTTGCAGACCCACTTTGAAAACTCAGCTTTAAATAACACACACACACACACACACACACACAAATTTGACCATTAACTTGCATATCTCTCTTGATGTTCAAAGGCTTTGTTTCAGATGCAAAATGCAAGCATACACAAGACATAAAGCCTGCAAAAAACGACTCCCTCACAAAAACAACTGCATCAAGAATTTTAGATAAGCACAAGCCCTTGTTGCCTCTTTTTTTCCTCTTCTCGAAAAATATCATCTCACTCTGAGAGCAAGGCAGAGTAGTGGGTGGTTTGGGTAGCATCTGACTTATCTGACACAGCCAGAGATAGCCCGAAGGGTGCTATGCTAAAGAGGCATATCCAAAAATTGGTGCTTGAATCAAGCAATGCAGTAGGAGGTGATAGTACCCTCACTTCAAACTAAAACAAAGCTTACCTATTCAGGAAGAAAACACCTCAGCACGAGTTTTGTTTGAGAACACGGTACAGCAAGAACGCAAACAACAGTGATTATGTGGGAAGGAATGCAATATGAAAATAAAACAGGGAGCATCTTGTATGCGTAGGCCCCATGAGAAAACAGAGATTGTGGGAGCCAGCATACAGGTGTACCTCGATGATAGAGGAGGGGTGTGTTAGAATTACAGACGGAAAGAGTAGGGGGCTCTTGAGGATGCGAGGGGCATAAGCAAAGTAAATCATAAGTGGATCATTTCATTTGGGACGGTCGTAGACGCCAGTGTTGAAAGGAGTGTTTACCACTTCGCAGCCCCTCGATGGAGGTATTAAGGAGGCCCACTTTAAAAAATAGGCCATCTGTAGAGTGCCAGGCACTTCACTAGAAAAAGAGCCAGAGCCAGTTTGGATCACCACGATCTAAAAATTCACATCTAAAGATTCTCTGCTTTTCAGAGGTGCAGCAAAAATAATTACCTAGTACATTTTGCATGAAAACCCTAAAGGGGGTTCTAGAGAGGCTCAATGGTAAGTGCATCGTTCCTCAGCTGATGACTGCTGTGGTACCCTTGAGCAAGGCACTTAACAACGATAAGCTTCAGGTGTGCTGCAATATAGATGAATTTATGTTTCGGGCGCAGTTAAAGGTTGTATCTGAAAGCTTAGGCAGCTGACTTTATGCCCCTTTCCTATGAAGGAACTTTACGAAACTGATTTTGGACAGACTTCTGAGAGAGGCATAATGGTTTAATGGTCTGCAATAAATCAGAGAGCTTTAATAATAACTGAACAATTATTAAATTGTGCAATACTAATTTCTTGCAAGAAAATAATATCAAAAGTGCAAAAGGTTGGTCTGAAACACACAAAAACACACAAACAAGATTTAGTTCCAAGACATCTTGTGTGACGTATTTTAATTTTTTAAACACTCCAGCTGAAGTGAGAACAGTTCAGTACAGAAATGTATGAATTACACCTGAAATACCATTGTTTAATTAACCTAATTTTATTTTATTTGGTAATAAACTGACTGAAGTTCAACATTTAGCGACATAACCCTAAATATAATGAAGATGTTAAATGCCAGACCTGCTGGAGATAATGATGGTTTAGAGAGCTACAGCTAATGAAAATAAAATTCAAAATTGCATCTGGGGCCAAAGAATTGCAAGTGCCAGCGAAATTGTACATCAGCTTGGCACTATACTTCGAATAGTTCACAATGAGACCCGTGAGACCTTCAAGACACTGAGCCCCAGTCACAGGGAATAGTCATTACCTGCTGCACCACACTTGGTTATCTCACCATTCTGACAGGAGGCAGGCTTTAGTCCCAGGGCTCAGTTAAGTGCATGCTCCCAACAGGCCTTGGCGGCAGACAAGACATTGCAGACATTGAAATGATGCATGAAGGATTATATGGCCGCCAAACGACACTTCCAGTGATGGGTTAGACATGTCATCCTCCCACTCTGTCCAGGGACAATGTTTTTCGACCTCATTGCCATTGAGATTGCTCTCTGAGCACTTCTCTTGACACAAGCCGCCCTAGATTTGCTCAGAATAAACGTTTCTCATGAGCTTGCTCTCAAGAATCTCTCCTAAGATATGTAAAATGCACAAGATGAACCATGAAGGCCAATTATAATTGTAGTTGTCATAGTACCTGGTAAAATCTAGAGGTGAACATTTTAGCCGATTCGTTTGTACTGATAAAGCTTATGGAATATCGGCTAATGGAGTATATAGACCAGGGGTGTCCAACTCAGTTCCTGGAGGGCCGGAGCCCTGCTGAGTTTAGTTCCAACCCTGCTCCATCTCACATACTATGCCTTTTTCAATTACGCCTGAAGGACTTGATTAGGTGGACCAGGTGTGTTTAATTAGGGTTGCATCTAAACACTGCAGAGCTCCAGCCCTCCAGGAATTGAGTTTGACACCCCCGATCTAGACATATCCATCTTTTTCCTCAACACGAAAGTAAGCCTATGGGTGAGGTTTCTGGTTCGCTGGACGCTACAGGGAAATAATGAGGAAAATAACAACGTGCAGTAAACTGTAAAACTGTGTGCACTACAAACCAGTGTGTTTAAAATTACAGACTGTACATTAAAATAACCTGATAAAACACACCGATTTGTTTCAGTTTCTTTCCTGGAATTTCTGGTTGCACAAACTACACCCGTTATGTCATACAGGTATAATAAAAAATGTACTTGTTTCATCACTGTAGTTATGAGCATTGGCAATATAAGTTCTTGTAAAAACAGAATTCTAGCAAATATATCCACTTGCCAAACTGTCCGTCAAAAACATTTATAACCGCTGAGTATGAATTTCTGAGACACAACTTTAAAGGTCATTTCCCATGTCACCTCTTCTTCCACAATGAAGGCTCTATCGTCCTTGTCTCATTTCCTCAACCTTCAAGAATCTGCCCTCGCTCAAGATAAAAAAGAACGGGTCACAATAAAAGAACCGAAGAGAAATGTGGCGACCGCCCTGGTCGTGAGGGAGGTGAGATGACCTTGATACGCAAATAGACCTTCTTAAAAAGAAAAAGGGGGAAAAAAAAGCCACTAAAGATATGTATCATACAGTGGGCCATTGGCAGGAAAGTAGATGGGTTCTGCTTCATTTAATTATCATCGTCTGTTCAAAATTATTTTTCAATTTTCCCACAGCCGGTAGGTTTTAAAGGAGGTTCAAACGATTGCTCCTCAAAATAAGGAAAGTCATACCAGTTTGGAATGAAATAAAGGCGGGTAAAAGATGACAAGGTTTTAATTTCTGGGTGAACTATCCATTCAAGCACAATGAACCACTGCCTGAAAAAGGAATAAACAGCCGTTTAAGCTGACAACACCCTTTCTTTACTTACGTAAGCGCTTGACATTTGAGGTTCTGCTAATTCTACCCTTGCGTCGCTGCACTATAATCATAATCAGAGGAATTCTTCTGCTAAAACTGAGCTTCCGAAGAAGAAACATGCTCTAGCCCACCATGCACCATGTACTCGAGAGGTGAGAGCCTCATGTGTGCCTACTGGGCCAAATGCCTGCTCAAGCCATGACATGATCCTAATCGACATGAGCACACGGGAGGGCTCCAACCCAGGGCCGAGGGCCAGACATGGAACACAATGACCAGCACTCCCATTCTGCCGTCTCCAAACGCCTTACAAACAATGCCCGGTCAGGAAAACAAGCCCTCGATATCAGTCCACAGCTGTGCTTTTGTCTCTCTCTCTCCATCCGTCAGAGACACACCACGCAGGCTTAGACACCTACGCCGTCGCCTTTGCTGCCCTCTGCGACGAGAGAGCTTGTTTATCACACCGAAGCATATTGCCGATGTCCTCGCAAGGCGAAGGGAGAGAAAGAGAGAGACAGGAAGATAGAGAGACGAACACAAGAAAAGGGAACGAAAGAGAAACAGAACAAATAGAGGCTGTGAAAAAGATGAATAGAGAAAGAGCAGCAAATAAAGCGAGGTAGAAAGGACACAGTAAAAACGCTGAGATAGAGAGCAGGAGAGAGAGAGAGCACATAATGGAGGGGACAGAGGCTAATTAAGGAAGGCCGGATTAATTAGGCTTTCAGTCTGCCTGCCTCTCATTCTCCCACTGTGTTTCCTGCCAGTGCCACCCTCCATCCCCTCATAAAACATGCCACATTGTTGTTGGACGTGTTTTAAGGCTTCAATCTTTTGGAATGTACATGAGTAATTTCCAGTGGGAACGTAACTTTGTTAGCGGTGTAGGCAAATACAAGGTAAGGCTCGGTGCAATGATGGCTGCTGTATATAGTGCGTGATGGGAGAAACATGTTAAACATGCTATATCGCTTATACCACAAAGTATCCACAACGTAATTAAAAAAAACTTGATGCCAAGCGGAAAATTATAGCCTGAGGCAGCAGGTTTTGTGTATCGCTCCATGAGGTAGCTGGTGATTCCTACCCCATAGCATCTAACAATTTAAAAATGAAAGTTAGAGATGCACAGATATTAAAATCTAATTCTGACTAATTCTGGCAAGCTAATAATTATTATTTAACTGCTAAAAAAAATTCAATATGATAAAAAGACACTAAAACTAAAACCAGTCAACTCAGTTAAATGTGAAAAATGGATATTCAAAGATTTAGTCCAAATGCATATATATAGGAAATGAGCAAATGTAATCTATTATCTATATTGAATACGAAAGTGTTTACTGTTGATATCTTGCATATTTATGGTGAACTGCTGACATTAACTATGTACCAGTGGAATATGTGATGTTTGCTCATCTCACAAATCCAGCAAAGCATGCTAAAGAGATTTGTGGGAGTTCAAATGTGAATGAACCATTGAATTACTGTCACTTTTCAGCCAAGGGTGCTTGCACTCCACTAGACTGTCATTTACAAAAGCCGCCAAACAACATCTATGCTTTAAACAGACGACTTGGACCAGCCCCCATACAATCCAATTAAGAACTAAATCACTCCAACTCTGTTTTTCATAACACTGAGTTACAAGAGGCCATCTGGGACACAAAACAACCCTCTCTTACAATCCCAAAATCCCCCACCCCAAAAAAAAAACAAAAAAAACACTCGCTTCTCAATGGCACTGTTTTCATGAGGGGCCACTTTTGCAGCGAGAGCCCTCATTGGTTCTGTTCCTCCTCCCTGCTCGATGAAGCAAACGATGAGGACCCTTCAGCCCTGCTCACTATGCAGGATCCTTGGCCAAAAATGACAGGCACTGATGGGCATAAATATTTATCAGGTGCCAAAGCTTTGCCAACTTGAAGATGCTGGGGCAAAAATCAGAAGGGTTGAGGAAAAAGCACGGTTAGCCGTTTCGTGATGATTGACGTCAAGACTTGCTATCAGAAAGTCGTTCTGCAGGGGGAGGCTGGAATGCCCTTGTGCCAAGCTGCAGGCTCAAGTTTATGATAATCCCAATAAATTATAATGTACTCTGCAGACATTAAAAAGCATGATTGGTGCTAAATGAAATGGGCTGTGACTCTCAGGTCATAGTGAGATGGATCAGTTCTTCAAGATTCTTTCTCATCCCATCTCTCACTTCTTTTACTATCAGAGAAGATTCTTGCCTTATTCTGCTAGACTCAATTTGTTATTTTCATGTGCTGTAGGAGAGAGAGAGGGGTAAGTTGTGCCACTTTATATTTAAGCTGTCCTCTAGACAAAGCGAAATGTGCTAGAGGTGCAATTAATACTCCTGATTGTATTTCAGGATGTATGCTATCAACTGAAATTAGAAGAGTGCATCTATAATAGAAACATACAGAGAAATCTTCTTACAAAAAAAGAGAAAAGTGGTTCAGTGACAATTTCAAATTAAAATATGGAGATAGACAGAATAGAAAAAATAATAATGTGCTTTGGGCAGCGCTATGCCCCCCTTAAATCACACAATTTAAGCGATTAATTCCCATGTTTAATGCTGAGCTGAAAACATCGTTTTTTATGGAATGATTTTAGACTCAAAATTACTAATAGATGCACACACAATTATCCATGTGCTACATAAATTTAATGCATGCTTCTTATTACAAACACACAAATACCTTTCTATTTGAGTATGTGGACATTCAGGATTAAATGCTTGTACAGCGATTTATACAAATAAAGACATGTTTGCGAATAAAACTGGTCTGTTCTACATTAATACAGTATATCATCTTGTTCGGTTCATTTGGATTTTGAGACTTAATTTCCTAATTTTTACAGCTTTTCACACCACACACACAACTACCTATGCACAAGGCTCACTGCGAAACTGTGTACCAATTTGCTTGTGCGAAAGGGAATCCGCGCATACATTTATTGATTTCTTGCTCGAGTCGATCCTGTTTGGTTCATTTGGATTTTGATACTCACTTTCCACGTTGACGAAACACACGCAAACGTTCACGGAAAGGCAAGACAGGTAGCTACCACTAGGTGGCAGTCGCAGTACAGAGCTGGCAATTATCAGCTTAACCTAGTTAGGTGGGGAAAAAAATAAACAAATTTCAGTGAACGCTTGCATGTGTTTTGTCAACGCTAAAAACGGCATAAAGTGAATCTTAAAAATCCAAATGAACCAAACAGGATTGACTCGAGCAAGAAATCAATAAATGCACATGCAGATTCCCTTTTGCAGGAGCAAATTATGACATTTTAATAGAAAATAGAACATTTATGCTCACAAAATAACTTTGAACCCTGCACATAAATGTAATTAATAATTCAGCAGACACCAGTTGAACACCATTTGTTCCAGTGTAGAAACGCAGATTTGCAAATTTTTCCAAATCGTCCACACGTTAATGGATTGGAGTGATCCTTGTGTGTAGGTACTGTAGTTGTGTGTGTGTGTGTGTGTGTGGTGTGAAAAGCTGTAAAAATGTGAAAATGAAAATCCAAATGATCCGAACAAGATAGACTCGAACAAGACATCAGTAAATGAATGCATGTCACCTGATTCACAAATACACAGATTCCTTTTTGCATGCGCAATTTACGATATATTAATGTAGAACAGACCAGTTTTATTCGCAAACATGTCTTTATTTCTACAAATTGCTGTACAATCATTTAATCCTGAATGTCCACATACTCAAATTGAAATGCATTTACGTGTTTGTAATAAGAAGCATGCATTAAATTTATGTACCGCATACATAATTGTATGTGCATCTTTTAATAATTTTGAGTCTAAAATCATTTCATAGTTTGATTCTTGACTTTTTTGATCAGCGAACAGGAAGAACTTAAGTATGTGTGCATTTCTCCTATTTTACCCTACCTTCTCTATTTTAGTCCAGTTTTTAATTCATGAGCCCATTCTGAACTGCTAACCAGATTTGTGGTCCAGACGTTAATCTCCAGCAGGCACTTTTGTCTGTTTGGAGGGGAAGGGGGGGGATTAGTCCATTTTCATTATTTGCTGGGGTCAAAGGTACTGTTCAACACCAATTTGTTAACTAAAAATTGTTGAGTCTAATGATGATTAATGCCCTTGTTGTAGGCCTTTCACTGTTACATGAAGCAAAGTTCTTGTTCTTTTTTTTTTCTACAAAAGCAATTAGAGCAATTTTAAATCCACGAAACGCATCACAGGCTGACAGGTTAAGCTTTTAATGCAAATGTGACAGCAACATAATGTGCAATATGACAAAATGTGATGGTACTGGCCTAATTGCTCACAACTAAAAAGAATTAATATTGAATGAGGTGCCTTCAAAAACACGCTTGATTTCAGAGCCTCCATGACTAACACATATACACACACGATAGCCCCAATGGGCCTGGCAGAGTGATGCCCTCGTTCCTTCGCTTATGTGAGTACTTTATGTTTTATGAGAACATGTAATGAGGTATAAGCTGCAATGTAAAGATAACTGATGGGTTTTGTGACACCTCCCACAACTACAATAATAAATATTGGAAATGGAAATCTATTATAAAGGTTGATTATTAAGCTGCATGCATGTTTGAGTACAATCATGTTTGTTTTACTAATCAAACTTAATAAATCACGACAGCAATAGCATAGGAACCAGCTGTAAATTTCTAGTCTGCTACAGCATGATGACTGCCCGGTAAAATAAAGTTCATCACCTAAACAAATGGATTGAATGTGCACTTCATCCGCAGTTGAGCCTTTATGAGTTGTGACGATAAAGACCCTCGGTTGATCAAAATCGATCGAAGAAGACATTAGATCTTGGCATTATATTTTACGATGAAAGATGGCCAAATCGTATGTCAGTTTAACAGAGAACTGCTTTCAAGGTGAGGTCAGAGGACAATCCCTCTTAGCAGTCTCTTCCACACCTTTATGCCATTTGTGATTCGCAACAGAAGCGATGTAAGGCATGAGGAGAACACTGGTTTTCAAGACAGGAGCAGTCTGAACTGTGTGTTTGAATCTAGTCTTTTGGCTTGATGTGAAAAGCCCGTAAATCAGGTGCGCGTGTGGAATACCAAATCGCAGGAGAGAGAATAGAACTCATCAATCATGGGTGACGTGCGCTTTGCTGCACGGGAGGGAAGCCAAACCACATTAGTGTTGATGCAGCAATGCTGTGGTATGGAGGACGGCAGGGGAAAAAAAGGAGGCAAACAATTCAGAATTATAGACTATTAATGGAAAACATTATGGAAACAGGTCAAGCAAGTGCACTCGATGTGGGGCCTTTCGATGATTATGGACTTGACAGGTTGACCCTAAACTTTAGGCAATAGTTAGCCAGGTATTATCTTGGATTAACTGCTAACATGGGCTAATAAGGTCATGCTAACAAGCCGAACCTTGACCCTTTGGTCAAGCACACTGTAAGACAAACTTTTTTTTTTTTACTTGTTCTGTTATGCTGTCAAGACATATCACAATGGCAAAAGGGACACATTTTGTGCAAGAGACTAAAGTAATAATGAAAAAAAGTTTGTTCCTTGACTTGGGGAAGTCACAAGAGAAAAACATGCCAATCTGCTAGACTCTGATGTGCACCTCTGATCTCTCAAAAAAAAAAAATGCTTTGAGGTGGCAGATCAGAGAAGGGCCAGGGACCCATGTGCAGAGGTCAACATTGCTGTCAGAATGTCATTCTGTGTGTGCCTTTGTGTTCTCACCCACCTTTATAGTCTTCTCTTCCTGTGACCTGATTTGGCATACCTGTTTACCTGTCTAGCATGTCTTCCTGTCTTTCTTGTTTCACTCAGCCCTGTCTTGCTTGCAGCCAGCATATATGCCCTATTATGGCCCTGCCAGAGGCAGTGTCTGCCTCTAATGACACCTTACTCCACCACTGACAGGTTTCTTAGCCCGACACAGTAATGGTAGCACCTGCCGCCTTGGGAAAAGCATGAGCATATGTAAATACAGCAATGTATACAAACCACACACAAAACTGGCTTCTTAAAAAGTGGTACTTGACCCCAGCTTTTAACACACAATGTCAGCAGAGTTCTGAGTGGCACACTGGCAAAATGGGTATTTTGTAAATTGGAACTGCAGATTGTGGTGAAGTATAAAAGACGATGATCTAAAATGAGGAAAAGATGATTTAAGAGGGAAGGATGAGTGTGAAGCAAAAGTAAGAGGCTAAAAAAAAAGGTATGAAGCGATACACAAGGAAGAAGTCAAAAAAAGAGCCCTTGGAAGATAAAGTGGGGGTGTCATTAAAGACATTCTCATAGCCCCAGGAAGATGACGAGGAAAATGAGAGAGAACCATTGTGTTTCACACTACGCTTTGCGCTGTTTCACACAAACTATGAGTAAGGATCAAACAGTGTTGAAAGAACCAATGAGTTTATAGCAGTCAGGATTAGAAGGATGGTTAGGAGGTTTTTTCATTAACGGGATGTGTTTGAAGTTCCCCATAGACAAAACCATTTCATTAAGGACTTGGGAGTTGCTGAGTGTATATATGTTAATGAGGACAAATAAATAATTGTGATACAAAAGCTTATTGAGGACGTTTGTTATCCTGTTATCCTTACTAAATAAAAAATTTTAAAGAAATCTCTGTGTCTCACAAATCTCTGTGTCATACAGGCTATTGCTTATTATTTTTATCCCAGAACATATTAAAAACTATTACCTTCAAGTAGATGCCTCACAGGTAGAAGGAAGTATTGCAGGCGAATTAATTAGTGTAAAAATGCAATGCCCTACCACAACCCAAAATACAAAAGACAAGAAGTCAACTGGATTAACAGAACTTATCAAATATGCACTAAATCAATATGCAATTGTAAATTACCACCTCATGCAAGGTTAAACAAACCACATAATGTGCCAAAAACATGTCTGTCCTAAAATATCTCTGCCAAAAACATATCCATCCCACACATAGCTTTATCCGACATTTACAATCTTCTAAAAAGGCAGCAAATCAGCACAAGAAGTGAAATACCTTCTTAAAAGCAGTTAAAATGTACCTAGTTATGCCAAATCCAATGGATAATAAGCTTTGTGGAGTCTTACCTCACATTCTCTCGAGCCAGAGATGGTGTAGGTGCATGGCCCACTACCATTGACCAGCACATCCGTGCCCTCTGTGTTATTAGGCTTGTAGTCCACATAGTACTCCTGCAATGGTGTGCTGAGTGTGCGCTCTGTCTCCCGTGACTTTTTCCGACGTTTGCGAGCAGCAGCAGAGTTTTCCTGTAGCTGCTTAACACTGCTTGGATAGCGCTTCCATGACACATAAATTACGAGAAGGATCATGGCAACCGACAGGAAGAGGGCAACACTTCCAGCCACTATCTTGTGGAATGATACAGGTTCAAAGTCTTGCTCAGGTGGTGGGACAGCAGGCTGAGAAGGTGCGGAAGAGGTGGAACCTTCCAAGGATGTCCCATGGCCCCTTCTGCTGTCTCCAGATTTTTGAGTCGGGATGAAAGAGCTGGCTGGGGTCTGGGCAAAGGCAACAAAAGGGGTAGAGGGAACAATTACAGTTGATGGTATAGCAGGGGCAACCCTACAAACCCCATTGGCGTCAACAGCATCCATAACCTTCTCCCCTTGGACTTCTTTGGGTGATGCGCAAATCATATTAATTTCTTTGTTTCCACGGAAGGTTCTCAGCCAGGCCACCAGTGGGCACACAACTGGTCCACAGTCCCACATGTTGCCTGCCAGACTAATTGTTGTCAGAGAGGTCCAGGCATCCACAGCTTCTTGAGACACATTGACAAGCTTGTTTGAATCCAGATTAAGCATCTGCAGATTTGGCATTGCCCGGTAAACCTCTGCATCGATCTCCTGAAGGTCATTTCCTGAAAGGTCTAGCTTCTGCAACGATGTCCAGGTCCATGTAAGGCCTTCACTCATGGTCCTAATGCGGTTCCACTGTAAGTAAAGAGCACGCAAGTTATAGAAGCGTGGAAAGTTGAAAAAGTTGATTTTGGAGAATTGGTTATGCTCAATATGCAGCTCAGTTAGCTTCATCAGGCCGGACATTGAATTGCGAGTAATGCTGCGCAGTCGGTTGTAGCCAAGATCGAGGAATTCAAGATTGCGGCAGTCTTGAAAAAGGCGAGAGGGAAGATTCTTAAGGGAGTTGGAACGCATGTGCAAGCTGAGTAGCTTGCGCAGTCCCTGGAACTGCCCTGGTTGTAGAGCTTGTAGCTTGTTGTAGGAAAGGTCCAGGTTCCTCAAATTTGGTACCAGGTGAAATGTGGTGTTATGTAGCAGTGTGATCTTGTTGGAGCTCAATATTAGCTCTTTGAGCCTCCGTATCCCTTGAAAAGCACGTGCATCCACATTGGCAATGTAGTTGTGGTCCAGATACAGCCAAATGAGCTGGTTGAGGCCAACAAATTGTCCAGCCTTCAGGCTTGCTAAGCTGTTATACCGCAGGGACAGGCCTTGACAGCCACCTGAGAGGTTCTTGGGAACATCACGGAATGCGCTAGACTCACAGTATACAATTTTGCCATCGCATCGACAGCTCCGAGGGCAAGGACGGTCACCAAAGCAAGGGGTGGCAGACAGCCATGCCTGCATTAGCAGTGGCACCATGAACCAGCGGTGCCTCATGGCAAAGCCTAAAATGAAAAAAAAAAACACGTTCAAGATACTACTTACTTCCTGATTACACAAATACACAAATTAATAGGGTATTACCTAAATAATGCTACTTAAGGGGATTTATTTAATTAAACTTGTATTTAATGTGTACATACAGTATTAGTCACAATAGTGGGCAAAAGTAAATCAAACAGCAAGTGAGTTTGAAACACATACAGCATATGCAGTCTCCCTGACAGAGTATCTCTCTCACTTTTTTGGCGCAGATTCAATCATGATCCTATTAGGGCGCTGTGATGCATTACAACGTGTTGAATCGTGAAATGTGCAAAATGATGTGCATCATATTGTGATGTAGTTGACAATACCCTGCCCTAATTATTGAGCAGTTTCAAAGCAGAGATTAAGACGACTAATGAGAGAAGAAATATTGTAATTGTTCTGTGATTACAAACCCTTGAAATATTACATTTATACAGCAATATGATACCACACAGGACTCAATTAACAGTGGTGACTGTGCAAATCAATCCAGTCATGCCATGTTGTTTAATTCTTCTCTCTGGCAATGGCAAACATGCTATCAGAGCAAGCCAGTCCTCCAATAAGCTTGGACATGAGCCCACTACAGTATGAAAGGAAATGTCCTGAGAGATATGCTTCGGCCATCCTATTAGTCCCTAATTATAATCTAAATGATTGTCAGTCAAGCAAATCAGTTATATTTTCCTGGCTGCTCAGTGACTCTGCTACCAGCCTTTGTCCATCTTTCCTTAATGCACAAAGGAAAACCTAGGTGTTGTTATTGTCAAAATAAAATGGGGGAGGTGGGGGACGCGAGGCATTATATCAGCTGTGAGTTCCTGACTAAACATTGGCTCAAAGAGGTTAGAGGTCTGGATAAAATACACATGTTCTTTTTGTGAAGGTCTTGGCCAAAGCCTGGGCATTTTCCAATAATAGGATTTTATCTTTTGTGCTGCATCTTTGTGGCCTTCATGACTACACTGGGTTGCTGTAAAAGGCTTTCAGTTCTATCCCTGATGCATAAACGTTTACAAAGCTTACTAGAAATTACATTCTAAAATAAAGTTCCTAAGGCATTTTATGTCTGTACGAGATGAAGAATGTGGCTATGACACATTAATATTGTCATAAGAATTCACGAAAGTGGTTATTAAACATCAAAACATCCCTTTTGCTTGAAAGCAAAATGACTCCAGATCCACCCAAACAACATTTTAAAACCATATGCTCAGAATAGAAGGGTTTAGATTAATCAGTGCTATGTTACAGTAATTCTGCCAGATGTTCTCTGAGGTTGAAAAGGAGAAAATATTCATAAGGTACTCTTAACAGCATATCAGAACCAAACATTTAAATGGTCATGGACTTTTTTTAATGCACCTCTTGTTCGTGATTATAATATACAGTGGCTTCAAAAAATTACTTCCATTACACCTAAAAATTGATGAAATCACTGCATACTGTAAGACGATTAAATAAAAAAACCCTCTTCTCAGAATATGATGCTAGATCTCAGATTTAACTACACATTTTTGAAAGATTGAACAAGCTGATAATCTTAATTTTAAATAGCATATCTCTTCTTATCGCATCATGCCAAATCCAACAAACATCTGTTTGTGAGATGTTTTGTTTTTAGAAAAGTTTGAGCAATATTTACTTTGCAAAAAAAAAGCCACTTGATTTGATATTTTCTTATTTATTGCAATTATTTTTCTGCACGTCTGTAGGCTTCAAGCAATTTTTGGAAGCCACTGATTGTGATTAAAAAAACAAAACAAAACAAGGTGCTGATATCCATGAGTGTACAGTTGCCAACAACTGATGCACAAGCAGGCTGCGGTACAATAAAGTAATTACGTCACTGGCTCCAATTCATACTAACCAGACAATCAGACTGTATCAGATTAACGACATTTGCTAATGAAATGATGCTGATAAAGTTAATGATCCAAAGGAAATCTAATGAAAATTAATTTGTAGCAAACTTGCACTGCCACTTTTCTTGTTTTAGATGCAACTACACCTTTTCCTCTCTTTGCCGCTGCACATACCCTTCACAGTGATGCTCCAAATTTTTGCCAGGTTGGTTATTTTATGTTTGCTGTCAAAATCTCCCACTACAGTGCCGCAAAGCAGCAAGCATAGCTCATCATTTTACGAGCTGTGGAAGGCCATCTTGCTGCACATCGCTAACGAATAACAATCAGAGCAGGTCACATATCTGTCAAATAGCCCCTGTAAAATGATTGAAAGCACATCTATAATCAAGTACTCTAATGTGGCCATGAGAAGATCTGCGGCTCACAGTTAATCACAGCTCTTAGTTAAATAATGAGTCTAGAAATCATGAGAAATATGTAAGGAATATAAAGAGTATGCGCACTTTACCAAATGCCAAATGAAAAAGATTAAGATCTAAAGACGGTGTTAACATGGATCCAATGCATATTGATTTTGTCCTCATTGTTTTCAATGCACACAATCTGTTGTGTCGCCTTCCTTTGATGATGAAGATATAACGCAAACAAATTATGCAAACACTTTTTTTTTTTCAAAAAATGTACACACATAACACAATGCATGCACATAATGTGCATCTTTTCCAACAGCACATGCAAGTATGAAATCTACAAAAGATTATCAACAATCTGTGTGCGATCTCACTATCAATAATCCACAGGCACACTTTGAGAAATTGCCTTGCTGCCAAAAATGAGGTTCAATTAGCATCCCAGTGTTAATCAATGAGTTGGCATCAGTCTGCTCTTTAAATCAGTGGGAGATGAAGAACAGAGATAGGCCAATAATCAGTCTGACCGATATTTTTACCAATATTCACACTTTTCAACTTAATTGGTTTTCAGGTGTGTGGATGAATGGCACCATTTAGTGGATCACAATTGAAGAACACCTAACAACACAATTTCTAAGTAATCTAAGTATTTAATATATTGTTAGGACATTCAGCTTTGTAGATAAGGACCATTCATTCTCGACTGAGAAGTAGGTTGCTTAGCAATTGGCCCTTAACCCTTATAATAGACCAAATCACAGACCGCAACGAATTTGATAAGATCGGGATTATTTAAATATAACGCCATAACACGTTTGCTATCGAGTTGGTTATAGATAAGTCTTTTTAAATATTTTTTTTAAATTATACATTACACTAAATATTAAAAAACTCATACACAACATGTGTGATGTAGTATAATGATCATTTAGATATTATTGTAAAACAATAATAATAAATAAATAAATAAATAAAAAATAAATCAATTCTAGATTTTAGTTATCAGACTCTTCAACAATAACAACAACAACAAAAACTATGCCTACAGGTCAGGGAAACACGGAATAAATGACCATCAAACGAACGAACAGACGGATACACTTGACCGTGCCTCATCAGAATCGAACCACTGTGAGCTGAAGTGAACGCACGGTCAAATTTGAGAAAAAAATGTGTGATTATCAAATGCACAAGAAATCGATGCATGCAAATGAAGGGGAACATCCAATGAATGCATGCATAAATATGCATGAACATCTTGTGCTTTTATCAGAGTACATTCAGTCTCTTAGTTTTACTGCATGCACACCGTCTGAAGCCAATTCACATTACACTGCAAAATGAATAAAAACTGCAGGGAATTTCTCCCCAATTTATCAACCCATAAACATCCGCCGTGGTTTCCACGTTCACTTAGGACCGAGTGAGAATACGCAAACTTACCCATCACCGCGTCTCAGTCAACTCCTGGCCACAGGTTTTACAGCTTTCTACCGCTTGAGACCCGAAACGGCATGGCACGCGCTCTCTTCAGATGGTTCGGTTCTTTCACGAGCGCCCGCCTGTAGTCCTCCACCGCAGAGCAGGCGCGGGAAATCTTCAGTCTCTCCTGACTGACCACTGACCATATCTTTCAATTCCCCTCAAAACAAAATTCTCATCATAAACATCCACTTGAACAAAAAGAATCCATTTTACGTCCTAAAATTATACCTCAAGTCACAAACAGAGCCGAAGACGCGCGATTCCAAATCCAAGTTATCTACCACAAGTCAAACTTATGGAAATCCCAGCAATCCCCTTCCGCCTCAGTATATTCCATCGCAGCATACTGCGCAAATACTGTCTTTCCCGAAAGGATGATGCTTACCGTAGATTAAATCCGTGGATATAACAATATCAGTGAGAATTAGGATGTTTAGATTTCAAAGCAGTCCAAAATTACCGCGCTCATACAATAATGTTTGGAAGTGTTACTCCATCGGGAATGTTTCTCCTCTCCTGTACAGTTCCCGACAGTACAGAGATGCAGCAGGATTGTGAGTGGTTAACCACAACCGCCTGTCGCACCATAACTTTGTCAGACAGCATCCGAATGCCCTCTTCTGGCGAACTGACATCTCCAGCAGCAATCTCTTCCCCTCTCATTTCACTCTCACTCGATATTTCCACTGGAAAACGAGTGGGTGACACAACAAGTCTATTAGCTCGGCTAACGTAAAAGAAGAAGAAACAACGATGATGCAGGCTGCTGAGGAGAAATGTCCATTTCTCTACCCAACAAGACCTTATCAGAAATGTACAAATATTTAATGTGCTGATTTTATATTCCTTTTTTTAAACTTAGATGATTTATGGACAAATAAATTAACCCTGAACTATTTTGTTCCAGTAATTTCTGGGTTCTGTTGCACGCGGACCTAACTACTGTAGTAATCGTCATAGGTCATGACGCGCGCAAGTGATTTCGGCTGAAAATGTACGCATTCTTCCTCTCAACTTAATTTACAGCAGATTATTCATAGCTAATGGATGATTTATCTGTGATCTATGATGGTGGGAAATGTAGTTTGCTCACACACCTAATAAGACAATTAGCATTTAGCAGCCATGGGTTCCCTAATATATATATATATATATAT
>JAUCMS010000002.1:4808024-4827224 GCA_032357445.1 Enteromius radiatus
AGCTTGCCCTGTGTGTCAGTCTGTGTTCGTCATCGTAAATGTTAGGATGTGTTTTCCAAGCTCTTGTGTTTGATGTTAAACTAGTAAAGATGTTGCTTTTTGAAAATGATTCTTCAACTCATCGTCTCTATTTCCACGCCGAACGTTACAATCTCATAACATCTAAAAATAAAATAAAAACTTGAAAAAATTAACAATTCTTCAGAGCAATATTGAGACGAATAAATATAGAAAATTTTCTTTTTTGTCTAGGACTATCCCTTTAATAATTTATTTTGAGTATTATAGCATTTTCTATCATCTATCTATCTCATAACATCTACAAATAAAATAAAAACATGATAAAATTAACATGATATAATATTTAATACACTGCTCAAAAAAATAAATAAAGGGACCATTAAATACTTTTCTCTTTGCATAGTTGAATGTGCTGACAACAAAATCCCACAAAAAATTATCAATTGAAATCAAATTATTAACCCATGGAGGTCTGGATTTGGAGTCAAACTCAAAATTGAAGTGGAAAAACACACTACTTCAACTTTGATGAAATGTCCTTGTGTGTGGCCTCCACGTTGCCCTACAATGCCTGGGCATGTTCCTGATGAGGTGGCGGATGGTCTCCTGAGGCATCTCCTCCCAGACCTGGACTAAAGCTTCCATAAAGCCAACTCCTGGACAGTCTGTGGTGCAACATGGCGTTGGTGGATGGAGCGAGACATGATGTCCCAGATACAGTATGCTCAATTGGATTCGGGTCTGCGGAACAGGCGAGCCAGTCCATAGCATCAATGCCTTTGTCTTGCAGGAACTGCTGACACACTCCAGCCACATGAGGTCTAGCATTGTTTTGCATTAGGAGGAACCCAAGGCCAAACGCACCAACATATGGTCTCACAAGGGGTCTGAGGATCTCATCTCGGTACTTAATGGCAGTCAGACTACCTCTGGTGAGCCCTCCAAAGAAATGCCACCTCACACCGTTACTGGCCCACTGCCAAAACGGTCATGCTGGAGGATGTTGCAGGCATCAGAACGTTCTCCACAGCGTCCCCAATCACGTCTGTCACATGTGCTGTCTGTGGTCACCACCTTCAGAACCTTTATTGGGGGTGTCTTGCTAATTGCCTCTAATTTCCACCTGTTGTCTATTCTATTTGCACAACAGCAGGTGAAACTGATTGTCAGTCAGTGTTGTAGGTAGTGGGTAGTTTGATTTGACAGAAGTGTGATTGACTTGGAGTTACATTGGGTTGTTTAAGTCTTCCCTTTATTTTTTTCGAGCCGTGTATATAATATATAATGCACTTTAACCATTGAATGAAAAAAATTCTGCTTAAAGATTTACGTAACAAAAATAACAGCATACAGGTTCGGAGCAATATGACGGTAAATAATGAGCATTTTCATTTTTGTTTAGACTACATCTTTTATAAAATAATTTTACCTATCAGAGATGTGTGGTTATTCATCAAACAAGTCCAAGTTATTGAATTTTCACAGCGCAACCTTAACGATATATCAAAGGTAATGTATGTTTTATTAAACACTGGAGATATGAGTATATAAGCTAGCGAATCAAAACCACGATAGCTGAAAGCACTAAAGGTATGAATTCTTTATAAGAGCACTTGATTCCTCTATTCACGTACACATGTATTTGATATAGTGTTTCAACACAAGATCCTTGTTCATATCTAATCTAGATGTAGAGTAGCAGCTCACTGCCAGTATTTTGGGAGATATAATGTCTCACGTCCAGGGCTCAACACACAGTGTGTGAGTTTATCACTCAGCCTTTATCCGTCTGCCCATCAGAGCACCAAACCTACCACTCGCCCTCACTCTTCATGACACTTTCTCAGTGGAGGTACAGCCTCGGGGAAGATGCCGCAGAGACCTTGATCCCTTTTCCGCCTGAATATCCTTTTCCTTTCCTTGTGTCGGCCTCAATCTCCCACCATTTTTCTCCAGAGCTTGAGAGCAGCTCCTCCGAGACTCATTACTTGCTTTTTCATATTTAAACTCTGGCTTCTTGCCAAGTTCGCCTTGATGTTCTTTTCCATGGAGATCGACATCACTCATTCCTGAACATCTCCACTCGGTGTCTTTCAATCGTGAGATCTGTAGAACATCTTGGGTGCTTCGCTATCATAAGTCTCAGTCATATTGAAGGCTAATCTTGAAGGGCTGCTTGCGTGGCTTTCCAAGAAATAATTTGTGCACAATTTATCTGAACTCTTATTAACTGTGATACAAATGCATGCATGACATTTCAGGTTTGATTAAAAAGATGTTTGTAGGACATGCTTTTATTTAGTCTGCTTTCATGCTTTCATTTTTTTGAATTTGAAGTTTGTGAATTAAAAAGAGCATCAGCAGTGGAGAGATACCTCTTTAAAAACTCTCTTTTGTGCAGGACTTCTTTCTTCTGCCTCTGAATCAAGTCCCAGTTTGACAGTTTAACAGCTAAGCCCAAGCTTCTGTTAATTGGAAACATCATTTTAGAACTAGTAACAAATGAAGTTGCTTCATTAAAAACATATAATTAATTATTAGTGTATTAGAAGCTCACTGATTTATGTTGAGTAGAGTATTAGAAAGATGGTATGATGACATACATTCTTCAGCTCATATTCACAATAAAACAATGTATTTTACTATTAATTATTTAAAAATATTATTTATTGAATAATATTTAACTTGATTCAAACAGCCATCATAAAAGTTATTAGGCAATGCAGTCAAAAGTACAAAGGCAGTGCTCTGAAATACAGCATTAAGGTTAA
Organism: Enteromius radiatus; assembly: GCA_032357445.1. NCBI lineage: Eukaryota > Metazoa > Chordata > Actinopteri > Cypriniformes > Cyprinidae > Enteromius > Enteromius radiatus. Next base: position 4,810,817 of record JAUCMS010000002.1, read on the forward strand.
AATATAATGTTATGAGACTTTGTCCTCACTCAACACCACTCTGGAACAAATAATAGATTAATGTGGCCAAATACTGCTCATTAGATTTACCCCAAACAAATAATATCTCATGTTTAAACAGAGACATCAGAGCCAGTGATGCATTCCAGAAGATCTGGCTAAGGTAAGGCTGCTCTTGGCGGGTTCATTTGCACTGAATGGCGCTGACACCTCGAGATGACATCTCTGAAAACACTATTTTTCAAATAGATCTTTATTTTTAAAAAAAGCCTCAGTAAATATATTCTGATCTACAACAACAAAAAAAAAAACTTAAAACTTAATTCTGTGAGACAAAAAATGTATTATTTCTAACACTATTTTGGCATCAGCCATGACACTCCCTATGAGAAATACAGTGATACAAACAGTTTAAGATTAGAATTCTGGTATCTCTAGAATATTGCACTGCTGCAAGGCTGTCAGCCAATCAGATTTGAGTACCAGAAAGAACATATGTAATAAATACTTTATACAGACAAGCCTATTTTTATCATTTTGTATAATACTATATAATAAACAGCCAAACGTCTCATAGCACTACAGATATTTATCTGCTTAAAAAAAGGATTACCATTTGACGGGGTGCTTGACTCTAACAAGATCTGAATATGCGAATAAGAGTCCAAATATTGCCACACTCTGATGTGCCTGAAAGCACACAGCATCATCTCTCATCACCTCCAAGTCACATATCCACTGCAACACTCTATGTATTTATCTGAGATGTGGTGAAGGATTTAGGGGAGAAAGTATATTGTCATACTCAACCAGTCGATAGCAAATGTTAATCTGATCAAGATTATCTTGAGTAGTCAATGGCTGCTGTAGCCTTTGACAAAGGCAAGGAGCAAGAAGACTCATGAGAAGTTAAAGGTACAGTTCAATCAAAATGAAAAATTCTGTCATCCTTGACTTAACCTCAAGTTGTTTCAAACTAAAAAAGTAAGAACGTTTCTTTCTTATGTTGACACACAATAGATTTATTTATATATATATATATATATATATATATATATATATATATATATAAATATTGAAGAATGTTGGTAACCAAACAGTTGATGGTAGCCATTAACTTCCATAGTATGGCAAAAATACTATGGAAGTCAATGGCTACCATCAACAGTATGACTCATTTTTGGATAAACTATCCTATTAAGGAAGGGTAATGATAAAAGTAAAATATATCTTTTTTTGTTGTTGTTCTATTCTAGATTATTATTATTATTTTTAATACAAGCCAACCCAGCACGGAAATAAAGACATTCTTTCCTAGGTAAATGGACTAAAAAAAATTGATGACTCATCCTGACCAATCAAAAAGCTTTCTATGAATGTCCCTCCCTCTAATGCCACTCACTATAATAGCACTATATATCATACCCACTATAATAGCAAATCATAGTTCATGTCTCTGTAGTGAGCCTTCCGATATATGTCCTATCACAATTTAAGTATACATTGCAATCAAGTCATGTTTTTCTCAATCTTGTAGAACAGCAAGTTGTAATAAACACCTAGAAACTCAATATCAGACCTTCTATGTGTCCAATACAAACAAAAACACATCTTGCATACTGATTTGAATTTGTCTTACAGCTGAGAGACTATGTCCGCACACTTCTTTCCATATTTCTCCATCAGGGTAAATATGTAAATACTTAGTGTCTTGCAAGCTATGGCAATCTCATTATGCTTATAAGATCGAATGCAGTGAGCCGTGAGGTAACCTAAATATTAAAACCTACCGGACTCATCCATTTCCTGAAAGCTACTAAAAGGGTTCAGAGCAGGAGTTCGGCTTCAGGGATGGGTCATTAATTCAATTGGGATGCCACATTTTTGTGCTCAGGTGATCCTCGCAGAAATCTCCCAGCTTTTAACACAGACAGTTTGTTTCACGATATTACTATTGTTTATATGCTGCATATCCCTCCAGCAAGAAACCCACATCTGTTCAGCTCCACATTTTTTTATTGTTGTGTGCACAATGCTGATCTCTTGGAGTGTGTAGTCAAGTGCTAGATTACAGACAGACAGATGATGCCAGGATTAAAAAAGGTCTCTTTGAACCGAATGTTAGAGGGGGTGGGGGGGGGGTCACAAAAGTGGGTTAAAGTATGGTTAAGGGCAATATGATTATAAAATGCTGTTGTGTTTTGTTTTAAGGGATTCTTTTGTTGTTTTTGATAATGGTGCATATGTATCATGTATTTTTGCATTAGAAATCAGTGAACGTAATTCCATTATTCATGAGGAATTAAGCAAATGTCTAGTATCTGTGTAAAATGCGTCCCTAGAGATGCAGACAAACAAAACCAGAGGCATGACACACACACACATGCACACACACATAGACCGAATCCTCGTTTTTTAAATCGCAGCAGGATCCCACTCTTCTAGTGTAGCGCTAATAAAATATGGTGCTGCTCGGGACAGGATTTATGAGCTCAATCAATTTCCTTCAGCCTGATCTTCATCTTGTCCCTAGGTTTCTTTCTCAAGAGCCTTATCAATTATATGTAGCCGAGGGAGGCTGTATCGCTTGTGTAGGTGTAGTCAGTGTTGTAAAGCAGCTTGGATAATGGACACCTTTGGCGATAGAAGATGCCGTTTTAGGGTGGGCAATGGGATACGTGAGGTACTACTGTCAGAGAAGAATGAAAATGACTTTGCAATTAAAAGTACAAAACAGTGAAACACATTTTAGCCTCTTTTTTACCTATGAGCCAAAAATCAAACTGGGTGTTGAAGTCGTATAAGAAGCTTTTAAGCTATTTGCATTCTCATCTTTTAAAAAAAAAAACCTTACCCTGCAGATTAGAGGTCCCGGTTTATCATAGCGTAACCATTTCGCTCTATTGTTTATTACACCCCAACATTGATTATTAGTTATCACGTATGCATGAGCAAACTCTGTTGCAAGTAAGAAATGGAAACCCGAAACAAACATTTCTTTTGATGTCTGTATCACACCCAAAAGCCCTTACCTGATTGTACAGTGGTTGCTCATTCATTAAAAGTAATCAATCTGGGTACACTCTAATGAATACAGCTGTGGCCAAGACATTCAAGTCCCCCAAAGTTATTACTCACGTTAAATGCTTTGCATCTTTAAATCATGCGGACAACATTAATAAACATTTCCCGCTGTTTGCTGAGGCGGTGGATATGAAGACTGTGATTTCCCAAAAGTGTAAACAGACGGTAAAGACTGAGCGATGTTTTGGTCTAACATCAACATGGTTCTAGGATGATGTTCTTGTTGAAATTCATGGAAATGTGCTGGGCAAAATGCTAAACAGTAGAGGACTTGTGCAACTTTATAATTATAGGATTAATGAGATAAAGAGGCATTATTAGATGTAAAAAAAGACAACAAAATGTTTATAGCTCAGTACCATATGATTATGTCCTTTCAAATATGATCTAGCCCAGTGACACATTGAAATGCAAAGCCACTGGCACATCTTACCCTGAAGCAGGCTATGGTTCACAGTAATGAAATCACGATTGCGTGCCTCTCAGTAAAAATTTGCAATTGCGGCATTCCGATTAGCCTCTCTACATCATAATACACTAAAAGACTGATGCAGCTGACACATCTTACCCCAGTCCTATATGTGCTCCCCAAAATCGGTTTTAACATGTTTTGGCAGATGGAACGGTTTATAGAGCTCTAAAAGTTGAGGAAGTTTATTACTTTTGCCTGGCTTCATTTTCAGAGCATCTCTCTCTCTCTGTCGCCATAGAAATAGTTGAGAATGAGACAGAGTGGATGTGAAGTGTGGGTCCTGGCTCTGAGCCAAATCTGTGCCTAATGTCTGCATCTGGGATGACAAGAGGACATGAGGCTTTCGTCATGTGAGCCTGTCGCTAATGCATAAAGGCATTGGTAGTAGCAGTTAATACCGTTTTATGACAATGTAAGAGGGGTCTTTAGGCAACTGCTTGCTCAAGACTTTTTCAAATGCAAATGCACAGGGGAAAAAAAGCAGTGTATTAATTTTGTTTTTTGAGGTACATCTGAGAAACCATTAGAATATTCTTCAGTGCTTTCTGTACTGCCAGTAAAAGAATGACACTTCTGTGTAGTTGTGGTTGGACACTTTCCATGTTGGTCAGACAGACCTCTCCTTTCTAAGTGGGCGATTCTTAGCTAGACAAAGCAGCAAACTGTACCAGACTCTATGGCAACTATCAAAAGTCAGTGTTTTTTTAAAAGGACTTTGTTAGCGAGGTTATTTTGAAGCATAAAAATAAAGCAGATACTGATGAAAGAATTGAGTTGGTCAGGCAAGCTACCCTCTCTGTCCCCTACCACAGACGGGAATAGGCTAGCATACAAAATGAATAATGGAAATGCAAATGGAAGGCCTCACATGGAGGATGTGATGCTGAGAGGGGCGCTGACTCAGCCAAACTCTCTGAGAAGCAGATGAGCAACAGCAGCAGAGACTGGCGTTAGCATCCATATCTGCCCGGGGACAGAAGACTTACTGTGCACAGGGGGCCTCCCGCATGGGTGGGAAACGACCTGTCTGCACCGAGCTGACACTCATTCCATCTTCAAGACCAACACAGGCTTGTTTTCTCAATAATGTGCTTTTGCAGATGAGCGCTTTGAGTCCAAATAAGGGTGGAGCCTTTAACAAAAGTTGTGCACTTATCACAGCTGGTAAGATACATCATCATACATCATGTGACTTTGAAAGGTACTACATTTTTGCAATGGTTCTTACATATCTGTGTGTTCACAAAGTAGCATTTCATGGAGTTCAGATATGTCAAATATCTTTGTGAGAGAATGTATTTTTTTTTCTCCCACCCACACATTTCTTTTAGACCGTTTCTTTTTAGGGCCTACTTACAATTCTGCTCATAAATGTCTAAATGTGTAATAATAATAGTTGAGTAAATAAGTGTTAAAAAAAAATCCAGAAAATAGAAAATGAGTCAAAATTTTCACATACTGTAGGTCTTACTGTCACATATATCATCCTTCATCTTTCTTTAAAAAGGAATTTGTCTAAGCTTTCGGTTTTCAGAGAAGCCAGTTGAGGAAGCGACCTTCGCTTTTTCGCTTTGTCTGAATGGGGTAGAGGCTTGTGCACTGGGGAATTGTTTTTCTCTGAACCAGGTGTTATTTTATTTATCGCACTAACAGAAATAACCTTTATATCTGGGGTGTTTGAGTTTGTTAGGTGGGAGGAATGATTCGGATTCATCTGGCTGAAGAGTTGTTCAAAGAACCAGTAGAAGAAGCGGCTTCACTTTTTCTCCACAAATAAAGTATAAAACCCTATTCAGCCAGTGACTGTTACATGAAGACCTTGAGCTAATCAACACTTATAGGTGCTAATCTGTGATCTTTTCTTTATAGCTGTCTGAATCACAAAATCTCAGTCTAGTTTTCCTGCCACCTGGAGAATATTCTCAGCCGAATTTCCAAATGTGAAACAATGAATTGTTACCTATTTTTAACTAAAATCATTTTAATGTAGCAGATACTATCATTTGACTTTTTTGTAAACTTTTCAGATGGAAATTTTGAACAATAATTAATTCCAGTGAATTGATTCTGATTTAATCCAGTTAATAATCGCATGTGTATGCATCAATTTATGAGTAAAGTTACGTCACAGCTCCCTCGTCCCTACATGAATTACTTTCCATCCAAATGCATGGGTTTTATCACAGAGAACCCATTCAAATGCCCTTTTACAGACGTCAGCCTAAACAATTACCATTCAAAAAAAGTCTCCTGTGCTCATTTCCCGACAATTTAATCAAATTTGCCACAGTTCCACAGCAATCACACAAAAGCAGTCTCTCTTTCAGTGTTCACCTTTAAACATTGTGCAGACAAGCTAACTATTGCGGTTGGTCAAAAACGAGATGCAGAGCACTTCAGTTGCTACCCCTACTGAGATGAAAATGGTGGAGTATAATGCTGTTGGGTTTGCTAGTGATTAATGGACTGTGTTGTTACACTGTGAGAGTCAGATAATGAAGGAAGCAATGCCCTTTGTGTTTGAGTCTGTGTACCAGCCTTTATCTGCTTTAGATTTAATGATCAGTCACCAGACGATGCAGTTAAAGCAATCAGTATGGAGTTAAACTGCCCCATTTCCCCTACTTCCTACTTGTTAAAAAATATATGTCTGTTTGGCATGTAAATAAATGCAACTGATTAAAGTGGGGCTAGCTTGTGTGGTGCGATAGCTTTAACATGTGATTTGTTAAATGTGTCATCTGCACTCATTGTAGGATGGAATATAATCATATATTAAGTATATTAATCATCCTGGTATCATAAATATACGTACCTCTACACTTTTTGAGCAACACCGTATTTAAATACCTTACTGTACATTTCACCGCAGTTTCAAAGAGAAATGTCCACTGAGTGGCGCTAAAACATACATGAACACTGGCGTGCTTTTATTATGTTGATATAGGTACATATTGCTGTGTTTTTATTATTCAGGTACATATGTGACGAAATATCCAGGGACTGTCACTAAAAGCTAGTGCTCTATCATGTTGGAAATATGCATAAAATATAAACCTATAAGAATAATGTTAACAAATGAAAAACTAATATAAAATGGCATTTGTTAATGTAACCGTGCCATTTCAACTTCCTTTTATGCAGTTTTGTTGAACCATAGTTACACAGGATTTGAAACAGAGCTCCTCCCGTACATCTGTGAGCTACCAAAAAAAACCTACAGTCTATGAAAACTCTTAGATTTGAAGCTGTATATGTGTGCTGCGAACATTCAGAAGCATCAGTTGTCAATTCTCCCAGCATATTAATTTTGTTTTAAAGTCATAACATGATATTCTTCAAGTAATTGTGTAAAAAGTTTTATTGATTGAAACTAAATTCATGTAAAGTATTTTGTGTCTTGCTAAAAAGTGCACCCAGGTACTTACAGTATAAACTGTATGCTGTGTGCTGTACCATTTGATTTTTAAATCAGCATATGTTATGATGTCTGGTGTTGGCTTATCAAAAATAGCTTTACCCAACTAGTTAGAGCTATGCTAAGCTAATAGGCTAGCTTATTGACATACAACGTTTAGCCTAAAGTAGGCTAATGATTTAGTAAGGTTTCTGAGGTGTGAAATTACAAAGGTAAAACCTTCAAGCATGGACACCAGTTTTTAATTTTTTAAGTGTTATTTTAATGTAGAAGTAAAATTTGTACTGGAAATAATTACATATGAAGATGCAAACCTCTAATGAGCATTTTATTAGGCTCCAAGGAAAATGTTAGACATTTAATAATCGACTAATAACCTTTTCTTTGCCTTTAAGTGAAATCACTGAACCTAAACATATGAGCCTGATAAAAACGATAATTTAAAAGAATGGAAGGTCAGAAGGAGGTTTTTGCACCTGAATTCTTCATATGCTAACATGTATGCTAATTGATTCATTTTACAATTGAATGTTTGCGTTGCATGGGTTAAATACCATAAATGTATGTATATAAATGTCTGTATAATTTTAATAATAATGCTGTAGGGAGTCAGAAATCATCCTAGTACAAACATTCATTGCGTCTCTTGTTCAGGTGCCCTATTTTCCCAGGTAGCAGCTGTTGGAGATGCAGCACCAGGGACACGTGCAGAATGAAGTCCCAAGAGCTCCTGTTGGATTAGAGAGCAGGTTTGCCTACGCTCGAAATTCAGGCAAATCTAACATGTGTGTTCAGCAAGCTTTCACTCACGGCTCCTACAAGACTTGTCAGTTTTGTAAAACTCAGCAGGGCTTTTCTGTATCATTGTGTCCGCTCACGTGTTGTCTGTGGGCAGGTACAATAACAGCTGCCAGCGGGAGCGCAGATTTGTGGCTTGAGGCATTTTTCCCCTTTGTGTTTGCCAATGGGTAATTTTCAAGTTTTTTGCAGCTCCCATTTGCAAAATCTGTATTTATTCAGAGAGCTATAAAGCCGTACATACTGCGGCTCGGCCTTTTCATTATCCAAATGCCGTAAAAGCCAACGGCACAGCAGCCTTGTTAAGAAAACCTACATCATTAAAGCGTGTGCAGCTAGGAAAAGAGGAAATAACTTCCAATCGTGCCATTCAAGAGTAAAATTGCATTAATGATCTCAGCTTGGCTTCTTTGAAATAGTGTCTCTGATAGTGTGTCTAAACAGATAGATTAGCAATTTCTCTAATTCTAAACATCATAAAGCACTTATTAACCCATTATTGCACCCTCAGTCATAAACTGCAAATGATTCTGTTGCTCTGGAGATGTTATAAGTGTCAAACTAAAATTAAATGAGCGCATAATGCTACATAAATCATTGAAACTCTGTCATCATTTGCTCAGTTTCAAATTGTTCCAAATTTTTGTGAATCATTTTTCTGCTGAATACAAAAGACATTTTGAAGGATATTGATAACAACTGACGGTAGTATTGTGGAGGAAAAAAGAAAAGTGACATAAATCAATACTATGGAAGTTAATGGAAATTACCACGGGATTTCAGTTTACAAATTCTTCAAAATAGCTTATGTTGCGTTTAACAGAAAAAATAATCATATAGAACAAATTGAGATAACTTGAGAAAATTATGATTGAAATTTAAATTTTTAGTTGAGCTATTCATTTAAACCACAGAAGTGTAGTAAAAAAATGTTGAACAATGTTTTTTACAAGATCAAAATACTGCTTTTTATATACTCTACCAGAAATAATAGAAAAATCATGTTACTGTAAATGTATTCATGACAGCTATGATATTTTTCAAGTTACACTACTGTTTAAAAGTTTGGGATTAGGCAGAAGTAATATTATGAAATATTATTGCATAATACTCCCTAATGATCCTTTAGAAATCATTCTAATATTATTATCAATGTTGGAACTTAAAAATCTATGTTGAAACTTAAAAAAATTATATATACTATCAATCAAATGTTTGGAATTTATTTTATATTTTATTTCATTTTATTTATTTTTAAAAGAAATGTCAGAAAGTATATGTGAAACTAATACCTAATATTTATATTTTGAACTTTTTATTTATCAAAGAATCTTCATAAGCATATTGTTAATAAATCAGAAGGGTCTCTACAGGATCAACAAACACAATGTTATATGCAGGTACAATGTACCAGCATGCAGTGCTGGTGTTCTCAAAGCTCTGATACTGGCATACAGGACATCCTCTGGGTTTGTACCTTCTTGTCTAAGCATTTTCACTCAGATTTACATTACCTCCCACTCAACGAATGATGATGGTCCCATCACAGCATGAGACAAGGTCACTTTCAAAACCTTCATACTCCCTCAGTGCTGGAACAAACTATTAACCTTCACCTGAACAGCAGAATCCATTGAAATCCTCACACATGGCTGGAGACGCATGTCATCTGGGAGCGTTTGACTAACTAACACCTTACTACTCTTACTAGTGTTGAAGTACAGTGTATAGTACGTATGCTGTGTACAGTTTGCAAATGTTCAACAAAGTCCAGAAGTAAAAACCTATTCATTTCTATATATATATATATATATATATATATATATATATATATTTTTTTTTTTTTTACAATAACAAGCCACAAAATATCAAGCAGTTTTGTGCAGCTAAAAATAGCTGGATGCGGAAGAGACCCATGAAACTAGATCCATGGAATTTACAAATAGCTGCGCCCATTTTTACATTTAGAAAAAGTGGATAAATCTCTTTAATATGCATATTTTTATCCTTCATGAGTTCTTTTTCTAATTAAATCCAGTAATTAGGCACTTCAGGTCAAAGTTAATAATGAGATTCAGCTCACAGCTGGTTGGTTTGATTTGCTTATAATTCTGAAATAATAATTCTTATTAAAAACATTAACTTTAAAAAAATTCAACAGAAGTCAGAAGACACTGTTACACCTTTTATGAAAAATACATACTACATTTAATAAGTACTAAACAGGTCATGATATGCTGTACCCCACAATGCATTGTGCTCAGCTTGACCAGAATTTAGGTTTTTGATTTATTTATTGTTTGATGTGAGAGCCATGTCCTCCAGACCAGCAGGTGGCAGAAATGCATCTCATGCAAAACATTGTTAATGTTCCATACCAAACAGAATTAAACTGCAGCTGAAATACTTTTCTACTATGTAGTTTGTGAAAGCGGAGTCTGAATTCATAATATTTACAAAATAGCAAATAGTAACTGGATGATCTACTATTTCTGGTGAGATGTTGAAGTGCACATGAGAATGGCAACAAAACACATTCATACGCATTTATCTAGTACAGAACATACAGTTTTAAAAGCAACACAGTAAATACTTAAGCAAAAAAAGTACCAATTGAAAGGAAAGGATGTGACCAGGTATGGTTGCCCATACTAAGAATTTGTGCTCTGCATTTAACCCATCCAAGTGCACACACACAGCAGTGAGAAGTGATCAACCACACACACACACACACCGTGAACACACACATTGCTGCGGCGCCTGGGGAACAGTGTCTTGCTCAAGGGTCTCACCTCAGTTGTAGTACTGAAGGTGGAAAGAGCGCTGGTTATTCACTAACCCCACCCACAATCCCTGCCGGACCTGGGACTTGAACCAGCGACCTTTGAGTTACAAGCCCAACTCCCTATCCATTAGGCCACAACCGCCCCAATTCAGACAGTATGTGATTTTGAACATAGCCTTTCACTTCTTAGTCTAGTTATCGAAAATTAATATTAATCTCTTCTGCTTGTATTATTGTCTTTTGTAAGTAACTTTGGATATGAGTGTAACCTAACCCTAAACCCCTAGCCCTAACTTAGCATACATTTTACAACTGATGATATTTGGTAAGATTTACTTTTTTGCGTGTGTCAGATATGTCAGTCTACATAAACAAATGCTTTGCAGACAGCATGGCAAAAATAAATGCAGTTGCCATTTAGTGGCTTTGAAAATGAAGTAACAAATTGCAGCTAAAAATGAATCTACTTGGTAGATTAGATTTCTGAGTGTGGATTTTTCAGGAAATGCAGTCATAATGGTAGGAATATGCGCTTGACTGCACGCTATTTGTCTGCATTACCTGGAGGGTCTCGGCGGCTCGGGCGACCTGACTCTCTAGTGCTTTGTAATGAGGGAGTTTAATTATTGCTCACTCTGTGTGAAGACTCAACAGCACTCATAGGACCCTCACCTTCTGTCCCCTGCACACTTTCTGATCTAAAAACAAGCTTAGTGTCTCCATGGAAACAGCTCTTGATGTTCTCTGATTTAAATGCCCGGCATTGTGCTATTTGACTGGTTGTTTTTGTCCAAAAGCTTGAAGTAAAATTAAAGTGACGTTTGGTTTTGAGAGCCGCTTTCTTTGTTTTTCCAAAAGTGTATGTCGATTTGTCAACAAATATTCCCTGCTTCGTTTTATAGACTGGAAAAAAGAGAAAGAAGACCCATGGGGACATTTTTATTTCCAGTCCCCAGTCAAGTTTCATAAAAAGAGTAACTAGGGATGCATGGAGCCTGTACTCCAACAAAAAATCGACCCTATAGGTTGTATGTGCAAGTACCTTCTTATGAGCCATATTTACGGTTTAAACATAAGCACCCCCTATGGGCTGTAGAAATAATGACAGCTGTTGTGTTGTGTCTGTCGTCATGAAATTATCAATCAAAATGTGTGTCTTTTTTCACTGACCTCACTGTGATTAAAACATATTTTACCCTTAAATGTGTAATTCGTACGAATGACCACACCTAAGCCCACCCCTAAACCTACCTGTTACAAAAATCATGCAAAATCATGTTTTTTTAGGGCATATACCTTTAATGAGCATGTGCATTCTCTGGGTTCGAACCCACAACCATCTTATAACGCATTACTCTTCAAAGGGAGCTACGCGAACCCTGAATCATTAAGCAGATAAAATAGTACAAAACCATTAATATGCAAATGTTCTTTTGCAGATAGGGTGCGATTGTCGTATACGCTCTGATGGGTCATATTTCAGGCATTTGTACAAACTACTTATACAGGTTTATTGATTAGGAGAACAGGTTGAAGCAAGCGATGCATGATATTATCAGAATGATATCAGAATCGGCCGATATGGCTTAAAATGTAAACATCGGCAAGACGAATAACGAGAGCCGACCCTTCCAGCCTGATCTCATGGTAATTCATACATATTTTATGAGGTGGCTAATTCATATGACCTAACCCGTTAAAATTCACAAGATCATACGCTTTTATGAGTTGTCAATTTGGATGATTTTATACGAATGACCTACACCTAAACCTCCACACGCAAAGTACGCAAACTCCATAGGGCCCCTGAAACCCCAGGATGCCCCCTTGCTCTCATGGATGATGTCATTTTTGTTTAGTTTTTTACTTTAATTAGCAGTTATAAAAACGTGAATGTTCATTTAGAATGAGCTATTTATATTTACATAAACTGCATTCCCTTACATAGAAGTCACCATCATTTTGTGGTATCTTTCAAACATTCAGTGATTACTGTTGTGAATGACGTCAAGTCAAGACAGCTACAATATGATGCATGGCTTACGTGTAGCGGCCCATAGAAACAGTTGCTAATGAGGCATCTATATATATATATATGTATATATATATATGTATATAAGGGGGGATGAGCTGTTGGTTGCATTTAGAAATCTTAACCACTAGATGCAGCAAAAATGTAAAATCTATTTTCATTCATCGAGTTAAAAAATGAAAGAGGTTTATATTATTTGTATTATTATATATATTTTTTACATTCTTATTGTCACGCCATAAGTATGTTAATACATCAACTACCCATATTTACACACTGATACGTCAACTACCTATATATATATATATATATTTATTTTATTTTTTTTTTCCTCAAACTTAGTGATGTACTTGACTTCAGTTTTGTGCTATGCTATTCTGTTCATGTAACCTGTACTGACACTGCAGACGTGTTGTAAAGAGTTACAGTAAGGTGTGATTCAATTTGAGAGTTTAACAAGAAGCACTGCACCAAGGCCAAATAACAGCATATTAAAGAGACACAATACTGTCACATCAGCTAATTGAGTAATTGGCCAAACTGCTCACTCTGTATGTGATACAGAAGCATCTCTTCATTAATCATGACTTAGTGATTGGTTAGTGATGAAGCTGTCTTCGTTTCTGTGTGGACGCAGCAGGTCAGCCACTTCAGTAGGAGGATTTGTATTTGAAACGTCCACCGTTACTGATGGCGCAAGCACACCTGCGGTTTTTAGAAACAGTGGGAATTTTTACTGTTCGCCAGGCATTTGTTATTTCATTGTTCTGACCTCATTCGGACGGTGAGTCATGCATTGGTCTTCTCAGACGCAGTAAAGAGACACTGCAAAGTCAATGTGCTAATTAAGGTGAGGTGTAATTATTAAACACAGTTTTAGTGATGACACAACAAACATCCACTAGGCCAGTTTAATATACAGTAGCCTACAGTAGACTGCCTGACCTTCAGTTGCAACAACCAAAATAATATAAAATTGCACCTTGAAAAGGTTTGTGTTTTCACCAATTCAGACCAATGCAAAAAAAAAAAAAACAAGTGGGCAGGCAATATGCTAATGATTCATGTTAACATCAACACGAAATGATTTGAGATTTGTTTAAAACATTTCTTTCAGTGATGCAGAGTCAAATCTTTCTTTTGGGAGAGAATAACTTTATATATGGTGCACTTTCAGATGTACTGTAAAACTTCCTGTATTACACACTGCACAAAAGGTCATTTTCAAAAGTCCACTGTAACAGACATGACAGTTGGTTAACGGGTTATTTATCTGCTATTACTTTAAAACAGGGCTGCCCAACCCTGCTCCTGGCGATCGACTGTCCTTCAAAGTTTAACTCCAACTCGAATCAAACACGCATGCCTTAAATATTTAAGCGACCCTAAAAAACTTAATTAGTTGCTTCAGGTGTGCTTGATTAGAGTTGGAGCTAAACTTTGCAGGACAGCCGATCACCAGGAGCAGGGTTAGGCACCACTGCTTTGAAAGTTAACTACCACATTCCTTACAGCATCAGTGAAAACAGGCAGAGACTATGGTAGCTTTAGCAGCATTAGCCTTGCAGAGTTCCAAGAAACTCTAAGACATGCAATTTGGAAAAGAAAAAAATAAGACTCCTATGTTGACTGGTTCAACTCAAACAAAAAAAAATTCAGTTTGACGGTTATATTGGCATAAACGTACCTGAGTGAGCTTTTAAGCAAGACACAAAATACGTACCAATGGGTACATATCACTGCAGTTTTCCAAAAGGAATGAACATTAGAGGCAGTAAAACTCTGACATCTTTTATTCCTTTCCACACAAGTTTTTATTTATTTCAATTAATAAAGCAGAAGTTTCACACAATTACTTGAAGAACACCATTTTTGTCACAATTCACGAGAGAGACGTTCGGGCTCAAATGCAAACATTTATTTAGCTCGTAGTCAAAGGCAGGCAGGGTCATACATGGCAAACAGGGACTGAGTAGGCAAAGGCAATAGCGTCAACGATTAAACAAAGCAAAGGTCGAAATACCGGCAGAACAGTGTCCAAGGGAGAAGGCGAGTGAGGGTCCGGGAACAGGCTGAGATCGGCAACGGGTAAATCCAGATACGAACAAACAGACAGGAAACAGGACCACAGATTATCCAGGCTAGGGTTGGCAGCTTAACATAAACAATGATCTGTCGCTAGACAATCAAACAGACTGGTATTTATACAGGTGGAACTGATTGAATGATGAACCAAACTAGCAACAGCTGTGGGGGACAGGTGCATGCTGGGGAATGGAGTCCGGGAATGAAAACAGACACAAAACACAGAGTACATAGAAAGCTGGAGTGCCAAACACAGTCTTTAGCTGGCAGCTCCAGCTAGGCGTGACAATTTTATGACTTCAGAACAATATTAATATGCTGGGAGATTTGTTGGTTTTGAACGTTAGCATCATCTGGCTTCACATCTATGGGTTTTTTTTCATAGACATTAGGTTTGTTCGGTGATTCATAGAGTACAGGAGACCCACTTCAAAGAGTTCAAATCTGCATAAAAAGACGTTTAAACAAATGCCTTTTAATGTCGGTTTTGCATTTATTAACAATATCAGGTAGGTTTAGGGTTAGATTTGGTGTAGGGCATATTTCCAACATGGTAGAGCATGAACTTTTATCAACAGTCCCCAGATTTTTAACGTAATAAAAATACAGAAATATGCACCTATATTAACATAATAAAAGTGTGGCAGGGTTCACATATTAAACCTGTGTTTTAGCGTGTTTTTAGTAACACCCCCCTTATATAAAGCTAGTGGAATTTTGATTAATTAGCTTTTTTTTTTTTGAGTAGCCTCACTTCTGATTGGTCAAATGTCTCGCTCCTATTGCCTTTTTTAAACAATAAATATCTTCTGACTGGCTGTGATATGGACACAAACTACTTTTAGAAACCTGGTTAGGAGAGTGCCATTATAAACTCTGCCGGCCTCATCAAACAATGCTAATACTCTAAGCAAGATGTCTTTTCACTTGAAAGGCTCTTGAAAATGCAGGCAACAAAGACGTCTTCAAGGCAAGAATTTTAGCTCCACCAATCTGAGAAAGATGCACAGCCTTCCCATTCAGGTTCAACAAATTGTTTAGCCTGTAAAAGACACAATACAGCTGTCAGCTTTTATTTATTTATTTCTTTAGATATCTCTTTTCATGTTTCTAACTGGGTCTCTAGAGATATGCTTCTTGAGAAGTTAACAAAAGAAGCTCCCAAAATGAACAAAAATCCCTCATAATTAGATTAGCATATATCGCCTTTCAATGACATGCAGTGTTTCATTACCACACGCATCTACACCCGCATATTCTCATTTACGACTACATGATGAGATCGAGAACAACTTGTACGATATCTGATTAGTTGGAGAACAATTTAGACATGGAGAAAATGAGATGCTACTTGGCTGAGGAGCTGGAAAGGAGCAGCTGCCTTGGGAGAGAGTGCAAAGCACCATTTTAATGATCAAAAACTAAATGAGCAAGCTTGTAATGCTTTTAGAGAGTAGATTTAATCCACCTGGAGGTTTAGCATAATTAAAATCACTAATGAGCGAGCCTTGGAATGGCAGTCAGGGCCACACAGTATTAGAGAGGGAACTGAAAACTGTCTGTCTGATTAGGTAAGTCAATCCGCCTGCTTTAGCTTTTATTAAAGTTTATAAAAACAGCAATAGATATCAAATGTTCCGTCTCTTCATGACACAAAGCTATCATATAGACCCTAATCCATACAAATATGAATCATCACATTTGAACCTAAAATCTAAAGAAAAAGTCAAATAA
>JAUCMS010000002.1:4845835-4859558 GCA_032357445.1 Enteromius radiatus
GGTGATGGTGGTTAATACTCAGGGGATAGTGAACGCTGAGTGGAGGAGAGGGTGGAGCCTGGCGTGGATGTAACAATTTGCCACATATTATTCCGTCTTTTATTTCTACAGCAAATTTCTTTGGGCATTGACATATGTTTCTCTCTTGAGCTTATGAGTGTATGTCCCTAGATATAACCTAGTAATTGTAGGAAGAAAGGGTGAAATAATATGTGTGATTTTTATTCATTTGAAAGTGTTCTTGTATTATTCACAAGAATGGGGAGCGAGTCATATTCATAAATGCATATAATCAAGGGGCTACTTGTCTCACAGGGATTTATCTCAGTAGCTAAGGTGTTCTGAATCAAAAGTGTGCTTATAAAAATGCAAAATTTAAAATCAGACTTTTTCATTAATATCAGGTAGCATTCGTATTCATATCTGTCGTGTCATAGCAATTGTATGAAATGTCCTTCATTATATTTGTTCCATAGTGCTGTGGATACAGCCTTGGATACATTCACCTCTGATTGTGTGGCTTTTACATTTGCTGTGCCTACAGGAGAGAGAGTCAATGCTGTCACGCTCTCTGTTTTCATTAGTATGCTTTGGCTGTGGAGTGAGCTGTTGTTTCTGACTCAACAGATTTGTTTTCATGGATATCATGTCACCCTTGACATCTCATCTCAGGCCCAGAATTACTCAGCTGCCCTTGCCTCTGAGTTCCCCAGCAGTTGCAAGAAGCATTAGTCTTGCACTTCAATTATTCACTGGTCAATTCCTACCTGTCTCTTGCCCGACCATGGACCCTATACACGATCACAACCCCATCAACCGTATTGCTGGGATCAAAACTAAAACAGAGTTCACCCTGATAAATAAAACAGCTTAACCTAGGCCAAGATGGCCAGGGTGCTCTGTTTGATGGTTTTAGAGGGATTTGGGATACTTTTAGCTGGGCAGGCTAAAAGGCTTTTTTAAAGGAGTTGATGCAACATTTGCGATATTTTGTCACAAAGAAATCTATTTCATTAGTAAATAGATTTTTAGCTAAACTTTTGGGTTGGGATAATAGAAATATTTTTTTATGACTAATATAACTAATTTTCTTTCAATTTCTGCTAACCAGTAATGATCTGAACTCTAATGGTATAAGACTGTGAAAATGCTATGGTAAAAAACCTG
Organism: Enteromius radiatus; assembly: GCA_032357445.1. Taxonomy (NCBI): domain Eukaryota; kingdom Metazoa; phylum Chordata; class Actinopteri; order Cypriniformes; family Cyprinidae; genus Enteromius; species Enteromius radiatus. Next base: position 4,847,003 of record JAUCMS010000002.1, read on the forward strand.
TTAACTAGTTAACTGTAAGTTCCGTACTCTGCATGGTGAAAAAAGCAAAAATTGGGTTTGAGGATGTTATTGGACATTTTATAGAAATTTGCAGTAAAATGTGTAGTATTTTGGATATCATATATAATTTATAATACTATTATTTATAGATGTGTTAGAGAAGCCATTGTCTGGATATGGATCTGTTGCTATGACAAAGTTACCTTTATTTACCTTTACTTTTTATTATACACGCTTACGACCAATTCGTACGTATTCATACTAGGGGGAAAATGTGTGCAAATTCGTACGACCTTGTACAATTTGTCTAATCCCCAGTGACAGGTAGGTTTAGGGACGGGGGTTAGGTGTAGGTCATTCATACAAATTGGCAACTCGAAAAATATTACGACTTTTCTAAATTGTATGAGTGAGGTCGTACGAATTTGCACAAATTATATACATATATATACACACACACACACACACACACTTGATTTTGTTTAAATTGATTTATTTATTCAAGCTTATACAAGGATACATATATATTCTCTCTTTTTTTCAAATTGATTGACCGAAATAACTTTTGTTATCTTCAACAAAAAAGCTAAATGAGTAAAGCTTATCTTCATCACCCAGTACTAACAACCCAGGCTGGTGTTGTATAATTTTAAGAAGTACTCAAGTCAAACATTAAAAACATTTCACTCTGCATTGTAGATGGCGAGCTTCTCTCAGAGTGTGAATTCATTATGTCAGTCAATCCAAATCGACAATCATTTATGGCCACTGAGTTGCGGGTGAAATGGAAGTCTTTGTGAGGAAAGCAGCAGGATGTCGGGCGAAGTGAATGCTGTGCGCTTTGTGAAGTTTCCAAACTAGGCAAAAAGTACACAGTCCGGCTTTAGAAAATTAGCAGTAATTGCTTGTGTAATTTTAAACTCTTTCTGAAGAAAAAAGGGCTTCCCGTGTTCCACAATTTGTTGTACAATTTTTATTCAACACAAAGTTTTTCACTGAGAATCACCTACTGTGTTTTCCATTTCCAAACTATTGAAATGTGCAGCACATGTGCTGAGAGCAGCCCTTGGGTTATCTTTAAGGGTCCAGTGCAGCACTGAACAGGCTCATGATCCAGAACCTCCCGCTGATGTAGGAGGTCATCTGCTATGCAGTAAAGAGCCTAATGAATACACGACGGGCCATGACTGACCGCAGGATAGGGGCCTACACGGCTGGAGGTTTTGTAGTACAGACTGTGTGGCGCTCAAACTTCGCTACAGACGCACCAGTGAGAACCGAAACAAGAGAAGACGACTAGAAAACGGAGTGTGACAAATCCCTTTCTGAATTCTGTCAAACTCAAAAACAAGGACGTAGCCTCAAGGTCACAATAGCTGCTTTGAAACATGAAAATGCCAAGCATTGCTAAAACTTTTCCAACAGCTTGAAAGGTATAATTAGTCTGGTTTTGTAGAGCTGTGTGCTCTGAAGTGTGTCTGACTTTGTATTAAAACGAAAACACTAGCTTGACAGTATTATAAACACTCGAGAGGCCTGTATAGCCATATCATGTAACCTTTTGAAGGATTGTATAATACATGTTTTATCATTTAATAGTGATTGGATGTGATTAATCATTGCCTAGCACTAATTTTATTATAATAATAATAATAATTATATTAATATAATATTATGTCTCGTAATTGTGACTCTTTTTTTTCTCAGAACTGCAAGCTGATATCTTGGAAAAAGTGAATATTGTTAAATTTACAACAACAACAACAACAAAGTCAGAGCTGCGAGTTTATGTCGTAATTCTGAAAAAAGTCCCAATTGTGGTATATATTTGCATATTATATTATATCTCACAATTTTGACTTTCTGCACAGAATTCAAATTCATATCACAATTGCGAGAAAAAAGTCACAATTGCAAAATAAAAACGAAGAATTCTGAGGAGGAAAAAAAATGCGAGACAAATCAAATTTGCGGGGAAAAAAACTGAATTATGATATAAAAACTTGCAATTACATTCAGTGGCAAAAATTAATTTATCATTGGTGATCATAGGATAAAAAAAATATACTGACTATAAACCATTGAATGACGTATAGTTTGTTTTGAATAACAATTTGCAAAACCTGCATCACATTGTGGTAGGTTCACAAAAGTCTTTGCTGTACAGTCTGAAGAAGTTAGACTAAAATGATCCAGGACCTTATTAAACTTCTCTTCCCTAAAGTTAGTATGGTTCAGGGCCGCAGGTGCTACTAAGGAACAGCACAAAGTTTGCTGAACTTATTCCCATAGTTATATTCTGAATGGAATAACAATGTTGTCTAAGTTAACAAACTTGAGGTGCAGGAGGAGTTAAAACCAGCAAAGTTTGACTTTAAATGATTTACAAAATAGTTCAAAACTTTCATTTGTTCGCATCCTCTAGGGAAGAACATCGTCTCATTTGCCTGCTTTGTCATAACTGCATTTTTCATGACTTGCAGAGGTGCAAGTCAGTGCTCTAGTTTTGCATGTAAGATGTCATCCATCACAGTGTCCGATAGTTAGAATAGCTGGAGGTTATGTAGTCTATAAAGGGTAAGACTGTAGCAGCTGGTTGAAAGAGAGGTCATTGTCAGGCAGAGCAGGTGCTATTGCTGCACTGAGGGGGTTTGTTCTGCCCTTTAGAAGAGCAGCTTCCTATGAGACTGACCTTTGACATGATTCTACATAAGCTACTCAGAGCCTTTGTTTTTCCTGACTAATCTGAAGTTCTTGTCATATAACAGATCTTTATCTGCTTATATACAATATTATAGGATTCAGTTGCAAAAGAGGGTCAATGACAAAGTGTCTATGACAGCTTATGAAACAAGCTTTTATAGATGTAATCTTTGTGTTTGTTTCATATAATATGGTTTTGAACTTTTATACCAGTTTAATGATTTTAAAAATGGCATATGGTGTAACCATCAATTAAAATATAATCTATTTCCCATGCACCTTGAATATGCATGCATGCACATGTTAATCATTATGCACAGGAAAGAAGAGAAAATAACTAGAAATAAAAAAATAAAAAAAAAGTATTTCTTTGCAAAATGTTCTGCAGTAATCTTTGGTGTTTAACTTTAAAAAATTAATCATTTTTACAGTGTATTTTCTTTGTTTATTTTAATGTGTCTTTGTAATAATTTGTGACTAAAAATTGTTACATAGCTTTAATAATATGATATATTTTTACAAAAATTATGAATTGTTAATTCATATACCCATTGGATTTTATGATATTTTGAGAGACTTACTGACCTTTAAACATCACATGACTGACTTTTTTTTTTTGTTCATTCATTATAATATAAGTCACTTGTGTTAACATTTTTTAGTTTAAAAATATCTAAATAAATGTTAAAACATAAATTAAAACACATAAGAAGCACAATAAGTGTATGTAATGTTTTCAGTATTTTTTGACATTTTTGGTTGTATACAATAAAAAGCAATTTGGGCATTTTCCTAAATATAGAATTTCATGCCCCACAAAACCAAAGATTATCAATGGCTGTTCCTTTAACTCCAACGTATTTCTTTGTGCTGCTTTGAAAATCATTTATGCGTTTGTTTGCATTCATCTTGAGGAAAGGATATTTATTCACTTTGTGGTGAATTGCACACCCAGAAATAGATCCAGCTCAGCCTGAAATCGCTTAACGGCACCTCAGTTTGGGATTTGCTGACAGCATACAGCAGGCCATTCTGAATAATTTATGTCATACAGTCCATCGTGCACCGAATGCGTAACAGAAGGTTGAGGTTTATAGGCTATAAAACAGAGAAATCCAGTAAGAAAATGATCAGAGTGAAAGAGGGCAAAGATTCGTTGGGGTCGTTTCAGGAAATTCTCGCAAATTGGCTCCAAGTCCAGGCGAAACTGAAGAGTCATGACTCAAAAATTCGTAGCCGCCCGCTTTCATCACGTGCACCGCAGTGGTGCTGACCTTCTTGGAAACAGCACACACTTGCGTGGCCTTGAATTAATTCAAACCGTGGCCTCAGCTCCTCTGTTGCTTATTTGGGTGGTGCATTTGTACAGATATTGTCCTGCGTAAGTGTTTTCTTAGTCGAACCAGTAACCTCTCTCAAGCACAGGGGAGCTTTATTCCCTTTCCGTTTAATTGCCCTTAGCAGGTTGCTGACTTCTCAAAAACTCTAAACCACCATGTACTACACAGGAAGTTATGTATTAGTCATGAGACGGGACGCTCAGAAGGGGCTCGCTGGCTAGGCATCAGGTGGGCAACCTGGGTCTGGGTGTCATCATTAAGCAAGCTCATGTCTCAAATGTATGAGTTTTGAGTCCCTGATTCCCTCAACCATGCGCAAAAGTGTTGCTTGCAATAGGCACTTACATGGATAGCAGCAGCATCATGGATACACTTGGGGAATCATTGCTATGTAGGAATCAAAATAAACAGATCAAAATACACCTCTTCTTGAATACACCTCTTCTGTGAGGAATGAGGTTTGCCTTTACATAAGATTCATTTTGACATATTTTGAGACATAAAGACAAAAAATGTCTATCATAAATGCTGGTATAGCTGTCCTGATATCATGACTAGTAAATACAGTAGTTATCAGGCAGTGGCTATTTACAGTACACTAAGTGCAAATTGTAATGTTTTAGTGATATGCTATTTACATTAATATTCTATTAAAACTATGTTAATATAGCAGAATTATCTGCTATTTATACTACTCAATGCAAATAGTGGCAATTATCTGCCCATCAGTATTGTAATACATTATAAAACAGCACGCAGTAGTAACTTATTGAATATAAATTTGAACTTTAATTCAAATGATTGAATGGATGCCACCTTATTGCGACAATAAAGCCTTCCCTACACCTACCCGATACTTTCTTTTCAAATTTTGTATTATTTCCTTAATTTTTATATAAAAATTAATGCTTTTCTAAAGTGATTTGAAATTGAAAAGCGGGAAAAAAGTTAGCAAAAGGCAAATTCGAACCTGGGTTGATTGTGTCAAAAAATGCATGACACATTCTTCACCATCTGCACCACACAATTGTTGACACTGTCTTTTTAAATCTTGACTAGACCAATCACACATTGGTGGGCGGAGTTAATATAAATAGCCTCTGCCAGCAAGGAAGGCTTTTTAAGTGTTTCTTAAAATAAATTCCACGTTAAGAATGCTGCAATTCTTGAAAAAGTAAATTTCTTACTAGTATCATCATGCTTAATTACAACAATTTATTTAATGTGAGCCAATAAATACATGAATCATCCTAATGTTAATAAAGACCTCCTAACGTGTATGTATGCTTTGTGTAAGAAAAATACCCATATTTAAATTGAACCGTAATCTCTAGATTACTGTTGTACGTGTGTTCACAAGAGAGTTGTACAACAGTAATTTTTCATTTTTGGGTGAACTTTCACTTTGAGAATAATTATACTTTAAAAAATGTTTGTGAATCTACTGTAGCTCCTGCCTACTAATATTTGAAAGGACTTACAAGTGGTACAACCAACATAATATAATAGCACAGTAACTTATATTACTTATATAAAATTACAGTAACTTATCGTAACATAAAATTCGTAAAATTATACAATTCTTTAGAACATTATTTGGTATAACAATGATTAAGTTTTGTTCTCCTGCATCACTGTGACACTGTGTATTCATTATGTATGCCATGGTGAGACAACATCCATTTTTTTATTTTTTTTTTTTTACAAAGAATGTGGTAACCAAGAATAGAGGTTAGTGCTTTTGGCATACATTTATTTAATAAAGATGTAGATGTTTCATATATCTTCCTCATCATGTGCAATACAGTTTTATGACCCTAATATAGAGCCAGTAAAAGTTAAACCTTCCCTTTCACAGGCAATTCCCCCCATATAGGTGTCAAATTCAATCACATCTGGAGATGAATGACCTGTCACTTTAACTGAAAATCTGATTACTAAGACTGCAGTAAAAAGGGGTTTCTGCACTCTAGCCAAGGAAGCTAAATGAATTACCTTCAATTCTTAATTTTAAACTTACAATGAGTTTGAATCGGTTGGTGTTGGATGGCTGAGGCACAACAGCAGACAGAAAAGGCTGTCCTTTGTTAAACGTTACCTTGTAAATATTGGTTCCTCATATAGGTGAACTCAGTAAAAAGAGAATATATTTACTTATAACATTATACAAAATTCATGTAGATAATGTAAATGATCAATATAAACTTGGACAATTCTCCACCAATAGTGAGCTTATAGGCAACCTTGGTTGGTACCTCTACCAAATTTGTTGGTTTTCATTCTGCAGACAGACCAATTTCAGTTAACTGTCATTAAACTAGATGTTTTTTATTGAAAGAAACTTAAGATTGAACATAGGAGCTTGTTACAACCCCAGAACTTTACCCACTACGCTATACAGTATTTGACTTTGAAATGTTCTTAGATTATGACTGAAAAAGTAAAACCCTTTAATGGAACAATAAATAATTTCAGACTGTTCTGATAAGGGTATATCAAGAGTAACTTGTCGCTGGCTTTAGCTGGTCTTGAAAGAAAGTAATTACATGAATCCAGATCACATTACAGTTGCTGATTATAAAAATTTCACCAAGCAACATATTTGAAATGAAAGATTGGAGAATTAATGGCCCTCGTTTGGTGTCCTCCTTTCCCAGACAGGTTAATGAGAATGTGAGAGGACTGTTAGCATCAGAGTTCCTCATTAAAAACGCACTGGACACTTATTCATCTCACCTGAGAGGAAGGATGAGAAACCAAGGACACATACTATAAGAATTAATCGCTCAGTCAATGTTGATTTTGACCAAGGGCAAACCGTAGATACAATGCTGGAAAACAACTGCTGGAACTCCGGGGTGCCGACAGCCATCAAGTGCTTCCTCTTAAAGGCATCAGGTGTTGTCGAGCACATTCTGGGATATTGTGTTTATCCCTGCTGGAAGAAAACAAGTTATGATGAATTCCTGACAACCCTGTGCTTGGAATCGTACCAAATCCTTGAAAATATCCAATGGAATGACGCTTGAGATTGGACATCTGACTTACAAAGAGATCAAGATTTGAATGGCTTGCATGGCCTATGTTCTAAACAACGTTTTTCCAGGGATCCTGCTTATAGCCATGTGGTTCACCAACAAAATAAACTACTACTAGACAAGAAGACTAGGACTCTAGGGTCCAGAGTCCTGAAATATTCTTAAGAATTAAATTATTCTTAACTGCTATTCTTTACCCATTGCCTAACTTAAGAATGAAGTTGAGAATATGTTGTATTACCAATACATTTATGTTGTGTTACAAGTGTTTTTATCTATTGTCTTACGATTATGCCAAAGATGTAAGAATCATTGGAGAATACTGTTATAAAAAAAAGCAAACACTATAAATAAATAATCATGAATAAATAAATAATGAATAAAATTAGCATGAACTCAACTTGTCTTAAATACCCAAAGGTTAGATTATTGATTGATTGATTGATTGATTGGTTGATTTAGTTAATTAGTAAGTACCACTAGGGTAATGCTTTATAATAAGTATACTAATAAATCATTGCATCATTTAATGCAAACTTTTTTGTTTATAATTGAAGTTAACTTTGACTATAAACTGAAAAAAAAATGTAGTTAATACATTAATGGACTTGATTCAAATAGGTTCTTCATTCAATGTAATCAAATTATTATTATTGTTTAATTATTGTGTGTGTATGTCCTTAATCTATGTCTTATGTAATGTATGAATATAAATGCAATTAATGTTCAATTAAGGTTGGCTTGAATCACTTAATGGCATTTTCTCATTTTCTGAAGTAAGTAGTATTATTCATTTCTCATTATAAATAAAAACAATGACAGTGATAATGAATGAAGAACTCACTATTTTTATTATAAATTATGAATAGTTTATTAATGATTCATAAGTACTTTCTTACCATTTTAATATTACTAATAAAGGTAATATTATAAAGTGTTACCAATATTACCTTTATTAGGGATGTGCAAAATGAATCTGAAGTGACACCAGTGATTGATAATTTAAATATTGATTGGTCTTGTGGCATGTAAATTAATGCAACAGACAGACCCTTTAAAAATAACTATTTAAAATACATGGCATTTGAGTGTTTAACTCCTGTCATGCCAGTCATGATGTAAATAGCCTGTGTGCTTTTTATTAATGTTTGAATGTTACTGGGCTTTGACTTTTTAAAAAATGTTTGAAAAAAAAAAAAAAGAAACATGCAACATTATTTCAAACTTCTTTGAGTTTATCATAAGAAATTTCTTCACTATAGGTTTTCATGACATAGCACCACCCCCTATCCTAGATGCTCTGTAGATAAATCTCTTTAAGATCAAAGACCTCCGAGATTAGACATGCATCACCTGTCTCTTGTATGTCTGAAGACACCATATACAGTTGCCGGCAGACACAAACCATGTGCAAAGGGTGTGAGTGTGTAATTGAAACACTGATCCTTCAGGCACATGGCATGGTGTGGCATCTTTCTGGATCAATAAATAATCCGTTCCTCTGACCTTGAGCGAGACGAGCGAGGAAAATGACAAGACTGTGAAGAGGGTCTCATCACTAGCAGGCAGTTTGAGGGCTACACAGTGCCGAGATGAAAGGAGGATGTAGACCCACACAACCAAGAGCGGTTTCTTTTGATCTGCCTGCCCGCTGAAAACTCGCCCCTCTTGTTGTGTGACAAACCAATGCATTCGCAAATATGCATACGGATGCATTAATTCGCTAGCTAACAAGACCATGACATTTACATTTCTGCCAAGGTTTTTATAAGTTAGATTTGTTTCAGTGTTTTTCTTTTTTATTTATTTAAATTTTATTCCCCGCGATAATACATACTTTAAATGCAAATCACTTCCAAATGAAGCTTGTAAGTGTAAATATTTAATTAAATGACTTACTTCAACATTTGTTAGTAAAATTTTAGAAATTAATGAACAAAGCGGACATCTTTCAAACACAAAGCTGCCAATTGTTCAGAGCTTCAGTGCATGATGGGATATTGACTGCTTGTGGCTGACACGGTATTTCCTTGAGAAACAATAAACGTGCTAACAACAGCCATTCTACAACACATCACCGCCACTTTGGCCACAGTAGTGGGATCTTTATTGTCCTCTTTATGGAGATGCGTTATCTTCCTTTGGGGCAGTAAACAGAAGCTACAGAGGGAAGTCGATGATTGCAAAGCTCATAAAATAACCATGTTCACCATAAGCCATCATACCTGCCATACTCATAGCATTACTGCATGATGAAAAGCTCCCTCAAACCGGACCTTAACCATTGGGGTTATTTACACAGACCTAATGGGTCATCTTTTTCCTAGCCGATGTTGTTTAGAGGACCATGTACTGTACTAACACCCCGTGGATGTTATTAAGATGGGGTCTGATTGTGCTGATCTTTTTGTAGCTTGACAGATGGTCCGTGGCACGATGTTCTGATGTTGATAGATGTCAAGTCAGAATGTACAGACCTCACAGTCTGCGATCCAGCAGGTATTAATGGTCATTCCAGAGGCGGTCGCTAACGGGACATGACAGGAAGTTTATCTCTGAGGCAAAGTGCTTGTTGGATTAGGCCGAGGTGTCACTGATTAGTTGCTGATGGACTTATTCATGCACAAGAGGTTGAAGCAGATGTCTGGTCATGTTAAGAGATGTTTAACTTCAATGAGCTGACCTAGTTGGCTATGATAGCATGCAGTTGCTAACAGCTAGCATCCCCATTCAGCACAACAGGTTAAAATCTCAGGTAAAACTTTATTTTGATTGTCCACTTTTGTGTTTTTACAAAACAATGAACATAATACTGGGTTGTAACGACATGAGGGTGAATAAATGATGACAAAATGTTTGTTTATGGATGAACTATCCAAATGCAGTCGCTAAGAATGAGAACATGAAAAACACTGGTGTTAAATCCTGATTAATGTGTACTTGTCTTCATGGAAAATCACACCACGGTCCTAAAGACCCTAAATGACTGTGGGTAAACTTCAAATTAATGATAGAGTCAGTCCAAGGTATTTGGTGGATGAAACGACGATGTAAATAATGGATTCCCTTATCTTCTTTCCTTTCCCTTGACAGAGCAATCATTCCTCTGTTATTAATTGCAAGGTGAGGGACATATTGTTTCCGCCTTCCTGCATTTTTTCACTTTAATTAGAGAAACAGGCTATTGTGAGCTCCATCACAATGTCGTAGGGTGGCCTTCCGCTGAGCGTGGCAATTAACCTTGCGTTTTCAAGTAGACAGTATTTACTGATCAGTTGAGTATTTTTTATAGGAACCAGCACAGCTAATGTTACAACTCACAGAAAGCTGAAGTTTATCTAGGAGTTATGAAAGTTTTGAAATATCACTGCTTTTTAATTTAATTTACTTTTACTTGTGCTTAAGTGTCAAAAATCAACTGTGGTTGGCCAAAAGTATAAAAGTATAGTCTTTGAATTATTTGCATTTAAATAGACAAATACACACAAAATATACCACAATACCTGTCTTGGAATGTTTTCACTTAAATGCTGATATCTCAAGTGAACAAAAATTTTGCTTAGGGCCCCCAAAGATCTAAAATTGGCACTGCCTAGAATGGCTGTATATATTTTGTGTTGAAGGCAAGTGGAGCCCTCATTGGTTTTTATGCAAAAATTGACAAAACTGATCAATTGTTGCAGCACTGAAAATAATACTTCCATCAGCTACAAATAATGTTAGACATTGTTTATATTTACTTGTAGTTATTACAATCTAGTTATTTGGATTTACTTGGAATTATTTGAAGTGTGCAAATAGTCGCTACAAGTAATCATGACGCAACAACAGTCCAAACCAATGTGGGTCTATTTGACCTACAGCACCAAAGTTGTGGGCAGTTTGTTTTACCACAACCAAGGCTAGTATAGTTTAGTTCATTGGAGTGTGCCAGTTTTTTTGCAATAGCTTTAGTTAACAATACTAACAGTGCCAAACATAAACTCTTATAGGTTTACGCAGGATGGACTATGGAAAGTTTACCTCTTGTTGTGTTAGTGGATGAAGGGCAAGTGATGCTGTGGTGTGGATAAATTAAAAAATAGACACAATCGGTTCCCTCCATGTTTTGTTCCACGAACTAGGCTGACCTTTTCCTCTCTAATTAAAACAGACAGATACCCAGGATCGCTCTCATTAAATACTCTACAAACCCTTCACTTAAGGGCTATCAGTAGCTCACTCATGTGTGTGAAACTGTCCTCTCCAATCAGATTTACACCAGCCCCATGGGCTTTTAACAGCACCCTGAGACTGTGAAAAAATACATGTGTTCGTGAAAGTCTCAGATGTTGAAGTTTATTCAGTGAGAGTTTATTCATTAGAACAGACCGGCAGATATAGCATCATTCATTGTGACAATATCCACCATGTGTGTTGAATAAGCTGGCTGTGTGGTGACATGTGAGTCTATCAGTGTCAGGATCTCAAACTCCTGACATGCTTAATGAACATCTAAAAGCCTCGAATAGTAATTAGTCATTTGCAAACTTTTCAGGCGGTGAGATTTTAAATTATACATGTTGTTAATTGTGATAGTACGTCGCCGTCTTTTTTTAATGAAAATGGTTGGAGAATCGTCATCGCTTGCTGTGCGTTTTGATCAAGAATGGCTTTTCATGCCGAGACGACAGCAGACTTTGCAGTCTTATTAAATTTCTCATGCATTCTGACACACTGAGTAACATTCATGAAAAATGTGCGGAATGGATTTCTGCATTAAAAATTGGTAAAACAATTCTAATGTAGTGTTAATGCCACAAGTTGTTTCTAAACATGTTATTTTTGAAATATTTAAAGCCTTGTGTTTCATGAAAGACATCCACTGAAACCATTTCAATTCAGTGCAAAAAAAAAAAAAATAAAAAATTCTCTATATGCGTTTCATAAAAGAGGTGTATTGCAATCATTCTTGCATGAAATGTTGAATTTTAATATTCAATTAATACAGAAATTTACAATAGATTTAGCTTACTCTTTCATTTGTGTAAGATATTTTTTAATAATGCAGGTAAACAAATTATTTTCTTTGCCATTGTATGAACACACACACACACACACAGACACACACACAAAGAAAGAATCTGAGACATTTGTTAATTATCTTCTTTTATTGTCCACAGATGCAGTGCCGGCCCGAAGGGTTGTGGGGCCCTAGTCGAGATAAAAAAAAATTGGGCCCACTGGTGTAAAAACAGTGAGAAGAAAGCACAAAAAAGAAAACTTCAAGATATATATGCTGCTGAATAAACACGGAGGTAGCACAATCTGAGCAGGCAGCACAAAACATCAGAACTTTGACAACAATTATGGATATACAATTTATGAAACATATCAAGCTTAATATTCATATTTATATTGTAACATGTGTGTTTTTGTTTATGGTTCTTCGTGGCCTGTGTTTTTCCCATGTGCTCTGTGTTTTCCTCTTGTGAC
>JAUCMS010000002.1:4859658-4875938 GCA_032357445.1 Enteromius radiatus
AGAACTTTGACAACAATTATGGATATACAATTTATGAAACATATCAAGCTTAATATTCATATTTATATGTACTCCATATACTACTTTAATAAGCTATCATTAGTCCTGTCCCACCTGCACCACAACACAGTTCTGATGAGGCTTAACTACTTCACATTAAATAAAAGCCACTCCCTGATATTGTTGTGATGTAAATGTCATAATCAATTAAAAATTTATTTCATACACAATCCCTTTAATTAGTTTTTACCATGGTTTACATACAGTAACTTTAGTAATGGACCTTTTAATAGGCTGTTATTTGATATATATATATAATAATAATGGCATTTACTTGTGTCAAAAACAATTAGGCTATAGGGTAACACACCACATAATGATGTGAATTAAATGGCACTTCAGTGGATCTTTAATGTTAACTATGTTTTGTCAATGTTAAAATTATTTTTTATATATCAATAAAAAGTATGACAGCCTTTTATCTAGTCTTTATCACTTTATTAAATTAAGCAAAAAAAAAAAAAAAACAAAGTTTACTTTCAGAAGCCGTCATGTTTAGGCTTGTAGTAAGTGGTCTTCTACCTGAAAACTCAAAAACAAAAAGTGTTGGGAAACGAAACCTCTGGCCAAAATCTGGCCAATCACAGATACCTATGGACAGTCCGACCCAATACGACTCAGTTGTAGTCGTTGAATGGCGGAAATTATTTTATACACACTGCTCTGGGTCGACACGATGATCTTCCAATGAGGCGCAGACTCCGCACACAGCTATGACGCGTGCCGACCAAGTCAATAGCGGGTGGTGTTGTGCTAAATAGAGCGTGGTGCTTTGAGTGCTGTGTATGATTCTAATCTTTTTTTCCCGCTTTTATTTAAACTGTTGTTTTTGTATTTATTATTGTTTTCAGCTATTCATCATGTATGAATTATACAGAGCTACTGTATTCTATTAATAAAATATGTTGTTGTTTTTTTATCTTAATTTCGTTGTGAATTGTATCGTGTTTAATCGGGTCTGAAATTTCACATATATATTCGCATATATGGACAGGCTGGTGTTGCACAGATGTCATACAGTGTTGAAACAACGGAGGGTTAGTAAATGATGGCATTTAATTTTTAAGTGAAACATTCCTTTAAAACTCATTAATCTCATCAGTTGTAATTACAGTGTAAATGCATTCATTCCAACTCTCAGCTGCATTAAATGTCTGTCTCTAAATATATCTAAATACCAATTCAAATGCTGCCTCTAGACCAAAAAAATTTATAAAATAAACTATTTTAAATGTTTCAAATTCTATGTCATAAAATCAGATAAAGCATTACTTTCTAAACCATTTTTTTGTCATCTTTACTTTTTAAAGTTTTTGTTTTCAGTTTTAAAAATCAATAATGACTTTATGTTGGGGTAATTAATTAGACTAAAAACATAAGCCCTATTTTTTGCAATTTTTGTAAAGCAATGGTTTACATGCCAGTGGTTTTATGTGCCCTGTATTGTGCAAATTTAAGTCCAACTTGCATCATTTGCCAACTCAAGGTAACTTTCATTCACTGTTCTCTATGCACTGGAATCAATAAAGGGCAACATTCATACAATTATAAATAAACTCTACTTGTTCATATTGTTTATGAATATTGATGTCAGCTTTGTTTGTCCACCGCAGCACAAACTGCCTCTTGGACTATTTAATGCTTTTTTCTATTTGATGGTGCTACAGTTTCATTCCCTGCTGTTACATTTGAGTGAAACAGAAATACGGCAATATCATGCCTCCATGTGGACCAGTTCGAAAAAGAAGGGAAACAACAACAACAACTAGACAGCAGGGCAGGCGGCCAAATTCGCCCTCAGCCCTTCAGTGCTGCATTAATGGGCGGTAAGTGAGCTGGTCAACACGAGGGACACACTGATTACTCACCGATGTTTTCCTCTAATTGTCATTCCCCATAGAACGCTTTATCCTCTGGGTCCGCACACGCTGGGTAAAGATAAACACTTCTCACCCACTGTCCTTCAGCGTCACAAATAGCCGTTCGGGAATGCGGCTCGTTTCGAGTCCGGTGCATCACTTGTTATCTCTGACTTCTGCTTATCTGTTTGTATGTGTGCTTGTTTCATATCTCTGCGCTATTCTTGGTGGCTGCATCTTTTAGTGTACGACTCTCAAAGAGCTCTTTAAATCTGGGCGGCACCATGTCCTAGATAGAGCGGTAATTGATTGGGAGTCTTCAGCCTGCAGGAGTCCCGCTGTGCCCTCGGTGAGCCCGCAGACATTCATTAGTTGGCCTTAAACTAAGAAATGGTCAAACGGTGATGGATGATGGACGGAGAGGTTCTGTATCATGTAGGGTAGGTGAGGGGAGAAATGAGGGAAGCGGGGAGGAGGGGATCTTAATGAACGGCGGTCTGTTTCGGGCCAATTACTCAATTAGCTGAAGTGACAAAGAGCCCTTCCCCTTCTCACACTGGGGTTTAGCTTTGCCTCACTGTTTGCCTTTATATAGAGAGAGGGCTTGATACCATTTGTGAAGACAGATGAAGGTGGTGCAGCACATGCAGTTTGGATTACTTACTTAATCTTCACTGAGAATGCTCCTTTGATAAAACAACATATTTTTGCATATATTTTCAGTGTTGAACATGGGTTAGATCGTGGAAGTATGCATGTTAGTTAAAAGACAGGTATTTTTGTATAATACAGGTACTTTGAAAAGAATGTTACATTTGCAATTTTACACACACATAGCCTACAAGACTTACAAAAATATATATATATTTGAGTTCAGTTTGCAGGACATCTACATGTTTGAACAAAAGAATCAGTAAATATGCCTTATGGTAATTTAATGTAAATTTCATATGCATAATATGCATGTGAAATATGAAGTGATGTAAAAATACATATTTAAAGAAAGAAGATCTTGTTAATAATTGGTGCAAGTCAGTACATTTGCAAAGCAATTTGTTTATTTTACCATTCAGCATAAAATATTTTGTATATATTTATATATAATATACCATATTCATAAAATATTCAAATAATTTCCAGTTTGTGAGGTTTGAAATATTTTATTATTTTACTTAATATTTACTTTATTTAAAAAAAAAGAAGTTAAAGAGTATTGGCTATGAAGTAATATTACACTTTCTATTTAATTATTTTATTTATTAATTCTAATTTGTAATTTATGCTCATCATTACTCCAGTCTTCAGTGTCATATGATCCTTAAAAAATATTCTTTCAAAAACATTTTGAACATTGGAAACCATAATAAATGATTTATTCTTAGGGTTCTTTGATTAACAGAAAGTTTCATTTTAAGCAACTTTCCTTTGAAAGGGTTTTTTTTTATGTGTTTTAAATGCTGTTGCCATTATTATTCTTTATTATAAGTATTTCAGTTATGTATTTACCAGCTTATCCTAAAATAGACATTGCCAGGAGCCTATTTATACAAAAACGTTCATATGCATTAAACATTCAGCAAAAAATAACTGTATTAGTATATGTTACTGTGACAAAATAGCTATTAAAATGGACACAAGTGCATTTCATTTGGTTTGATCAGCATTTGCTAATGTTTTGCCTTTTTTCTGCTGGAGATTGAACTATCAGAGATGTTCTTTATGGATGTAAAGCAAATTATTCCACTTGCTGTTGCCGTGGTGACAGTAGTCAGTTGGATAGCGATGGATGGGATTGAGAGGCTGTGCTGGCAGCGCACAGCGGGGTGCATTAGGAGATGCGTACTTATTCACTTATGCTGTGCTCCTTACACCCAGAACTACTGGCATCCTTTCCCAAAGCTGCTTAAAGACATAAACATATATAAACCATTAAAAGGTGTTTCTAAGGCCAGCAGCGGGGACGACTATTAAATATATATATAATAAAGTACCCTCCAAAGTTACATTTAGTACATCTAGGACAACATTGTTTTGTTGCAAGTAGGTTCTAAAATATATTTTCTTGTCTGTGGAGATAATTGAAAATTCAAAGGCTCCCACAGAGCCAAGTACAGCTTTCAGGGTATTTGCCAGTCAGTTGCCATCTAAAATTACCTAACCATTTTATCATTTAGAGGGAGAGAAGTGCTGACAGTTGGACTGTGCTGAGCGTTTGTATTAATCCCTCGAGCATCTTTAAAACTCGTGCTGGGACTGAGATCCAACCCTTAAAACCCCAAAGATTGGATTGGATAGGATTGAACAGCAGAAAACAAAGTTCATTATGTGGTATAATACTGTGCGAGATGCACAGATTTGATTTCCTTGTAATATTGTTTTATTTTATTTTATTACAGCATTTAATATTTTTTAAAATCCTTTTCTAAAAAAAAAAATACAGATTGTCATAGGCTATTAAAAATAATATTAGTTGGGTGTTGACAGATGCAACATTTAATGAAACATATTAATAGAGGTTGATATTAATTAAGATTAATAACTGCAATAATTTTTATGTCTTGATAACTAAAATTGTGAACTAAAAAAACACTAATTCAATGTTGTCTATATACAATTATAAGTATTATATTGTATTATTTTTGGTGAATTATATGATTATTTGTTATATATAGTAAACATAATTGTTTACATATAATTTACAAATAAATAAAGTAAGCAAGATTGTAAAAATAAAAGTACGTTTGATAGAGAATAAACATTATTTTACTTTAAAGCACATTGAATGTTACTTGAATTATTCTCATAAATTGTAAACAAATTTTGATTTGTAATGTATTTACTGGCCATTTACTAGTGTAAATTGTTTCTACATCTTATTTATGTAATACAATAATATATGCACTGCCTGATTATAATATAATAACTGCCTGATTGCAAATATTTGAAAACACCACTATATATGGATGTATGTTTGTGCTTTTTTTTTTCTTTCTTTTGCTTAGTACAGTATTATTATATATTACTAGTGCATTGTTATGTGATTATTATACAAACACTAACATATCATACTTATTAATTCATTTTTTAAGCTTAAAAATGCTTGAAATGCTTACTGCTTATTTAATTTCATAGCCATACACCACGCTGCCTCCCGAAACAGTTATTTTGAGAGCTTTGATTGTTCAGGCCTTTGCTGAAAAGGAAATTGAGAGACTGGACCTCTTGGAACTTTAATTGAATATCCCTGAGCTGAAGGTTTAAATCAATTCATCTCCTCAAGGTTAATCTTACATTTTGAGATTAACCCTGACATCCCTGTGGGCTTCTGAGTCAAGTGAATATTAAGGATTCACACAGACTCTTTCTTAACCCTTTCTCATCCTAATGAGATTTTTCACAGTCGACGGTCTGAAAAACCTAGCTTGCTAGCAGTTGTGTTGTGACTAAAGTCTTTAACAAATCTCAAATTAGCATCAGCGGGCATGTTTGTTTGTTTACGTTGAGCAAGTCTTGCTGCGGTAAAACAGTCTGCTTTCAATTATTTCCTGACTGCTTTAATGCATTATATGTTCCTAGTGTTTGATACTCCACTATTATGCGCAAAACAGCAATTGAATATAAGTCTATAAATACACCTCTTCAGCATCTAACAACACAACAGCGTTGAAGCTCTTAATTCATATTTTACTGCACGATTCCAATGACCTTGGTATGTGATATACCGCGCCATCTCGTGTGGAAGGTTTGCCTCGCCCCGGAGGTTTGGATTTTAATTACACTACCAGCCCATTAAATAGCAGTGACGTTTATTAGGCGAAGGAGAAAAATAAACAAGCCTTAATTGGCCGACATGAGAGCAGGTTTCTTTCCCATCTCCCATCATTTGAAGACAGACAGGGGAGCGCTAAACGACAGATAGCAATGACCTTTTACCCTCAAGCTGCCATTGTTATATGTGTTCAATCGTTACGGTGATTAACTTGAAAGGTCATCAAACAGTGTCAACTGCTTAAAAAAACATTGCACAAGATCCTTGCTGTCTGGAGACACAAAGCTTCTACAAGTGGTCGGGATCAAGGAGATGTTCGGATGAAGCGAGGAAAGGAGTGGCTGTGGCAAAATTGAGAATGAGAAATTGTTTGACTTTAAAAAAGTCTTTAAAATTAAAACTTAAAGAGCCTTTAATGAATAAAAAAGTATTTAAAGCAGCATTATTTGGAATATAAATCTGTTGTGACTGAAAACAAAATAAATATTGGATTTGTATATATTTTTCAAGAAGTAGTTTTAACTTTGTCAACATGCTGTAATTTATGTGGGTAATAATACAATTACTGGTTATAGAATAAATATTTTATATTATAGAGTAAAATTACTGCATACTTAATTAGGTGAAAACACTAGCCTAATTTTTTATTTCTTAAAATGTTCACCTCATTCCTGTTTACCGTGTTTTATTTATAATTAATAAAATAAAATTAAATAAAAAAATTTAAATATATAAAATAAAAATAAAAATAAAAATTAAATATCTAATTAAAATATTTAAAGTCATAATTTAAAGCACCGCAGACATGGTTGATGATTTAAATCATGCAGCACCAATAAAGACATACAAAATACAATAGACACACTTTGTGAGGACACTTAGAACACTTAGAACTGGACTAGCGTCCAGGAGAGTACCCTAGAAACCATCAGAACACCTAAAATGAGACTACCACCAAAATCTAGATTAGCATCCATCAGAACACCCTAAGAACTTTTAGAAGATTGTAGCAGCCTAGAAGCTTATCAACCACCAAAAGTGGTATTGCATTTATCAGAACACCCTAGGAACCACTAAAACTGGTCTGACATCCATACAAACCCTCTAGGAAACATGAGCACCATATCAGCCTAGAATCAGCCAAGCTACCACCAAAACTGCTCTAGCTTTAATCAGAACAACCTCAAAACTATCAGACAACCGAAAACCAACCTACCTAGTAACAAGCAAAAATACTGTAGTTTAGCTTAACATCAATCAGGAACCATCAAAACTAGTCTAGCACCCATCAGATCACCATAGGAACCATCAGAAGAATATATCAGCCTAGAACACTAAAAGAACAACCAAAACTGGTCTAAAATCTACAAGAACACCCTAGGAACCATTAGAACATATCAAGGCCCTCATACCACCCTCATGGAGTCTGTTTCTGACTGTTTGAGCAGACACATGCAGATCTGTGGCCTGGTGGAGGTCATTTTGCAGGGCTCCTCCTGTTTCTCCTTGCACAAAGGTGGAGGTAGCGGTCCTGCTGCTGGGTTGTTGCCTTCCTATGGCCTCCTACATGTCTCCTGATGTATTGGCCTGTCTCCTGGTAGTGCTTCCATGCTCTGGACACTACGCTGACAGACACAGCAAACCTTCTTGCCACAGCTCGCATTGATGTACCAACCTGAGTGAGCTGCACTACCTTGTGTGGGTTGTAGACTCCATCTCATGCTACCCACTAGAGTGAAAGCACCGCCAGCATTCAAAAGTGACCAAAATATCAGCCAGAAAACAAAGGAACAGGTGGTTAGCTGATAAAACAGATAAAAATTAGCTTTTCATCCATGAAAATGATTTGTGAAAACGACATATCCCAATGTTCAGCGCTCCGTCATTGCGTCATCAAACTTCACCTCTGTTACTGTTTTGAAAATGAGACTTCTAGTGGCAAAAACGTATTATTTATTATATATTGTGCCTTTAAAACAAGCCTAGTAACCTCCAAAACTTGTCTTGCATTCTCTAGAATACCCTATAGGAACTATTAGAAGACAATATTAACCTAGGACCCACACAATCACCAAAATTGGTCTAACATCCATAAGAAGACCTAAAACCAGCTTAGCAACAATCCAAACAATCTAGCATCCATCAGAACCCTCATAGGAACCATTAGAAGACCATGCCAGAACCCTAGCAACCACCAAAACTGGTCTAGCATTCTTCAGAACACATTATTAACCACCAAAGCTGGTGTAACATCCACAAGAACACTACAGGAACCATCCACACACCATATCAGCCTAAAACTAGCCTGGAAACAACCAAAACTGGTCTAGCAGCCATCAAAAAGTCACAGGAAGCGCCTTTCAACTGCCAAAACACCCTAGCAACCACATAGCAATGTGCTAAACCCCGCGGAACACAAGTGACCACAAAGCAACATTTTAGCAGCCACTCACAGCACATGAGCACTGCGACGATGATTTCAGCACATATATGCACCAGAAATTGTGCTTACATTTAATTATGGAGTTTTGATGAATTGTGGGATTTTATCTAGCCACCGCTAACCAATCACAGGCAAGCAGAACATCCAGAGAAGGTGCTCACAAGAAAAAGTGCATCAGGAATAAACTCAAATGAAGGTTTAATCCCAGTGTTATGCGAACTGACAGCCCACAATAGAGAAGTGCCGCCCTATCTCTGCCCTGCAGCCGTCGCCCTCGCTCAACAGAGGCAACTCAGCAGCACAGGACAAATCTTATTAGTGTGCACCGGTGATATTATTCTCTATCTGCTATAGACAACACAGAATAGACAATAATACTACAAAATATGCTTGTTTGTTCTCGTGCCGCCTCCAGAGATACAGCATAAACTTTTATTAAACAGACACAAATTTGCTACTGATTGTCTTCTGGGTATGCAGGGGTTGTTGCTATGGTAATTACCCTTGGTTCAGTCTGCTATCATGGTAGAGGGAATGGCTAAACCATCTTTTATTAAAATAATGTACTGCTTATTAAGATTAAGATTCTTTTCCCCCAATTAATGATTGCTTCAAATTAAAGTATTTTGTTGCAACCAAAAAAAACAAAACAAAAAAAAAAACAATGAAAAATATATTAACAAAACTGATTTACTACTACTTATTATTTTTTTCCACCAAATCAAAGTAATTTGTTGCTTCCAAAGAATAAGCAAACAAAAAATATTTTAACAAAACTTTATAGTATGATTGTTTATTCGACCTAATCAAAGTAATTGCTTACAACCATCCTGCCCCACCAAAAAATGAAAGAAAATAATAATAATAATTATTATATATATACATATTCTCTATTTTTCCTGTATTTCCCTATACTTGTTACAACCCCAATTTTGATCACATGACTGTATATTGTCATGTTGTGTGATGATATTTGTAAAAATGGAACATACTGTATATTAAATGCTTAAAAATAAAAAAAGAACCATTGAGATGAGTGCAATCACAAACAATCAAGTTACAAGTAATAAGCTTTTTGTATGTTTGCATCACACTAGAGTCATTAAATTAAAACCTTTCCTGAAAACCATATAAAATGTTCCAAACCAGAATAAATCAACAAAATGGCAAAAAGCACATTTCTAAGAACCTGCCATGTGTTAAACTAAAATTTTCTTGCATTTCTCATGTACACTCTAATACGTTATTGACCTTTAACAATACAAACATCAATGTCATGAAATATTGTTTGCTTTTCCACCACTCTTTTTTTTCCTCTCCACCTAATGGGGCATATTCTGATTTTGCTTGGCTCTGCGTGTTTATGTGCTGTTTTGATTTTTCCTCTTCCCTAATGCACTGCTTCATTATCTATATTCCACAGTATAATAAGCCTCCCCTCCCCAGCACTGACACAAAGTCATATTTCACCCGGAGCCATTCCCCTTGGAGGGATAGGAAGGATAGATCATATAGCCGGTGCTGTAGATTTGTGGGAAA
Organism: Enteromius radiatus; assembly: GCA_032357445.1. Taxonomy (NCBI): domain Eukaryota; kingdom Metazoa; phylum Chordata; class Actinopteri; order Cypriniformes; family Cyprinidae; genus Enteromius; species Enteromius radiatus. Next base: position 4,869,329 of record JAUCMS010000002.1, read on the forward strand.
TGGGAAGACATTGTGGATGCCACATCCTGATACCCCCTCCATGGCTCAGGCCGTTTGATGCATGGAGAGGGTCGACACGCCTGACATACAGTAAATCAAGCACTCTTGTGCACACTCTACTCCTTAGTCAGTTTTTTCTCCTTTGCCGGGTGAGGGAAAGCAGGTGTAGGTCCTCCTGCCATACTTGTTTGGACAGAGATGAAGAGTACATCTGAGGAGAGAGATTTTCAAGGTACCATGTCACTAAATGCCTAATGGCTGCCAAAAAGCCCTGTAGGAGCAGATGTTACCGTTACGCTAAACCCTCCTCATCTCGTTTTTGGATCTGTCCCTTTTCAGTTTCGTCAATTTTGTGCCTTTTGATCATTTTGTTTTTGCATCAATAACTTTGCTGAACATTTTCAAGCTTACTCTTCCATAACTGTTAACTACATACAGTATGTGACCCTGGGCCACAAAACCAGTCATAAGTATACATTTTTCAAAACTGAGGTTTTATACATAATCTGAAAGCTGAGTAAATAATCATTCCATTGGATATAATATTTGGAGATACAACTATTTGAAAATCTGGAGCCTGAGAGAGGAAAAAAAACATCAAAATATTGAGAAAATCACTTTTAAGGTTGTGCAAATGAAGTTCTTAGCAATGCATATGCTAATGAAAGGTGGTTCAGGGTCACATATGCAAATGCATATTTTATAGGCGTAGAACCTTATGTAATTTTGCTTCTCGTGTGCACTAATTTGTAGGTCAAAATGTTGGGGTCAATATGATTTTTTAAACAATTTTTATTATTATTTAGTATTTATTTAATTGTGTTTATTTTTTCAGGACTTTAATATTCAGCTGTTATGCATTAAATTGTTTAAAAGTGCTGTCATTTATTATAGAATTTATAATTTATTATATGGAAAAACTTTTCAAATTTCAAATAAATGCTGTTCTGAACTTCCTGTTTATCAGAAAATAACTGAAGAATAAAAAATAAACATTATTTTAAACTGTAACTCTTAGAATTACTGTATTTTTAATCAGACTGTAGCCTCAAATACTGTATATAAAACCTACCCAATCCCAAATTTTTATAGCATATTTATGTTCATGTTTATATCTAAGTTGATTTTTTACAGTGTATTCTGGTCTTTATCTTATATTGACAATAAATGACAAAAATAAGTAATATAAAACAATCATAAAAATATTTCACATGTTTTGTACACTATGTGACAAACGTTTAAAATGTTTTCAACTTTTTAACTTTTGCTTGCTTTGCCATGAAAATTTATGAAAGTTCTGTTTGTTTGAACCGTTTATTAATGAATATTGCACTGATCCATTGATTCATTCATTCATTCAGTGTTTTTTTTTTCAAGTGTAAATACATAGGATCATAATTTTATTTAAGATTTAGTGTACAGTATATTTGACAAGATTCTCATATTTATCATGCAGCAGCACCTTTAAATATGCCCATTCTATTTGCAGAGAAATCATTCCAGAACAAGCTGTGCTGCTACTCACGTATGCATCTGACTGGCTATTATGCGCTGAAAATCATGTTTGGCTTATGGCTGTTTCTGGATACCCTGAAGATGAATTAAAACTCGATCCCCAGAGTGTCAGCAGTAGTGTGGGAGAGGAGCGCAGTGATAGCAGCATAATGCAGAGGCAGAGAAACCAGAAGAAAGCCATGAGAACAGGTACAGCGGGATTCACGGCAGAACAGCGGAGCATGACAGTTAAAGGCGGTCTCATTAATAATCCAAATGAAACCGAATCAAGAGATACTTAAGATGGCAGAGTAAGGGAAATGTACGATGATTTTAGGAAAGGCAGGTGGCGACTCTAGCAGATGATTAATCGTTATGCCAGACTCCAAATGAAACAGCTTGCCTGTGGTAAGCTGTGAGAAAGCGTCGACAGGAATCATCACCCTCATTTGCAGAGGTTGACTTTGGATAAGCCAGCAAGCTTGAGCGTTACGGATAAAAACCTTGGTTTAATTGACTGTCCTTCAGGTCAGACTCACTCTCTTGGTGGTGATTAGTACATTGATGCCCACTGACAGGTCCTGGCACCCAATCTGGAACCTTTCTGCACATTTTCACCTAAGAAATGGTGGTTTGGGGCTGAAGAAATTGACTAAGGCCTGCTGGTCTCAAACCAAAGGCCAATGGTTCCCATTATATTTAATGAATCTGTCTGCACTTCAAAGGCCTGATGCAGCCTGTATTGAGTTGATAGATGTTTCAGTTCCTGCTTTTATATGGCTGCAAAGCTACTTCAGCTGCTTTATGTTTTTGACACAAGTTTTGTTGATGATGTTGTTTTATAGATATATGTGAGAAGTTTTTTTTTTTAGACATATGAGTTAAGTTTATTTATAAAACGATCAGTTCCATTCCTGGATTCTGATTGGTCAGCAGCTGTGTTTTATTCCAACACAGTCTCACCCCAACTCGTCACATATTGAAGCTTGGTCAGGACCCTTTGGCGTCGCTTTTTGAAGCTCAAGGTACCCCATTTTTCAACATGGCAGGTCCTCCGTTGTTTTCAGTTCTTCATTTAATGGTTTACATGCATTTGTAAAAAGATAAAAATAAAAAAAATAGAACTAATTTCATATGAATTTTTATTATCATTGTAGCACCTAACCCCAGTCCTACCCCTACCTCTGAACAATATAAAACACAAACACAGGCAAATATGAGTACAGTCACGAGTATTTATTCCAAAAACTGACCATAGTTTTCGTTTTCATTCGAAGAAGAGAAAAAACTTTAAACACTTAAAAAATGATCCCGCTCCGTTAATGCACACACATCTTATTCAGAAACATACCCCTGTCCCGTAAAATGACAGAATCAGTCACAAGATACACAAGAGCCATTCGATTTTAGATTCTGTTCAGAACATTCTTGCCATTTACTGTTTATTATTATTATTAGTAGTAGTAGTAGTAGTAAAAATGTGATATTTACTCATAAGTTTGTCTTATTTACTTCATACGGTGGCTCAGTATAGTGCACAACACAATTCAAAAAGAAAACATAAGCTCACAACGCAATTAAAAAAAGCAAATATAAGCTCACAACCTAACAGAATTGAAAAAGCAAGCATAAACTGACATCAAAAGCAAACAAAAGCTCACAACACAATAGAAATACTCCCGTCCACTAGTTGGTCTGCAGAAATGGCTATTGCGCAAGGTACTTGTGGGCTGTGTTGGAAGTAAAAAAATTGTTGGACCCACAAAATGAACAATACATTGCAAACTGAAACAATGCCAGGATGGTTTTAATGTCAGCGTTAAAACTATCAAAACAGGTACAGACTGCCCACAAATACTCGTCACATGCACACAACTGCAGACCAACTGTCCCCTAGTGGTAGGGAACATTTGTGTGGCTTAATGTAGTTGTGCTGTGAGCTTATGTTTGCTTTTTTAATTTAGTTGTGTTGTGAGCTTATGTTTGCTTTTTAAATAGCATTGCATTGTGCACTTCTGGGCCATGTAACTTATAATAATAAATATTTCAGATAGAATTTTTGTAAACTACACATATTAATGTTCTTTTACATATACATAATCCAAAATACCAACCGTTATACTTGAAAGTGTTCTTTTTGTAAACTATAAATGCAGTATTAGTCTTTATTTTATTTTATTTTATTTTAGAATTGCAAATGTATTTAATTTAGACATTTAAATATATTCAATATAATTATTTAAATACATTTAAGGATGTATAAATGTTAACAATAGTGTATAGTAATCAATATTATTTCTATTAAAAAAATATATATAATGTAATAAAAAAATGATTTTTATTATAGTTAAGAAAATAGTTCTCAAAACTAGCAGGAAACCAAAAAGGCATAAATATTTTATATAATTACTAAATATTGAATCTGATATTTAGGTTAAATATAATTATTTAGTAAATATTTAAACATAGTAATTTAATAAATAGCCCATTTATGTCTTTATTTTGCGTTTAAGCAGTGGAAATGGAGATGTTCATCAGGGTGCAACAACCAGAAACTTTGTCCAGATCCTGTGATAAGGAAGCTCCACTGAGGTCCTCTATCTTGTAGTGAATCTGCAGTATGAGTGGGTCAACCCAAAAACCCTTCGTCCCAGCCCTTGAATTTTAGCCATGCCCATGCTGACCAAGATCAGTTAATCTCCACAATGTTTTGACACCAAGACTAATTTCAAAATTCCTTCTAGGATCACAGTTAATTAGTTTTTTATGTTTTTTTGGCATAACAGCTTCTTGTTTCTTTGTCTTATCTCGATAACCGATAACAGCCACCGCTCTATAATTACCCTCTGTGTGTCCAGCAGTTTAGGGCGACGTCAGGAGCGCTAATTGAAGGCTCGAGCAAGTCGGGGAATATCCCAAGCCTTTCAGGCATCTGGAGGAGCTTCCATCTCAAGTGCGCCATCTCCACGATTATCTTCCTTATTAACGCTGCTTGAAGAGCTGTGATCTAATGACTAATGACTGCAGTGGAGCTGCCGCATTTTGATTCTGGCTTTTACAGAGACAGCTCGCCGGCGGCCTGGTCGCTAATGTGTATGTGGGCGTAATGAAAACTTTGTGCATCAACAATCAACTATTACGAAGGAGATTCTGCAGCCATGATGTTTGGAAATGGCTTTTCGGGTAAGAGATCTTCCCCTTGCACAGAATTAATCTGCCTAATGTATTTAGCTTGAACACAGATAACCGCTCCAGCAAACCAGTCCTCTTTCTTGTGCCTTTAACCGAGTTCAATTGAGGACACTGTAAAGAAGAGATGGAAGAAAATAGAGTGCTAATATGAAAGTAGAGTGCTTCTATTTTCTAAACACCCCATTCATTAACAAGTTCCTTGCTTTCTGGCTTACTGCGACATCTAAAGTAATTACAATAATGGAAGGGACTGTACTGAGTATAGTGTGTTATTTGATCAAGATTCATTTTAGTAAAATGATGTGGGTTTTATCTACAAAGCCAGTGTTAATCAATTAAGAGGCTAAAATGAAATATTTCTGTTCATATTTTGAATTTAAAATCAAGGCCATCTGAAAAGTAATGCTGATAATTATCAAGAAGAACCATATGATTTGTTTTTTTCTTCTGGGTTAGGCAAGTTTACCCTCTCTGTTAGCAGTCCATTACTGAATGAATAAATGTTCTGCCTGAAGGAAGATAAAACGCCAGGAAAAAATCTACTTGCATTGAAAGACAGACACTAATCATATGATTTGTGTAAATAAAAAAAAAAAGGAAATTGGGTAAGAATTCAACATAACATCATAACTTAACTTCAGAATTCAACATAACATCATAACAAGGAAACCAGAAGAATAAACAGCTTTTTTTGTATCCACAGGACCTAAAGGAGGGTTCTTTGACATCACGCAGGTGAACAGAAATTGTTTTAAGAAAGATAGATGACTGGGCTGTTACAGTACAACCCCTTCTTCGAAGGTGTGTCCTCATGCCGTAGTGGAACTTTGGTGGAGTCTGGAAAACGAGGACAGAGCAAACAGAGAGTAAAACCAGAATAGGAGGAGTAGGATAGAGATATACTGTAGTAGGATAGTAGGATATAGGTTCAAGGGGAGTGCAGGTGGAGGAACGATCCTTAGTGGATACAGTAGGGACCAGGGTGGAGCAGATGGTGGAAATTTCCAACCGTCCCCTAGTGTTGAAACTGTTCCAAGGTGGTGATAGGAAGAACCAGGAAGGAGAGGACGACCACCAGAGTGCAGGAACTGGTGGTTTCCATGATGTTTCTATGTCCACCAGAGTTTGTGAAGGTCTTCGTTCTAAAAAGAAGGAAAAAACCAAATAGACTGTGATGAGAGATCTGACTCTAGCTGCGGAGGGAATAGCAGTCCTGGCCGTGATAGGCAAAATCAATCCACCTACAGAGGGAACACCTCTCAGCCATGACATGTTAAAATGGCTGAAGAAAGAAAAAACTCCAGGCCGTGATGAGGGAGCTGAATTTTTCAGCAAGGGGAATGGCTCTCCTTGCAGAAACAAGGATATTTATTCTGACTGGTGAGGGAACAGCCCTTTTGACCATGACATGGGATCTGTGTTCCCCAGTACAAGGGAAGGCATCTCTGTTCATATTGAGGAAGGTGAGTTTCTCAGCCAGAGTATTGGCACTCCTGGCCATGATGACGATATTTAATCTGACTAAAGAAGACATGGCACCCATTGGCTGTTATAAGGTAGTCAGGGACTTGTTGAGGACTTGTACCTGAACTAGACCTTGGGCTTGGGCTTGAGCTTGCACTGGACTAAGGCTGGGCAGACATTAGACCTTGCTCCGGAGCTGAGGCCAACACTAAACTCTTGTTGAGGGCTGGAGAATGCTCTGAACTCTGGTTATTGCATTGGGCAATTACTGGGAACTTTTCAGGGGCCTGGAGCTTGCAATGGAATTTAGTCAGAGGCTGGAACCTATTCTAAGGCTTTGTGGATAGTTTAGGTTCAGGGAGGAACTCAGGGATATGTTTGGGAACACTGGTCTCAAACTCAATTCCTGGAGGGCCACAGCTCTGCACAGTTTAGCTCCAACCCTAATCAAGCGCACCTG
>JAUCMS010000002.1:4907610-4917958 GCA_032357445.1 Enteromius radiatus
TCCATTTTCCATTTCTTATTCATTTATATTCAAAAGGGAAGCAAGTGAAACAAATAATAGAGTAGCGGGACCCATTTTTCCATATTAAAATATTATGGTGGGTATTGAAATTGACTTACTTGCCTAGGTGGGTCCCGGAATGAAAAAGTTTGGGAACCCCTGGCCTATAACACACTCTCACACATTTATTACTATTACTTTATTACTGGAAGGAGTAAAATTTACATAATGTGGTTTTAACAGGTAGATGCATTTGTACAATTTCGTCTGGAATATGGCCAGACCACCTCCTAATAACACATGCATGTCATGTTTTGGCCTACTATTTATATGCATTTGCATGAGACCAGGCTCTGTAAATAGTAACCACAAACGTGGAGTAAAGTACGTAATAATGAAATAATAATTTATCAGTCTAAACATGTGTCATTTATTTTTTTCTATTCACTTATGTGATGTTTTAATTTTATTAAATTAAAAAAAGGTGTATTCATTTATTCATTTACATTTTTATGTATTAAATGTACATTTCTGCATTTGTATACATATACATATGTAGAAACTAGGTTTCATGGCTCTTTCTACCAATTACAGATGGGTTTTTTTTTTTCATAAAAAAATGTTAATTTTGTACAGAAAATGACATGTAGGCAAAATTCTAGATTGTCTACAAAACAAATTTCAAGCAGTCAAGCATAAGCTTTTTAATTATAAATGTTATCCTTATGTATTATGAAGCAGCTCTGCTTTAGAGTAAAAAATGTATTCAGTGTTGCAACAATGTTATCATTTAGTCATGTACAGCTCTTTGGCCAATCAGAAATCTGTAATATACATATTTAATGAGAACTTCTTAAAATACCAGCTAAACACAAACTGCACACCCAAACAGATTAAGTGACACTCAGCAAAAAAAAAAAAAAAAAAAGTACCTGGATTTGCTGGGAAAATACGGTTTTATCTTTTCCCCGCAAAGCTTTGACATAATGATAGGAATGCAATGCCCATGAGGAGGTTGTTCGTAATGCTCATGATGATAATGATGATGATGAAACTTACAAAGAGGGCAAAGGAGATGTGAAAAAAGGAAAGGATATGATGTTGATGGTGATGATGACAGCAGTGATTATGACAGTGGAAAATGTCTCACGCTGAGACCAAAAAAACCCCATTTGCCTCCAAGCAATGCAAATCTCAAAGAACGTTTCCCACAGTAACCTCGATTTCTCATTGATCAAGCATTCAGCTTTTTTCCATGCGTAGTCATTAGGAACAGACAGAGATGGTAATGTACAAAGAGCGACGCTGGGACTGAAGACGGAGTGGGTGTCAGGCTGGTGAAGATCAGGTCATTTCCCTCCCATGCAGGAGACCTCCTGCGTATGAGCTAGTTTTCTGTCTTTAAACGGCTGATGTTGCGGTTATGGATGCTGATGTTAGTGGCAGTTGTTGGGGAAGTTCATTTGCAAGATTATTTTAGCTTGGAAAGCTTCAAAATCTACTTTAGTGACGATACTCTTAAAAAAACATTTAGTTGCTAGCAGCAAACTACATCTGATATGTATTTTTGAAAATATGTTTAATAAAAAGTTTTAATTAAATTTTGCACTACACATTTCAGTCAGTATAACACAACTGAATAAGATCGAAATCTCTTGGTATTGCATGTGAGTGTGGAACAGAAGTGTTTGTATTTCATTAAATAATAAAAGACATTCTGGCCAGATTCTAATCGATTCTTTTTGATCCAGTTCACTTAAAAGAATCGATCTGAATCTAATAATTAGGAAGTTTTCCCATGAGGTAACAACATTACCTAGATATCACACGTGCAGTACATCTGCAAGATTACATCTGTTGAAGATCACTTGATCTGGAAAGCATCTGCTGCGAACAAACATCTGACAGACGTCTGTAAAAAAAAAAAATTTTACATAAATCATAAACATCTCAAAGCCTATGTGACATTTTATAAGAAATGTCCTTTAGATGTATTGCAGATAAGCAAACACAAAAAAAAACATGTTTTGCAGATGTAAATGCAGTATTTTTTACAACTTCTCAAAGAAATACGTACCTCTGTGCTTTTTTTTCTGCAATATCGTTTTTTTTTCTGCAACAAAAAGTGGCGCTAAACACATGTCTTTATTATGTTGATATTAATATTGTTAATATTGCATATTAATATTGTTTTGAAGTCATAACATGAGATTCTGCTAGTAATTGTGCGAAAATTACGCTTCATTAATTAAAACTCTGTAGATTCATGTAAAAGGAAATAAGGAATAAAAGGTTTTGGAATTTTACTGCCTCTAGTGTCCATTTCTTTTGGAAACTGCTGTGATATGTACTTACTGGTACATATTTTGTGTCTCACTAAAAAGTGCACCCAGGTATTAAAAATACAACTGAAATAAACTTTAGCTAAGATTAATAATTGCTTGCTCATGTTAACTAATTAAGAATACTGTAATACTGCAAAGCGTTAAAGCATCTTCAATCACAATACAAAAATGTGAAACCTTTCCATAAATATGGTGGATGGTGTTATTGCACATTTTTAAGGCAACTGACTAATCTATTTTAATTTTATTTTGGTGCATTTAAATTTTTATATTCACTTTTTTTTTTAATCTCAGGACCCTCCTACAGTGCCATCACAATCCCCCAACTGAGAAACCCTTTTCTAATAAACTAGTAATTGTCACACACCAAACTCCAAGCATTTGAAAATGAGCTTATTGCTCAAAAATGTCAAGGCTTTTAAGAAAATTTTAGATGGGGCAGAGGCTTTCAGTTAAGTAATCCCTCAAAATCGGAAGTCATTTTTCCCAGCAATTTTCTCAGTGGCTTTGTTGTTAATGATGGTGTCATTTCTGCATGTGCCAAGCAATCCACTTCACCTTTAAAATATCAAACTACATGACTGCCCCTCTTTTTCAGCTTTTCCGAGATCCTTTTTGTGAATTTATGTATTTAGCGCACATGAATACTATGTGTTTGTTGACTAATGGAAAACAAGAGTATTAAAGAAGCCAGTTATTTTTGTAATTCTGTTCAGGGTTGCTAATGGCACAGACATTACAACACTTCAGATTTAACTTCAACTTCTTTGACAAATCTTAATGAATATTTTTAGTGGGCTTGTGAATAAGTAGTATAGATGAAGTAGAACAGGAAATACACAAAGGTGTCGCCTCTCTTGAAAAATATATTTAAGTAGAAGCCATAGATCAGAGAGACTACAGAGCGGCCAGGAACATTAATCAGACGCCAAAAATAGAGAAGCGTACAATAGTGTGTATATGGCTTCTTTACACACAAAGGAGTGAGAAAGAGCTCTCTCCCAAAAACTGGATTCCTTCCAAGACTAGTATGCTTGCTGTCTACGGACTACATAGCAGACTAACGAAGATAAAACAATTTAAGTGAACGATTTAAAACACATTACAGAAACTCCATGTGTCATAGAAATATCACTCCTCATGTTTAATAGAGTTTGCCATTAGCATGTTGCTTATAATTGAATAAGCATTAATTAAATTAATGAAGGTACTTTTGTAGATAACTTTTAATCATAATTTAAAGTAGAGAAGATTTTTGTTCTCCAAGAACATTTGTAAACACTGTAAAAAATTGCCAGTACCAGTAAAAACTGTGAAAATGCTACGGTAAAAACCTGTTAAATGATTAACGGCAAATTCCTGTATTTACAGGGAAAAATTGTAAAATGGCATTCCCAGAGTTTTTTAGGTTTTTTTTGTTTGTTTTTTTTTTCCCTAATCAGTTATGTTTATGTTACATGTAATGTTGTTAAATTAATGTTTATGGCATATTTCAGTTTAATGAATCTCACCATGATGGTGTTTAGTGTTTGTGTGATTGACGCTGAGCATCTTTTATAAATGTTCATATTAAAAAGCTGCTTGTGATGAGCTTTGTTTCATCATGTGACTTTCTCATAACCACCTGCTTTTCGTAGTTATCAGTATATTTCAAAGGTACGAAACAGATTTCAGTACTTATCAGTTAATGAAATTACGGTATTTAACTGTAAATTTAACCATACAACCTAAAATGTCATATTTTTTACAGTCAAATTCCGGCAACCACAGCACCTGTGTTTTTTTTTTTTTTACTGTCAATTTTACAGAATATTTTTACAGTGTACACATTACTTTAAGAACATTTTTCTCCTAATATTTACATAATGATTTAAAAAAAATTAAGGATTAAAAACCCTTTTAGCTGGCTTTTCTTCCTAAGCATTCCAGTCTGCTTCAAGGCCACACATGCATGTACAACTTTTAATTAATTTAGTTTGTTTCTACACTACTACAAAGTACATTATATATAACATCCTAATTTAACTAATGCTAGGTTCACACTGTATGATTTTGGACACAATTTGATCATACGAGACAAATTCTGAAAATCCTAAAAGATTCCTCTGATCATAGACCAAAGTCTGTAGTCTTTGACATGTTCGCTGACAGCCGAATACTAAACATTGCAATTAAACTTTACCTTCAGTGAAATTCTACCAGTGGCAGATGTTTTGAGGCTGTAGTGGCTTCTACTATGACACCCGTCAATCAAGAACCCTTGTGAGATCAGAAACTCCAGAAGAGTAATTTTGCCTATATCCATTTTTTATAAGTCCTGACTGTCTTACTGTCTCACAACTAATGATATCCCACAGTGTGACATGACTTGGTTCTGGGTTTATGTTCTGACAAGCAGCAATCACAACGGACTATTATGAATCATACAATGTGCACTCTCAAAACCGATTCTTTGGCTCTTGAACAAGTATGCCTAAGCTCAAATTCTGCACTACAGATTTACTGAATATAGTGTGCTTAAAAGTTTTCTGTATTTTCTTATTGTTGAATACATACCCTTAAGTAGACAAGACTTTAGTTTGTGGCATTGGGAAAGACCCACACATCACTGCTGGGGAATTTGGTCAAAATTCTATTCTATTTTGGAACAACCCTAGTGCCAAGAGAGCAGCTATGACGCTGCCTATGTAGGGAATTGTCAGACAAAACTCCTATAACTGCTGAGTGACTCTGAGGGAAGTGAATGCTTTGAGAAGTCTTCAAACTAGATTCAGTATATGCTGCAGCATTGTTGTCATTAGAAAATTGGTTTTATTTGTAGTGACACCTCAATGTTGGGCTGATAAAGAGAAAATACGAAGGCAAGACTCGCCTCAGCTGGGACTGTTTGAGTTGTTGGTGGAAAAGTGAGTTTTAAAACCAACATGGCAAGCTTGAGTGCCTTAACACGAGGCAAATCAATTCCTCAATAGGCCATTAGAGGATGATAAGCCCTGTCTCGATTGTGTAATTTAAGTGAATAAAACTTGTTTAGCTGTCACCTGTCAAGCCAGCTGTGCTTGATACCTAAACCTGATTAACGGCGGGAAATTAGCTAATCAAGGTGTCAGTGTTGCCTTATCTCTCCAAGTGTCTTCACTTTAGCATATCAGATAGTCAAGACTGAGCTCAAACTGGGTTTGATCAAGACTCATTACTTGGGTCTCTAGTGAGAGATGCTGTGCGGCAATGCTATGCCAATATCTTATTAGCATGTCACATAATTTGACCAAAATACACTAGTGTTTCGCGAATTTTCCTCACGGTTGATCTCAGAGCTCAATAACATCCCAGAGATTATTCACTTCATTATTGATAGGATCATAAGGTTCAGAATAGACTTAATAAGCCCCAGTGTCAACCAAACTGTCCTAAGAAGTTTTAATAACTTCTGTTTGCTATGCTATTTCCATTTCCTTCTGTAAAGCTGACTACTGTAGATAGCACGATCCTTTGAGCCCCCTGCTGGTAGATGGTCCAGCTACACCTGAACCCTCAATTTATTTCTTTATTTGCGAGAGAAAGGACAGGGAGATGAATGGAAATGCTAACAGATTTCTCTTTCCCTTTGGGGACATGCGTTAAAGAAATGGGGGCGGACTAATTTAGAAAGCAATGTTAGGAAATGAATGAAATCGCTTACATCACCTTTAACAGATAAGATTATGTTAATAGATCTGGATTAAATGTTACAGCTCTTATTCATTCCCACGAATCGCTGGCACAGAAACGAAACACTGCACCCATTCGAACACCATTAGTCATGTTCTGCAGCAGAATGTGTAGATCAAAGCCGTCTGCATTTTAAAATGACTCCATCTTTCGGTTGCTTTCTTGTCGTAAGGAAAATGTCGCTGCCTTGTGGCAGTGGGAAGCTTGCTAAAATTTTGATTCGCAAAGATAAGACAGGGAATAATGCTTGGAGATGAAAGTGAACACACGTTTCCTTTCATATTACTATCAAAGGCAAAAGTCCACAGTAGAACTGGAAGATGGACTCGGAACATCCTCAAAAAGACAGCCCATTGTTTTACGGTGGATTTATTCATTGGATCTCTAATTTGTTTCTGTACAGTCTTCATATTCGTCGCTACTATAATACTCTCAAGCTCAGTTTTCTAATATTTGTGCTGGAATGGTACAGCATATCATCTGATTGTTGTATTATGCATCATTACGCATTATTTCTAGAGGCACAGTGCTCATTAAAATCACTTTTATATTGCTTTTACAATAGGCTTCACCGAGCTGGATTTTTTTTTTTTTCTTATGGTGTAGCTAGTCTCATTTTCTGATGTTTATTTTTGTATCTCAAGAGAGCAAAAATTACATAAATGTTTCAAAAGCTCTATAAGATTTCTTCTGAATGTTTAAATGAGACAAAACAAACAACAAAATGTTTGTAATAATTAGGTTTTACCCAATGTAGAGGTCTCATTTGAAGCTCACCTAACTCTTGTCATGGTGGGTGGGTGCCAAGGCATTTTTCTTCATTGTTAAAAGAATAGTTCACCCAGAAATGAAAACTTGTATATATATAATATAATCCAAATCTGGCATCACATTACTTGCTCACCAATGGATCCTCTGTAGTGAATGAGTCTGATTAAAAACATCATGATAATTCACAATTAATCCATTCCACTCCAATCCATCCATTAACATCTTGTGAAGCTAAAGGCTGCATGTATGTAGGAAACAAAATCCATCAAGACATTTTTAACCTTTTTTTTTTCATCTAATTGATTGTTCAGAATTCTTGTTTTTTACTATTAGCCTACCTTTTTATTCTTTATTCTGTGATGGAAAAAGACTCCCACTGGGAAACCTATTTTAAAAAGTGGTTTTGCAATCCCATTTTGTGACAATAGCAAAAATACGACACACTTCAACTTAAAATACAGTGTTAAGTCTAAATATACCCAATTTACTTCCTTAGGTTTTCTGAAGAAACTTTCACACTGATTTCAAATGAGCTGCGGGCATTTAAACAAACTCAAAACTGGCAATCCATAACTATTTTCACTCTTCACAAATTGGTCATGAATTCATGTCTGTCAGATTCCTATGAATTCCATCTCATTAGTACGTTCATACAATCTGCTTACAAACCCTCTGAGGGCCTTCATACTAGACTTTTTATTTTTTTAAAAATGGCTGTGAGATTTTTCCAATGCACCTCAGATGTTGAAAAACTTCATGACTAGGCCTATATGTTGAAACTTGTGTGACTCACTGACTATTGAGAATTAAGTTGGGTCTGGTTTTATCCTAAACACCCAGCACTTCTGTAGAATGATTATGAATAAAAAATATTCCACCAATATCCACTATGGACAAATGGTACGATTAGAAATGTGATAACTTTTTCTCAACAAGCCATTAGATTCAAGGTACCATCTTTACTACACACTGTATCTAATGAAATTGTTTGGCAAGTCTTGCACTGAGCACAAGCTCAAACTGGTTTTTAGTCGTTACTGTTTTGAACCCAACAGTTTACAGCAAATACTGGCTGCCAGTTATTTATCACCCAGCAATAGCGTGCTAGCCATTTGTGGAAACGCGTGATAAACACAACCTCTCATCCGCGTCTGTTAAATACTGCTCTTGTCCAGATGCTCTCTGCAGATGTTTTGCTCTCTGTCCTGCGGCGGGACTCAAGCTGACAACTTGGATTAGTGATGGACACACGAGCAAGGGGTTTCCCTGTCATTTGTGATGCAGATAAAGGGCTAGCGACCGCGTCTTGCATCCCTCACTCCTCGCTTCCCCCTCACAGACGCACAGCAGCAGGCGAGCTCCATTAAATAAGTCCGACTTCATAAAGCTGACAGACTCGCTCTGCAAAACGTTTCGACAGCAGAAGAACATTAGGGGAGTTCCAGGTTGTGCCGATGGGACGCAGGATTAATCACAGGCAGCGCCGTGAGCAAGCGCATGAGTATTCTTTAATACATCAGATGCTTCCCACTAAAAGTGTCGGTTTGATTTAGAGATAGTAAATATGATTTGTTCAGATGTGTTGGCGGAAAGCGGGGAGTAGAACATTTTGTTTGAGAAGAGACCGGATATTATGATAAATGATTCAGAGACAAGCATAAAAGACTGGAGTGGTGTAGTGTTCTAGAAAAAAAAAATAACTGCACCACTGCTTTTATTTCGGTGTAGTCACGCAAGTATTTGTCTTGAGCTCTATTCTGGTTAGTTTTCCCTGAGGAGGTTAGTTAAAAGTTGCACTTTGTTTTGGACCTTACTAAAAATTGTTTTAGCTCTGTTTCTACTTCACCTCTCTTTTTTGACCTTATTTTTTCCATACATTTTTAATATAATATGATACTTTTATTTTATTTCATTACTCTGCCTAATTATTTTTTATTAGATTTTCCTATTAGCCTAAATTTAAAAAATTTGGCGCCCCAATTTTTTATTTTTTATTATTGCTTCTGATTCTCTTCACAGTCTCTGCAATAACTTAAAGGAGCAATCAAATTTCCCTTGATCTTTTGATATGGTTAATGCAGCCTACAATAAAAACATCCTGCAAGTGAAAGATTATGAAATCTGTGCAATGAAACCCACCTCTGCAGAAGATCAATGCCTGCTTCTACCTTGCTGCCTCTTTAGCCCCGCCCACTGGTTTCCACATGTAGAGGAGAGAAACACCATCAATAAAACCACACCTCAGAGGATTACAAAATGATGTGTATTGTAAATTATGAAATAAAGCTATGTTTTTGAATTGCATTAATTGCTTAAGACATATTTACATCAGATACATCACAAGCATTGTTTTCAGAGTGCATCACATCAGTGTCTGTATTATTTTAAAATGTGAAATTGCCAACCATAGTAGTGGGCATTTACTTCTTAAGTGCACCCCACCTATAAAAACTGTTCTGCAAGATAAACAAGATAGAGATAAGAAGTTTTTTAATGTGAAAAAATCTGCCTTACATTATAAGTGGACCTCAGTGAACTTAATAAAATAATAATAATACAATTTTATTTATTTATTTGCTAATGTAGGCCTGCTTTAAGAAAACCATATGCTCCAGTTAACAATGTTCTCAGAACATTTAAAGGACATGACATGACATTTCCCATACCAGGAATTTGTGCTCTGCGTTTAACCCATCCAAGTGCACACACACACAGCAGTAAGAAGTGAACAACCACACACACACCGTGAACACATACCCAGAACAGTGGGCAGCCATTGCTGCGGCGCCCGGGGAGAAGTTGGGGGAACGGTGCCTTGCTCAAGGGTCTCACCTCAGTCGTGGGACTCGAACTTGCGACCTTTTGGGGAGTCCAACTTCCTATCTATTAGGCCACGACAAACTTTGAACAGTTTATTATTGTTACTGGTGGAATGTTTACTCAAAGCTTTCCCGGCAGACACAGAATCAGAAACATCGGTCAGACATTGCATTTTGGTAGAGAATGAAAATCAAGTTGACCTCGTTGTTTTTACGCTACTTTGGCGTTGACTTAACAATAGATTTCAGTTACACAATCTAAAAACAGCAAACATCAACATTAGCTGACATTGGTATTTGACATCAAATTAAAATTGGCATTAGACGTTAAATTGACATTGAGTTTTGGTCACCCAATGCTGCAACCAAAATTTACCCAGTATCACCAATTTATGACACTGTGTGCCTCCTTGGTTGGATTTTTTTCTGAAAATGTTTCCTCCCTGCTGAGAAAAACAGCATATGATGGTTATAGGTAGGTTTTGAAGATGGGATGTTAGATTAAGCTGGTTTATACTGGTCTTCTGATTTATTCTGGTTTAAGCTGGTCCTTTTGCTGGTTTATGCTGGTTCTTTGCCAACACATGACCAGCATAAACCAGTAAAAGGACCAGAATAAACCAGCAAAAGTCAAGTCAAGTCAAGTCACTTTTATTTATATAGCGCTTTTAACAATACAGATTGTAGCAAAGCACTGAACAT
>JAUCMS010000002.1:4955978-4966818 GCA_032357445.1 Enteromius radiatus
TATTATGTAAAGAAAAACTTTTATTTTGGATGCGATTAATCGCGATTAATCATTGCCCAGCACTAGTTATAATAATAGAATGATGTACTCATAATAGCAATTATGTTTGATCTCTTTGTGCAGGTGCCAGTATTCAGGCCTATGGATCTCATGGTGGAGGCCAGTCCGCGGCGGGTCTTTGCCAATGCCCACACCTACCACATCAACTCCATCTCGGTCAACAGCGACAACGAGACCTATCTGTCAGCAGACGACCTTCGCATCAACCTGTGGCACTTAGAGATCACAGACCGCAGCTTCAGTATCCTATAAAGTGATATTAGGAATTATTTTGGAGGATATAAAGGAGCTTTTTGTTGGGTGTTTGTTGATTTGGATTGTGAATGTCATGTCCTGACTTCTCTCAGCATGTCAGTTCAGCGACGGTATGTGGCTTTAACTCTGTATCAGACATTGTGGACATAAAACCAGCCAACATGGAGGAGCTGACGGAGGTGATCACAGCCGCAGAGTTTCACCCTCACCAATGTAACACGTTTGTCTACAGCAGCAGCAAAGGCACCATCCGCCTGTGTGACATGCGTGCATCAGCACTTTGTGACAAGCACTCTAAATGTGAGTTATAATGAGCCGACTGCGTCATATATACCAATTAATCTGTTTGTTTTCCAAACAGTATATACTGTTATGTCATGTGTTAGATGTGAAAAGACATCCGTTTCTCCTCTGCTTTGTGTAGTGTTCGAAGAACCTGAGGACCCCAGCAACCGCTCTTTCTTTTCTGAAATCATCTCCTCAATCTCAGACGTGAAGTTCAGTCACAACGGCCGTTACATGATGACCCGTGACTACCTGTCAGTCAAAATCTGGGATCTCAACATGGAGAATCGACCCGTTGAGACATACCAGGTGAGTTCATAGTTGTAGTGAACTTCAATTTGTCACTTCAACTTCAATTTTTTTTTTTTTGCTCAATTTTTCCAATTAAAATATTACCTATAATACCATAGCAGAGCTGTTGTGTGCTTCCAAGGAATGCACAATTTCTGAATCAAACTACATTTGGAATGAATGGGTGAAGCAATGATTTCTTGGCCCATTCATAAATATTTAATTCCTGAACGAGTCACCTGAATAAATGACTGAATCATGAAATTAATCAATTTTGCGATAACACTTGTTAACTTGTTTACTTAATTTGCTTCTTATAAATGGTTAGTTAAGTAGTTGTTGTAGCACGTTCTAGTCTTCAAAGAATCCCGAAAAAAAAAAAATACTAAGGTACAGGGTTAAAGGCTCACCTTAAGATGAAATGTGCTTTTCACTGCACCTAAAATGGATAATTGCCGTGTACGTTGTATTGAACATTAATGGATCAACAGATTTTATGTGAAATCATTGTTTATATATATATATATATATATATATATATGTGTGTGTGTGTGTGTGTGTGTATACATATATAATTTTTTTGTTATCTTGGAAATGTATGAGGTGGCAAGAGGGGCCTTCTACCCCACAGTATTGATACAGTTACTTCAGCTTAAATAATGTTTTTTTAAATAATGTGTAAATTAATACTTGTTCAGAACAAACACTTTAGTAAAGTTTGTACTATTTTCTGCTTATTTTGAAAAATAAAAGGTTTTTTTTTGTTTTTTTTGTTCAAGTTTAGATGAACATATCAAATGTGCCTTTTACCCCGTGGCACCTTTAGCCTGGTTGCAAAAAGTAAAAAAAAATGTTTCAATTAAAATATTAAGTAGCCAACTGTTTTCCTATCAAAATTCATAAATGATTCTTGAGTAGACTGTCAGCATTTTAGAATGTAATAGATTTAATGTGGTAAGAATAAATTGACAATATTTGGGTATTTTGCCGTACAACACAAACCCATACCTAAACTATATATATATATGAATTAAGTATATATGTTTAGTTAGTATTTTACGTCTCCCACAAACCTTATTTCACCTTAAAAACCAGTAGGAAAATCCATGGAAAATTACATGTACAGATGTAATGTCATTTAGCAGGTGCTTTTATAATAATAATAATAATCCATTTTATTTATATAGCATTTTTCATACATTTGTATGTAGCTCAAAGTGCTTTACAGAGAGCAGATAAACAATAAAAAAGAACAAAAAAAAATCAATGAGGACAAAAATAATACAAATATAAAAATTATAGCAATTTAAAAATCAATAGTAATAGAAAATAATAAAAATGAGAAGTTCTAGCAATGACAAATCCGTCATGTAGCAACACTTAGACAAACACAAAGACAATCACATAAAAGGCAATACAAATAAGACAAATATAAAATGGTGAGTTCTAACAAAAAAACTGAATATAAAAGTTTGTTTTTAGCTGCTTTTTAAAAATATTGAGGGAGGAGGCCTGACGAATATTTATGGGCAGCTTGGAGCATAAAAACAAAAGGCTGCTTGTTCATGTTTTTTATAATTTGTCATTGGAATATTTAGCAAGGTGGAGCCTGATGATCTTAAGGACCTATTTTGGAATATACAACAGACACTGAATATATATGAAGGTGCTTGTCCATTTAAAGCTTTAAAAACTAATACAAGTATTTTATAATCAATTCTAAAAAAGACTGGTAACCAGTGTAGCTTTGCTAAAATAGGCGTTATATGTTCAGATCTTCTAGCGTGAGTAACAACTCTTGCAGCTGCATTTTGAACAAGCTGTAGTCTTTCAGTTGTTTTGTTTTTTTTAGGCAGTCCTATAAGGAGTGCATTACAGTAATCTAAACGTGAGAAGATAAAAGCATGAGTCAAATTCTTAGCATCTTCCAGATTAAGAAATGGTCTTACACAAGCTATGTTTCTGAGGTGGATGAAGGTAGTGATTGTTTTTATTTTTTTTTTCCTGATAACTTCTGATGCCACTAAATCTAACGCAGTTCTCATATGACTGTTAAAATAAATCACCTTTTCATCAACAGTTATCCAAAGCGACTTACAAATTAGGACAATGGAAGCAATTAAAATCAACAAAACGGCAATGATATGCAAGTATTAGGACAGGTCTCAGTCAGCCTAATGCAGTAAATCACTAAATGAGTGTTCTGCTGTCACGCATTCAGCACTCCAAACTGAAATATATGCATGAAAAGACTAGTTTGGACAACATTAGGGGGCGCTACCTGCTCTATTTTACGCTATTTAAAAATGTAGGATTTAATGTTGAACCTAAAAGTCAGCAATTTTGCCTCG
Source organism: Enteromius radiatus (assembly GCA_032357445.1). Lineage (NCBI taxonomy): Eukaryota > Metazoa > Chordata > Actinopteri > Cypriniformes > Cyprinidae > Enteromius > Enteromius radiatus. The sequence goes on from JAUCMS010000002.1 coordinate 4,959,221, forward strand.
AACGATTAGGAGTATATCGACACACCCAGATATTTCTGATTAACCTTCATGGCTTAGATGAGGTCAGCCTGAATTACTGAATCATTTTTCTGTTCACAAGCATCAAGGTTGATTCATTGCCTCTGATACTGCAGTGAGCATTATTACTGGAGATCATAATGTTGTGTTTGTTCTCCACAGGTTCACGAGTACCTCAGGAGCAAGTTGTGCTCTCTCTATGAGAATGACTGCATCTTTGATAAGTTTGAATGCTGCTGGAATGGAAATGACAGGTTAGACTTTTCCATGAGTCTTTATTATACCATTTTCATAATAGATGAGTGTCCTAAATTTAAAAGTACCACTTGCTTAAACTAGTTTTTTTTTTCCCTCCCATTGCTCTCATTATATTGCTCTAAATATGTTATTCATCCAAGAATCTGAGTACAATGCATCACAGTTCTCACAAAAATATTAAGCACCACAGAACAATTGAGCATATTAGAATGATTTCTCAAGGGTCATGTGACACTAAAGGTTGGAGTAATGATGCTGAAAATCCCGCTTTATATTACTAGTACTACTTCTATTAAGTAGGTTTTACATTTTTGCTATTTCACAATATAATTGTTTTTATAAATGCATCCTTGCTAAGCAAAACACATTTTTAAAAGCCTTTTAAGAAATCCAAACATTTGAATGCTAGTTTATATTAGTAATTTGTAGGAAAATCTAAGTTTATTACAACAGTAAATAGCAGTGTATAGTTACAATATGTCTGTAATAAAGGCTCATTTTAATACTTCCTAAGATTTTAAAAGCTGAGTGTCAGTCAGTAAGGTGGCAGTCAACATTTCGGCCAGCCGCTGAGCCTGCGTGACTCCGTTGGGGCCCAGACTGGCTCTTATCTGGAGGGAACCTCTAATCACTCTCAGACAGACTGAATGCCAGTCAAGGGCAGATGAAGATTGGGTTAGCATGTCATGAAGACACGTTAGTGCAGGGGTAGGCAAATTCGGTCCTGGAGGGCCGGTGTCCTGCAGAGTTTAGCTCCAACCCTAATCAAACACACCTGAAGAAGCTAATCAATGTCTTTAAGATCACTAGGAAGTTACAGGTGTGTTTGATTAGGGTTGGAGCTAAACTCTGCAGGACACCGGCCCTCCAGGGCCGAATTTGCCTACCCCTCCATTAGTGCTATCAAACATGCTAAATTAGTCTCTAACTTCAGTCAGGCCTTTAATTGGACTGCTAGCCAACCATCCTGTCCCATTCCTAGAAATCTGCAGTTTTTCCAATACTAGCCTACAACTAGCTGAGTCAGCACTAAAACATATTTTTTTTATATGCAAATATATATTTGGAAAAACAAAACCAGGAAATCCAAATGTCTACATTTACATGGACAACAGTAATCTAATTATTAACCTTTTTCTGAATATTATGACAGTATACAATATTATGATTAAAATTAAAATGGTCATTAATCACTTACCCCCATGTCTTTCCAAACCCGTAAAAGCGTTGTTCGTCTTTGGAACGTAATTTAAGATATTTTTGATGAAATCTGGGAGGTTTGTGACTGTTTTGCAGTTAACGGGACAGTCACAAGTGTCTCGGTTTTCATCCAAAATATTTTAAAGTGGAAATGAAGCAGTCAGTTAAATTTACATTGCTTTTATTATTAGCAAACTTGATTAATGCAACCGTTTTAAAGAAAGTTCTAGCTTTTGGAGCAAGGGTGCCGCCGCCTTGCAGTACTACAGCGAGTGATGTCACTGTGTTGGTTTGCCCTGCTGGCCAGTATAGTAAAATATCTTCATTGTGTATTAAAAAAAACATTTGTGTGTTCAAAGACACATTTTATGTTCACCTGCTGTTACTTCCTAATAATGAATGATTGGAATGGTGTTCTCAGGTGTTTTAAGCCTTTAGATATTAAAGTGTTTTAAGCTAGTTAAACATGAAACAGCGCAAAACTGATTTCAGTGTGGTACTTACACGCTGTGATAGAACTTTTCAGAAAGAGATATAAATGCGGTACTGATGGATCATTTCTGTTTCCACCAGTGGTGCCCCACGCACAAAAGCATACTGAGTATTGAATCGATGCGTCCCTAAAAAAAAGGATGCCAGGAAAATCAAATGTTATCAGTAATCAGGTTCCACAAGCAAGGGGTAAATGCTAATATATAGGAGCTCAGTGTCATGTACACAAACATAAAATAATGCAAAAAAATATTTTTTAAAAGCAATTATGTTTACAGTGAGGTTTATTAATGGTACTGTCTTTCCGGTTGTCTTCTTTTGTCCCAGCGTGGTAATGACTGGATCCTACAACAACTTCTTCCGAATGTTGGACCGCAGCCAGCGGCGGGACGTCACTCTGGAGGCTTCGCGCGAGAGCTGCAAGCCCCGGCAGGTCCTGAAGCCGCGCAGGGTTTGCGCGGGCGGCAAGCGAAAGAAGGATGAGATCAGCGTGGACAGCCTGGACTTCAACAAGAAGATCCTACACACTGCCTGGCACCCGCAGGAAAATATCATCGCCGTGGCAACCACCAACAACCTCTACATCTTCCAGGAAAAAGTGAACTAATACTGTCGTCATGGGGAAAGAAAACCTCTGAACCTCTCTCTCTCTATGTGAAAATGAAAAAAAAAAAAAAAAAAAAGATTAAAAAAAAAAAAGGACTAGCAAAAATCATTTCTGTGACAGCCACCATCATCACATAACCTACCTTGGCCTGCTCCAGGACAGAATGAACTAGTTGAGCCAACTAGCGGCTGCCAGTACTGATTAAACTGGTTCAAACTGGTCTGGAGAAGAGCGCAACCTGGCCTCGGCCTCTGTGGCACCATGACACGCGCCTTTCTCTGGTGATGTTGTGCCAACCTGTGTTTGTACCCTCCATCCCTTTCCCTTTACCCACAAGTCCGAGCCCAGGGACGAAATGGGCAGCAATCTGACAGATTCCAAACATGCATTTTTTTTGTTTTTTGGCTTTGGTTTATTCAAGGTGTCTGTATAAAAACTAATTTGAACTCATGTGGATGTGTCCCTGTGTCCTTTAATCCTCCATGTTTTTTGTGCCATTGTAACCGTTTTTAATCTTCTCAGAGAAACTGCCAAGTTTGTTTAGTTTGTTTTAATTCTGTTTCAAGAATAAGTGTTTCTTTTTTTGTTTGTTTTTTAGGTTTATTATTTTATTTCACTACTTATTACATTTCATACTGTCCCATTACACTCCATTACAGCTACAAAAGGTTTTGGCTGTTTCTTTTCAGATATCCACACAGTGACCATCACATTGGCCCAAAGAGCTTTTCCTGTTCTGTTCTGTTTTTTGTTTTTTGGCACAGACAGCTTTGCCATGTTTGCTGTAGTAGTTTAACATCTACCCTTTTTCAAGCACATACACTCCAGTTGGACTGCTCGCTCATGTACGAGTCATTCAGCCTTACAAGGTTTATTTTCCTTTGTGATCCATGCCCAATTTCTGTCTTCACTCTCTCTCTATCTCAAGAGTTACAAGTTGAGAAAGATTATAGAGATTATGATATCAAAATGGTATTTATAAACGGAACAAACAATTAAACAAGAGTTGTGTCCTCTTCTTTGAATTTGCAAAGCATGCCTGATGCAAACCTGGAAAGCTTTTCGAGTGTGACGTCAAACTAATATAGGATATTAAAGGTTTTTGAGAACCATGAGGGATGTTTTACAGTTTACCATGTGCATATGATCATTTTAAACATTGCTTCAAGGATTTTGGAGCTAAATATCCCATCAGATTTGTAGAATCACAATAGATTAACAACGTTGATCTGATCATTTTAATACTGGATTAAATTAAAAAAAATAAAATAAAAGCATGGCAGAGAAATCTCCACAAAATGAGAGCTTATGATGCCAGTGATGTATGGCAAGCTTTTTTATCATTTCCATTAGTAACTGGTAACAATTGAAGTTTTTTGTCATCTAAAAATATATTTTTTTATATAACAGTTTTGGCTGTTCATTTAAACACTGTTCAGGGACTGAAAATGCAAACTTTTAAAAACTGTTTTCAGAGTGCAACATTTTGAAAACGACACTCTTGTTATCTCTTTGTGAACTATAAAAACCAAATTTGTGAAAAGGTGTTTTCATACATGATACTTACCTTTTGGTGTATGTGTAGGTAGTTTTTTGACAAAGTCATTGTCAACTACTTGCCTGGCATGGGTAATCGTGTTTGTAGTTGTTTTCATGCAACTGTATGAACGGGGATCATACAACTTCTATTTTTATTACACCACTGTTGTGTAAACACACCCTTAGACAATCCTTTTTTATATATAAAATACTGTCTTACAATGAATGGTCAGAATGACAACTTTACTGTTCAAATCAAAAGCATAATAATAGTAACCTTATAAATTTGTATTATTGATCTAATTGCAAACAAATCATCCATGCACAGCTTTCTACCTTATTCTGCCATCAATTTAGTGCTAGAGCAAGTATATTTTAGGGGGGGGGGGTTGTTCAAATAAGCCTTTTCACTTGAATATACAATCAAAATATAGGAGAACTGTTATCAAAACCACACAAAAATCAGCAACTAAAGTTTGCAATATGTTACCAGTATCATTATCACAATTGGGGTAGTTTGTAGTATAGCTATTGGAAAAGAGCTTGTGAATAAAGGAAAATTAAAAAGTATCAGCAACAACACCATGGTTTGTTTTATGAAATAAAATGTTAATGCGCTTGCCATACGGCATTTTAGTTTATTGACAGAGACTGTGTTCATAATACACGTGGGTTTTTTTTTTTTTTTATAAATAAGCAGCTTGAGTCGATTACGTAATGCTACTATCTTTGTTATCAGATATGAACCCATTTGCGTCATTTTAGCGCTGCAGGAAATCTGCGCTTCCATAACAGTTCTGAGGTCAGCCATGAAAGCAGTTATTAACGAACTTAAAACAACCATCTCCACAAAAAGTCCGATCCGCGATCAGCTCCGTCACGCGTGAGCGCGCAGGTCCAAATGTGCATGTGCGCGCGCGTGCGTGCGTGTGTGTGTGTGCGTGCGCAGAGTGTGTTCGTGCTGTGCTGACAGTCTTATGCAAGCCGCCCTACACAGAGCCACGATGTCCGACGCTGCTGCTCCAGCAGACAACAACGGGGAGCCTGGGTTAAACGGTATGTACAGCCGGAGCACCTCGCAGTTTAGCACTGACATCTATAAAATCTGTTAGATAAGCCTTTGATTTGTCTGTATTTGGTGTTTTTTTTGTACTTTTAATTATTTTACTTATTGTACAATCCTCTTATTTTAGTTCCAGTCAACATTTTTGTGCCATAAGGAAGGCGGGTTTTGCTGTAATACAACTGCGTGATATTAATTGACAAGAGATCTGTCCAATGGCCGTTGAGGATGTTTGTGGAGGCGGGTCTTAAAAAGTGATTGACTTGAACCTAAACCAATAGTGTAACTATACGTTTCCAGTAGGCTGGCTTAAGCCGATGTCAACAAGGCGAGAACGAGCAACTCGATAATGGAGATTGTGGATGCTTGAAAACAAATTTTTATTCGTTTAATAAATATGTAACACATACCCGTAATTATTCGGTTTGTTTATAAAAAGAGAATCAAGGGGGAAAAATGTTCATATTTCTTTGACATTTAACGCATGGCATGTGCCAGCCAATGAGGTCTTTGTGTGATCTGCAAGATTGCAAACAAACTGGTTTAAAAATTGGCGTCTGATTTAACTTGTTAACTTATATTTTGAACCGTATTTGAAAAACCGTATGAGATGCATTTAAAAACAACTCGAATATATATATTGTTTTAACATTAGTGGGAAATCCCAAGGATGCTCTAAAGTTACAGGAGACTAATAAATCTTGTTGAAATTCCTAGTATGCATTCTGAAATGCGAAGAGCAGACAGCTAAATCTAGCTGTCTAAATATTAGACCACTGATTTTGGACAGTATACTTAAACAGTCATTCACTGTAAACAACCAATGTTAATGTAATGTCAAGTGAGCTACGTGCGCGCTCTGACCAACTAGTCACTACTAGTCCTCACAGCTGTTGACCCTAGTTCAGGACGCCAGTTAAATTCTACTATGGAAAAGGCTTAGGTCATGAATATTTATTAGGAGTGAGTCAGTAAGCCAGTCAGTTGGCTAAAGGTCAGACACTGGGCGGTTAACTAGCCAATAACCTGATGACAAAGACTCGCGTAATGAATTTTAAATTAGACTACGTGACCAAACTGTCACGAAGTTAAAGCAGTGTCAGTAGAACATAATTAATATTCACGAGCTGCGCTTTCGCCATAGTAGTGTTTGTAATTCTATTTGTAGCAGCAGCGAATGTGGTCCGGACTGTGTCTACGTGTGGAAAGTGTAGGAAAGAAAGCCAGGCAATAGAATTCTGAGTGTGAGTTTAGGGCGGTGAGTCGTGATATTTTGAGATCGAGCTGCGGTTTGTTCATGTAAAGTAGGTAACTGTGTCATGAAGAGGGTTGATGGAAAATGCAGAAAATTTGGTGTGCGTATAAGTTGAATTCCTATCTTTCATTTCATATTATGAAGAGGTTGCTTGCATTAATGTCTTAAATGCTTAACAACAATATAAAACAAACTAATTATCATTTCATGTTTAATTCTAAAAGAAAAAGATATCTTTATTACGTTTTTACAAGTGACTGTTAAGTATTATTTTTACAGGGTTATTAGCTAAAGCAATAAAACAAAAGCTGTTAAATTATTAAATAAAATAAGTTTTTGTTATTATATATATATATAATTTTGTATGTTATTAATCGTTTTGACAGCACTAAATAAAACATGTGTTTTACTTGATAAAGTGTGTTATTTATCATTTTTGTTTTGAAAAAACTGAAACATAATGTAAAAAAAGAAAATAAATATTTTTAAAAATGAAAAAAAATACAAAAACAAAGTTGAAATAGTTAAAAAAAACACACACACAAAATATGAACATATAATTTATTTATTGTTTAATATATTATTATGTATATAGCCAATAGCATACTATTGTAGTATAGTAGTATCAGTTATACTAGAATAACACTGATTCCTTACCACACAATGGCTTTTCACACCTCACATAACCCTGGTTTAAGCCGATTTTATTTCTTCAATGAATTTTGTGGCTGTTGTGTTTTTTCTCATTCACTAGATTTTGAAACGGTATAAGCACCACAGCTCCATTATATCATAAAACTCTTGGTTTCCCACAGATGATGCTGACTTCCTTGGCCAGATCTCAGTGCAGTGATTTGATGACCACAGCTTTCTCATGCGGTAGTGCTAACTTGTGAATCTGAGAGATCGTCTAGCAGGGCCCGAAATTAAGATTAAAAAATCGACCGGCCAAGCTTATTTTTTACCCGCCACAATTCTGAATGATTTAACACAGATATATCCAAAGCATGTTATTATGTATATTATGTATGTGTGCCCTGGGCAGAGAGGAGTGACAATATAATTAAAACACCAATACGAAAAACTACATTTTGGTCATTTTAGAATTTTTATTATAACTTGGAAATGAAAGGTTTAAAAAGTATATTCATAAAGTATCTGAAAAA
>JAUCMS010000002.1:4971575-5036273 GCA_032357445.1 Enteromius radiatus
GCGTTCACACCAGACGCGAATGAAGCGTTAAGCGCGAGTGATTTACATGTTAAGTCAATGCAAAGACGCGATTAGACGCCATCCTGCGACGCCATTCGCGCCAATTAAGTGGCGCGAATGAAACGAGTAAACTCAAAATGTTCAAGTGTCCAACTACGCGCGAATAGCAAATCGCGTCTGGTGTGTACGTACCATCCCACTTGCCATTTCTACATGTACAGTATTGTGACCTGCAGCACTCACTCCACACCATAGACACCTAGACTGAACTGAACTCTCGCACGAAAGGGAAACACACTGACGTCACATACGGGGAACGAGGTACATTGCACATGTCATGAACCGTCGAACCGTTCGGTTCATGTATGCACCGAACCGAGAGAAGCGAACTGAACGGTACCGTGCCACCCCTAGTATATATCTGTTTTCTTATCAATTTTTATTGCACTTAAAGATTTAGTACATTCAATGAATGTCTTGGCCAATTTTTTTAAGATATTTTTTATTTTGTTCTAACACAGATTTTATTTATAACATTTTAAAACAAAGTTTGCAGGTGGCATGATGCTGTTGTGATGACACTAGATTTATCTTTCTGACAGGGAGTTTCATTTCCGGCACCCGCGGCGTTCAGTGACTCTCAGCATGAGGAAGACAGGAGCCATGAAGAAAGGAGGCATCTTCTCTGCTGAGTTCCTCAAAGTGTTTATCCCCTCGCTGCTTCTGTCCCACATCCTGGTCCTGGGTCTCGGGTAGATACACCTTAAAACACAACCACGCTTCACACATATGTCGTTTATGCTGTGCTAAATTTTGGGAGTACAAAAAGCAAACCATGACAGTTAATAACGTGTTGTTCCCTGCATCATGCCTTTGCAATTTATTAGAATTTTTTCAAGTTGTTCATTTATAATTCATTATAGACCTAAAAGAACTAGTGAGCAGAAATTATATGCATTTATTATATGATATTATAAATCATAGAACAGCATTTCCACAATGTTTTAAATCAACAGATTCCGAATTTCCCAGTCGTACATACAAATTAGCTTGTGCTCAAATTATGTACAGTAGTGCTCACTACACTTGAAGGGCTTACTACAAACGGCTTAAAAGCAAAATATCCACTTGGCTGCAACTGCCCCATTTCCCACTGTAGGTCAACAGGACAAAATCATCTGCAAATAGTAGAGATGAGATCCTGTGGTCCCCAAACCGGACCCCCTCCAGCTCCCAGCTGTGCCTACAAATCCTGTCCATGAAACTTTCTAACTATAACTACTAACTAAGTATAACTAAATATAAACATGTACCTAATGCAAAGCATCTTTCCGCTATGAGGCGGACAAGACTTCCACGTTCAGGAAAGGTGAGTACAGACAGCAAGATGTTTTGAAGACTTTTTGAAGAAAAAAAAAACAGTTGTTGGTCCCTATTAACTTCCACAATCATGTCAGAATTACTATGGAAGTCAGTGGGAACCAACAACTGTTTGTTTCTTCAAAATATCATCTTTTGTGTTAAGCATTAGAAGAAAAAAACACAAGTGTAAGTAAATGTTGACTAAATATGTATTTTTGTGTGAACAACAGTGCAGTATTCCACACTGTCTCCCTTTTTCATTTCTCTTTCTTTTGTCTGTGTCTCTAAAACAGGGTCTATATTGGGAAAAGACTGACAACTCCTCCTGCAAGCTCCATTTGAACACAGATCCGATCAAGTGCCTCAGGCATGGCCCAGCTGGATTAGGGAGAAGGTTGCAGTTTGTACGAAGAAGCCCCCTGCTTCCCTTTTCTACCCCTTTTAGTCTTTTCAGCAACATTTCTCCCTTTTTTTAGTAATTCCTTTAACTAATCTTTCCATTTTGAGAAGTGTAAGTGATAAACTTCTCATCTCAAGCCCTTTTCTTTCTCGTTTAACTTTTCTTTGCCTTTTGCCAGTTGCGAATGTTCTAACACCCCCTTAGTAGTATTATATTTAATTTTACAAGTATTTGGAACATTGCATTAAACCAAATTCACACATGCTAGCTCCACACTAGCTCGATTCAGCTAGGAGGCAAAAACATCCCATTTTGGTTCAATCACATGACCCAAAAGGTGATAAAGGATCCCCTCCTAGTTTTCACCCTCAAAATGGAATCAACCAAAATATATGATTTTTGAAGTTATATTAGCATGCCTGAGCGCTAACTATGATTTTATTTATTACTACAAATACTACCAATTTAGTTCTTTTGTTGACTTCAAGGGCAGAATGCCGGGATTTTGGAAATTGGAAGTGTTTTGGGAAAGACGGGGCTCTCCCGTCACTCATTTGGTGAGGATGGTAAATTAATAGCACAGACATAATGTTTATGACTGTATCACATGCAATTTTATACCAAGTTTTGCATAATCTTTTACACAACCCTGACCGAGACAACACCTGTTACATTTTTAAAATATATATATATATATAATGTATGTATTTCGTCTCATAAACATGGATAAAAACCTGTTAGATGGGGCTGACGGATCCCTCTATGAAGAAAAAATATTGTTTTACCTGTCTCTTTCTGTTTGTTGTGTCCTTTTATTAGTTTCCTTCACGTACATATCAGGACCTTGTGATTTCGTACTAGGCTTCTACAACATAGCCTACTTTGCAATACCGTACAATTTACCAATAGCATTCAAAGCTGAGAGAATCTTGCTAAAAAGAAGAACAGCTTCAGTGTTTTGCCATGCTATCATAGCTGTGTCATACTTTCTGGAATTTTGTCATATACTCTCGTACTGATAATAAAGCATTTCCATGCTGTTAGCTTGAGGAAAAACAAACCTTTCTTCAATTTCAAATTACATACTGCCATTATATACTCAACTTCATGCTGTTCCAAATGTACATGATTTTCTTTTATCTGTGGGACTCAAAAGAAGAAGCTTTAAAAAATGTCCGTGCTGCTCTTTTCGATACAATGGAAGCTAATAGAGATAAACTGGGAAAGAGCAGCTTGGGCTTCTTATATAGCTCCAAAAGGTTGTATAATGCTGGCAGAATTTGAAGTATTGAGCTCGAGTGTGAGCACACTTGCACATTTAGTGAACACTAACTAACACTCCAGCACCACAGGTGACTGTTATCCTTAACATGAACATCCATCTTTGGGAACAGGGTTTAATTTAGATTGGATAATCCTCAAGTCTAGCTGTGTTCCTGTCTCTTTTAAAGTGTATTTTGGATGTGTGGACACATTTCCTTTGAGGATCTACTTCTCCTTGAATATGGCTGCCAAAACCAACTGAGAGCTCAACTCTTATGAACTTTGTGCCTCGTTTCCTTCATGTTTGATACAGCGTCCTGTCATCATGTGCATGTTTTGTGCCACAAGCTCGTTCTTTTTTGTTGTTTTGCACCATCTTCTTGGTGCATGTGAATTTTGGAAGGTTTCTCATATGCTTTGGATATTTTTTAAGTCTTGAACAATCAAGGCAAACTAGAAGAGAAGGTACAAGATAGGTGTTAGTTATTTTATTTGTATTGGCGTTCAAATTGTGGTTGGAAAGAAACCTCGTTTGTGGAGATGCTTTCTTCAGACTGCAATACGATGATAATATGGATTGTCAGTTTCTTGATTTGATATACCTTTTTTCCCTCCCCTGTTGGACAATGACAACGTTTTAAAAATAAAAATTTAAAGAACAATCTGCACTTTTTGTTTTGTGTTCCATTGTCGACCAGACAATCTTTTCTCTGTTGCACATTTCCCATTTGCTCAATATTGATCAAATATCTTAATATATTCAAAAACCAGTTTAAGACTTTTGTTAACTTTACCAAAAATAAATTATTTTTATAAATGCACATATTTATTGTCCCATGTCAAGCATCACTATGACTGTTGCTTAGTGTGTGTTTTTTTTCAGTTACACTTTATTTAAAGCCTTTACTTAGAATACTTTAAAACAGTAGTCTTAATGCATTATAATAATTGTAACCGTTCTACAGTTCTCACACCTGTTGTTGAAACTTCTGTGAGATGATTACTTCGAGCCAAACTGCAACAGAGACAGATAGAGTGACGTCTGAGGTCCTTTCATCAACCATTTTGTCATAATAAACTTACAGTTACTATGATCTCACTACATTCCTCACATTAGTGTGGCTTAATTTTTCATTGACGTGAGGGTTAACCAGCCCAGGCTCCTCCTAAACATGAATTCGGACCATTCCGGCCCACCTTACATCTGACTCATGTTTCTTGTACAAGTTCATGCCCTCATGCTTATTTTGAATATGAAATGCCAGTCATATTTGTGCTCTGTCATTATTGTTCCTGTCAATGTTTCACAAGCTCTTGCTTAAGCTCCTTGTGGTAAATCACTGAACGAGCACCACAGTGCCATTTATGAAGACTAATTATATGATGTGGCTGAAATGTTTCATCTGTCCTTAGTTTTACAGCAATGTGCAGAAAAGCTATTACTATTGAATCCATTTCATTCATTGATTTTACTGCACAAATTCATTTGTGCTCTATCCTCGAGGGGCGCTGCGCGAATTTACCCAGAGCTTAGAGGCTAAAGTCAATTTTACCGACACTAAAATGCCTAAATTGCCTTTGTGAGTTCACCTGGTTTTAATTTAATTAAAGTTTAACCAGTTTAAATGGCGTTAGAAGGCTAAAGCGATACGCGACTGCCCTCTAGTGGCGCAGATAGGAAATTAAGGGTGTGCCTCATTCAGACTGAACACGATTGGGTAAGAACAACATCATCTGTATTCCAAAACGTTGTGGTGTCTGTTTATGGATACAGTTGCCTACAACATCTTTTATTTTCTGCTCAGTTTGCCCCTGTCGGGTCTCTCAATGCTTTGCAGAAGCCAAATGATTGATGAGTCAGCAGTTGCTGCAACCTGCAGGGCGTTTTCATATTGAGCTCAAATGCAAATCAGATCAGAAAATACAGTGGATCGGCATGAATCTTAATGCATGTTGTTTTGCTAAGATTAATTGTATTTTATTTTGTTTTACCCAAGTATGCCATATACAGCTATACACCAATTAAAAGTCCGAGATTAAATGTTTTATAAATAATTTGTCACATGTGGCGACTTTGTATGTAATTTTAAGCTTTTAAAAAATAATGATGCCCTTCAAAAAATAGCCCAATAAAACTGGACTTCCTGTGCGTTCTATATTCCACCGCATAGGATGTAGTGGGAGGAGCCGTGATTGAATTTCCCGGCTTGTGATTGGCTGAAACAGGTGTTCTGAGGTGCCGTAGTCAATGATGACTGAAGTATGCATACTCGTGTGGGTATGCGTGTTATGCTCTAAACAAGACCATTATCTAAGCCACATAATGACTTCTGTTAACTAGAGGAGTGGTTTGGAAATGTCTGTAAAGTTCTTTCTTTGCAGCGTCAGTTTTATGTATGCAAGTCTGAGAAATTAATGAAACGGGTTGATCTTTTGTTTCTTTTGTGGCACAAACTGTCTTTCTCGCTTTCTCTCCCTCAGTCCAACAGCCTCAGAGACAGTAGCTGATGCAGGAACTCTTTTGAGCGGTAAGGGCACATGTTGTTGTTATGGAAACAGGGCTTTTGGAGCTATTATTGTGTGGCTGCTTTGGAGAAGCAACCGGAATGAAGGGTCTCTAGTGAGTGACTCTCCATCGAAATGTTCCACCGCCCCAAATTTGTTTATAAACATACGCAGCAAACAATAATTCCAAATGAAAAAAAAAAGTTATTTTATTTTTTTTACTTCAAAGCGAACTCTATACTCAATATTCTTGAAACAGTTCGATTACCCAACGAATGATTCCTTTAAAATAATCTCTTTAATAGTTCTTCTTAATGGATCATTCTAATGAATGATTGTTCTAATGAATCTTATGAGTCAGAACTTTCCAGTGATTCAAAGCATACAGCTACAGCGTGGCCACTTTACCGATTTCTTAATGATTGGCTACAGGAGGGCACTTTTTGCCAAATTAAAAAAATAAATTAAAAATAAATTTGAAAAAACTCAGCAGTTACTGACTCGCTTAAGACTCACTGAACCGCATATTATTAGTAGCCTATTTATAATTTCGTTCAAATCGAGTTACTATTAATCTATAAATTTTGACATTTAACAACAGCCTAATTTTATTTTTTTATTTTTATTATTATTTATTCTATTGTCACCATAGTGTGAGTGTTGGTGTGTCATGCATTAATATGTATTTAGCCTATTGCAGTATATATAGCTACATATCATCATTTTGTTTATTTGTTTATTTTTTTGTATTCTTGTTTATGTGTATAGGTCTATTTATTTTGTTACAATTTTTCACCATTTTAGATACAGACAGTAAAAGCAGTAAGAATTACATTTTCACCCAAATATTTTTCTCTCATAATTACAAAAACAATTCTTTCCCAATGGAAAAACCAGAATCGTTAAATCCCCCCTCTTTAAACGAGACGTACCACTACTGCGAAATGCTGCACTGTACATATAGGCTACTGTACGCCCATCTGACACATGTGTGCATAAAAATAGCTCAGACAGAGCCTAAGAACGCGTCCTGTGTGAACTTCCACTCATAACCCAGATCATATAAACCCAGATCATAACCTCGGTGGTTGGTCTCGGCTCCGGCGCGTGGTGCTGAACGGACAGCGCCCTTAACTTTAACCTGCATGGGCGTGGCGCTTCAACTATCAAACGAGCAACGACTCAGACCGCAGATAAAAAAATATAAAACATTAAGAGTCATTATTCATGTTACGACTAAACCTACCATACATTCTCTTTGTTTGTTTACCACATACATCGCGTGTTACCCAAACACACCTAGCGAACGCTAACAAAGGTATCTCACAATAGGCATTAAGTGACAAGTCATCCGGGGAAAAAGCCCTCAGATATGGACACATTACATCTTTAACCCTCAAAACCCCGCATCACTTCCGCTGTTTCTCCTCACATCTCTCCAGCAGAGCGTCACCTCATCCACCGTCGGTCTCACGTCTCATGTACGGTAACATCTCTGGATTTTCTCTGAATGTTTGGCATGGCTTCAGTAGATACATATATATGTAGGCTATAATACTAACAAATCCTCATGTGTTGCGTTTAATAACAACATAATTTGCACTGTCCGCGTTTATTTGCATTCCTCGTGTTTTTGTATCGTTCAACAGATTGTTCAACATGAGTAGGCATCTTTTCTAAAGGGTTTTGCGATCAATTGCCTATTAATATGTAGGGCTGCTAATAACATGCATTGTTATGGCGTGTCATGTAGTTAAAAACCCTGCAAATGGATTGTTTTTATTATTTCACTTCATTTAAATAAGAATAAATCCCTTATTTGTATTGTTAATTATGTTTACGTTCTATTAGTATTCCTTTAAGATTACAGGAACCTCCTCACGTGTAATGTTGTTTCTCACCTACCAATGGGAAAACTAACATTTAGTGTCCACAGAGCTCTCTAGCCGGTGGTTTACGTGCCTTTGCATCCATCTGACAGTATTCACTGAGAGAAATGTCTGCTGCCGGAGATGTGCCTGCGTTCTTCCAGAACATGGGAAGCTCCAGCCCCAACCAGCCACGGCAGAAATTCTGTGGCATGTTCTGCCCGGTGGAGGGGTCGGCCGAAAACAAGACGCTGGACTTTGACTCGCTGTCCTCAGGGAAAGGTCGAGTGATCGAGAGGCAGAAAGATATCTCCAAACCACGAAAGGTGGAGATCAGGAGAAGTACTGGAAAAGAGATTCTGCAGAACCTAAACGACGAGGTAAGAGCTGCAGGGATTGTGCACTGTCATGTGGGTGGAAACATTAACACCATTGCATAAAGCAATCTTCATTCAGATGCAGCCTCCTTTGCTTTTAATAACAATCAGTCAACCAGACAAAAATGTTATTGCTGTGTTTTAATGCTTTCAAAAAAAACATAGCTTGCAGTATATTTATTCCATATTGTAGCTAAAAATGAAAGCTGGTTTGGTAGAATCCTATCAATTCTGAATACTAGTTCAAAAATCATTCTAAAAATATGAAATGTGTTTTTAAAGTTGACACCCTAAGTTGTTTAATAATTGTTTTTGTACTTATTTAAAAGTAAAAAATTATGAGTTCCACTAATTTGCAGTCCATATTACACCGCTAATAATTTACAAAATGCTTGAATCTGATCGGTCAATCGCAATGTTGTTGCATAATAACCTCTAAACTTTATATTTGACATCACAAAGTTTAGAACTAATTTCTATCTCGTTTAGAAGTAAGATGCAGCTATTCTAGCAAAATATCATTTTTTTAACAAGGTACAAACCTTAAAAATGATGATGATTAAAACAGCCAATAATGTTTTTTACAGTCCAGTTGTTACTAAGAGCCGAGTAATTCAAGAGGCTTTATGTGTGGGCCTTGCCTTGGTATCTGGATGCGGTAACCATAGCTACAGTGACAATGACGCTGTGCAGTGATTGAAGTACGCCCCGATTGGGCTTTAAGAGCAATAACTTGGGACTTGTGAAAAAGCTAATAAGAATCAGAATCACCTCCACTCAGAATTATATTCAGAATTAGCTTTCTTTTTAACAAAAGAAAAAATTATATAGCATTATATAGTGAGTTGATATGACAGTACTTTTATACATGTAACATGATACTACAGTCAAGAAAATGCTCTATCACCCAGTATACCAAACAGGAAACTGTTCTATGTTTGGCAAGTGTGATTTAAAGCCACTCTTATGCTTTTTTCTTCACTGAGAGGCTTTAATGACCGCAGAGATCAATAGTATGTAGCATGCATTGGGCCCAAAGCAGCCAGAAGTATCCGGATATTGAGCTGTAGTGTTTGCATATTATATAAACTAAGATTTGGGGCATTAGCTGTAAGAAGGCATTAATTGGTGTACATACATTCCTGAATTGCTAAATCTCTAACCCTAACCCTAACTTTGCAAACATAAATTGTTTTGTTACTTTATATATATATATATATATATATATATATATATATTTGAAGCTAATTTTAATGTCTTTAATTCAAATGTATTTGCTTACTGTGCACACAACGTATTGAACCATTAATTTTCAAACACAATATTAAAAGTACAAATTATTTTACAAAAATGCTTGTATTATGGATAATCAAGAAGTTTTCTTAGGGTTACTGTATTTGAATAAAACAAGACTTTGCATAACATTTGTGATTTTATTTGATCTACCTTATTAATTTACTTTATTATTATTTTCTTCTTTGCTGTATGTCAGGATTTAGTTTGTTTAGAATAAAAGCAATAGTATTTAAACAATTCATACTATGAACTATGAATAATATAAAAATGCATATATATGTGCCATGTCATTGACACTTTTCTCCATAATCGTTTGCATACAAATTATGTTTATTATTCATCACACAGTTTTAGTTTTCCGTCATTTTCGATCAGGTCATGCAAAAACTGATCCGTGTGCTATTAAACCCATTGTCTGAAACATTGGTCACCCTTTGTGGACTCAGAGGAGGAGCTGCTGGCTATCCAGGGCGGGGTTGTGCGCATGCGCGCTGCTCTCCGCTATGAAAATCTCTCGTTTTGTCTCAGACAGTCTGGGTGGACTTGGTGCATCAGTGGAGAGGAGATATTGGACACAGGTCCTTTGTCCTGTACATTTCTAGCGCTTTTCGCTTCTTAATTCCTAAAGGACTACAAAACTGTCCTAAACCAAGCCATTTCCCCTCCCAAACAGATCGTTGCATCCATTATCACAGTGATAACGGTTCATCAAAGGGAATAGAGCATAAAGAAGATGTCTGGCTATCAGGGCAAGAAGAATATTCCCCGCATAACCGTGAGTTATGGAATATCTTCTTTAATCATTTACTAAGTCTAAAGCATGTTTAGAAAGAGTTAATGATTGTACAGCTTTTTAATTTGCACGAACGCTGATCTAAACGCAATGCTCGCTGATCCCCTGCTCAGCGTAGCTACGTTACATTATGTTGTTCAGGTGCTTGGAGCCGGTAAACGTGTGATGTTTTAGCGAAATTAAGCTGTCGAAGTGTTTAATTTATGTCTTGAAGCAGTACTGCAGCACGGCATTGCGTTCTAGGACTCTTATGAGATTCACACCCCATCTACAACCGCGACGCTACAAAACCGGAACGCTCCCTATATAATTAATGTAGCTGTTTTTGCCGCGTTCTGCTTGCGTCGCGTTGCTCGCGTCAAGTGTGTTAATGTGTAGCGAATAAACCATGTATTTGATAACTACATTAAAACGAGCAGATATGAGAGACCAACTGTCTGACCAATAGAGACTGACGCGAACACAACGTGTTTGAGGGAGCGGTACAGGATAAGGGAAAAACGCATGGCAAACCTGAGGGAAAATGAGCAAATTTCCTTCCTCAAGGCAGTTGGTTTGATTTATAATAGCTGCATGGCCCACACTTCTATGTATTTTTGCGTTTACTCAAGCCTTGTATTGTAAAAATGGTCACAATAGAATAGACATTATCATGCTTCCCCACCCATCTGATTATAACATCCACATGACATCACAATGCGCCTAATTTGATCTGTTTTAGAGTAAAACATGCTGGAAATAGCTGCTCGGAGACGGCCGAATGGAGCTCACTCGGCTCGGCTGGTGGCGGGTGTGCCTTTGTTTCTTTTCAAAGGAAGCTCTTTGAGCTGAGGTTTGGGGGAGAGCTTTCGGACACCCTTTTAGATTCCCTAAGCGATGTTGAATGAGAAGTAGGTGGGTTGTGGTTTCCATCCAGCATGTTAAGGAAACCGCATCCAGCTCTTACTAAGATCTAAGAGGCTGGAGATAAGCCAGTCGGAGTGTAGCACGTGCGAGATCGCATGCAGAAAAAGACAGTAATGTGTAGTTAAGACTATATTCAGATGGAAGCGATGGAAAATAAGCGAGAAGAATGAGAGAAAGAGTTGTGTGAACCACACCCCTATTACAGTAGCTATCTTTTAGTGTTGCGTCTATGGCACATCAATGTTTGGGAAAGTAATGGGAATGGAATAGCTACTTTCCGAATGGATCTGTTGATTGACACCAAATAGCGTAGAGGTTGATTTTTACTTGTTGCATTCAGTCTAATGTAGTCACAGCTTGGCCCCATCGGTCATCAGCCTGTGTACTGTAGTGGAATTCATGCGGACCTCCCAAGCACACTATGACCCAATAACCTCATGCATAAATATTGTCCTCCTAAAAGCTTGAGCATAATTGGGCGAATTGTTCGGAGAGCGGATATTTAAGAACAGTTGGCCATGCAAGCGACTGACTGTTCATCCTTCGATCTGTATTTCCTGTGATTTTTTCCCACCCTGCATAAATAGACCCAGGCGTGGTTTGGATGCACACATAGTTGACACACAAGCATATGGCAGCATGGCTGGTTGGCTGGATGGTTAATGGGTGGGTTGGGGTGGACCAGCTGCATCGGTCAGCTGCGCAGACAGGCGGAGGAGGGTGATACCTTCTTGAGCCTCATTAAAGATGAATGTTAGCTTTAATGCTCCACCTGCCTGGTCACTTTCAGCTGTAGTCATGAGGTCAGATATCAGAGAAGATTTTTTACGTTTGTGCATTCTTTGACTGTATAGTCAGTTTCACTTGTTCTCATCTGACTGACATTGTTATGTCACCACTTATTAGTTCTGCTTTCTGCATCTGACCTATTGTAAAAAGAAATAAATTCTTTGAGTAAATAAATGAATGGAAAATGAGTAAACAAAATATATTTATTTATTTACTTGATTCAATATTTATATTAAATGTTTGTTTAGATATTGTTTGTTTAGGGAATTAGTTACTCACCATAGAAATATTATAATGTTATTTTAAACAGTTATAGTTTTCTTTAGTAATTAAATAATTGAGTAAAGTTAAAATAAATAAATACATTTCCAGTTAATACATATTTCTTTATTTTCACCTCACTCATTTTTTTTAAATTGCTACAGAAATATATATATATATATATATATATAATTTTTTTTCTGTAGTAATTTAATAAATAATTGCTTAAGCAAATGTTTACATAAATATGTATTACAATTATAATTTTAGTGAATAAATCAATTAATATTTATTCATTAAAATAAAACAATTATTTTTATTTTGTGAAGATTTGTTGATAAAATGTATGTATGTATTTACAATATTTATTAATTTATTATGTACTAACTTAGTAGTACTCATTTATTATGTACTTAAGTATTAGATTATTCATTTACCATGGTAAGAAGAAACTTTCATTTTTAAATATTTACCATATTTATGTGGTACTTAAATTACTTTAATAAAGGCAATATTTGTTAAAATATATTGTTTTTAATAATTGAATGAATACATATTTAAGGTAAACTGTAATTTCTATTAAGTAAAATAACGTCAATTAATTATTCAAAATATTTATTATTTTATTTACATAAATTTATTTATATATTTATTGTTTACTTGATTAAATATTTCCTTATATTAATTATATAATTAGACAATTATTTAATTTAAATTATTTAGTAAGATTAAAGTTTTATCTTTTGTGGCAAATTACATTAGTAAATAAATATTAAAATAAAATATAAATAGTAAATAAATTCATATTTATGTAATTATTTATGATACTATTTAATGATTATTTAATAGATGGTAGTTTTATTTATATATGTATGTGTTACTCTATTAATTGTTTATGTATATTTATTATATAATCATTTAATTGTATAAATCTTTTTATAGTAATATAAAGTTTTATCTTTCTATTAGTAAAGTAAATAAATAAACATGTATAACAAATGTATATTAAAAAAGCAAACAAACAAATTCTTAAATAAAAATGTGGAAACCATTAAATATTTATAAAAAATAAAACTACATCTTGCTTTTGCACGTTTTTGTTGTTTTTGAATGTAATACAGTCTAAAATTATGTGATTAAAAAACCCTCTACAGCCCGGTTGTCTGGTATCCATGGCAACCGCAGCAGCTCTAGTGCAACCCAATGATCTGTCCCAGAATGCACTGCTGACCTGCTGTTGTGCCTTTTGCTTCACCCCCACCGTGAAGCCCAATCTCCTCTCTGACTTGAACCAACCATTCTGCCAGGAGCGTGTTTTTTACAACATACAGGATCTCCATTCATAACAGCTATGTTTGTGCTTCAAAGGGGAAAACAGTGAAGCAAGCAAACAGTCAAGCCGCACTTTCGGTTTTCCTTTAAGAGGATCATAAACGGATCGACCTGGCAGCTAGAATCCGGCTCAACTAAATCCATTTCTAAACGACTGAGGGATGAAATTGCAAGCGGTTAAACCCAAAGACTGGAAGTCAGTCAACATGGATCATTATTACGCGCAAATTTGCTTCAGATATCAAATATGACGTCCTTTATGGTTTGATGTTCATAGACACTAAACATGACTTCCTGTCAGTGTTCTCATGCACTAAGTTTCCAGCACTTTGTCTCTGGAAAAAGTCCAAGACAAGCACTGGTTCAGTTCATAGAGTCCACATTTCCTCTAATTAACATTACAACCTTTCTGACAATGTCATAATGCCTTAGCCCGCCATCAATAGCTCTGATTGGTCGGTTTGTGCAGGGAGACAGAGGAAATGGCTGGTAGTGATTGTCTGGGTTATGTAATGCATGTTATGAAGCAGCTGTTGAGTGTGGCTGACCGCCAAAGTCACTCACGCGGTCCCAGAAGCCCCTCTGCAAAGATCTGGACATAAAAAGTAAAAGGCATTCTTCTTCTGTAGAAGCTGGTGTTGATTTGTCTATAAATGAAATGGAATGAAGGTGTATGAGAGCAAATGAAGCAGCGTTTGGGTTCAGTGGTGTTGTTTTTCTTGTTGTGGGATGTGTAGTAGATGTCAGGTCACTGGAGTATTTGCTTTCATCGCTAAGTGAATCAGGGCAGGGCTTGGGAAGCCACCCAGGGCCTCATGTTGCTGGGTTGCCAACAAGCACGCAAAGAGGCAGAAACGCAGACAGAGCCGCCTTTGTCCCTGTGCGGTGCAGAGGGCCTTGTGACTGGAATTGTTCCACCGCTCTCCTTTCAGAAAAATGGCCATTCTGAATGTAAAGAGATTCCTGAGTGATGGTGGAGGGGTCTGTATCGGGTTGTCGGCCAACCTTCAAACTGCATGACGCTGTAGAGAAAGATAAAAATATACTATGTTCATCTAGTTCACTTGGAAAATGTATAAAGCACACAGCTGATTCAGGAAACATTGGGACATGTTTTGACATAAGCAAGTGTTTTTGATCAGTTCTTTGTATTTTTAATTCGCTGAAGCATGAGTTCCTGCCTCTCAAGCCTGAATATAGCACTAATCAATAGCGTTTGGGACCATGTTGTGAAGAAGCATTCTATTGGTTGAACCTATTAAATAAATGCACTCCTTTCGCTTAATGAGCCAGTTGATGATAGTTTGTTTGCCAGTTATTTATTTATTTACTCCAGAAAGGTAAAAGTTGTATTCTAAATATTGAGAATTTGTTTTTCTGCAGCAATAAAGCAAATTAATGAATATTTATTTAAGTAAATTATAGGTTAAATTTACTTATTTTCACATTAATTGTTACATAATAGCTTATAAATTAATGACTTACTTGAAGTATAATAATCTGTTACATTCTTGTTTGCTGTTTCTAGCTTTTTCAGCACCAAACCTACTGAAAAAAAAGTACATTAGTGTAAGATAATTGGTTATTTGCCTCAATATTTAGATGAAATATTAATGTTAATATTTATTTATTTAGGTGTTTATGTATTAAATGGTTTTTAATATTTATTGATTTTTTTTAGTATCTTTTTAGTAGTAATAAATAAAGACTTGAAGCAAATATATAAATATTTCATAAAATAAAATATATTTCACTTATTTATTTACAAAAAAAATGTTACATATATTTAGTAAATAAATACACAAGTATATAAGTAACAATTAATTCTTGCTCACTTCTTTGTACTGTCTCATATTTTCATGTACTGAAGTCTTATTGTAGTGCAAACCAGTAGAATTGGGGTACGGATTGTAAAGGAGCATTTCATTAGTTGG
The DNA here is from genome assembly GCA_032357445.1 of Enteromius radiatus. Classification (NCBI taxonomy): domain Eukaryota; kingdom Metazoa; phylum Chordata; class Actinopteri; order Cypriniformes; family Cyprinidae; genus Enteromius; species Enteromius radiatus. The sequence continues at coordinate 4,986,662 of JAUCMS010000002.1, forward strand.
ACCTATTGAACAAGCACATCCCTTCACTGAATGAGTCAGTGTTTTTAATCAGAACAAGACTTGATAATAAACTGGGATGTCTTGTATGTGAATAAACTAAACAATTAATACATTGAAAATTAGATTTAGTGTAGAAAGAGGATCTTATTATAATGTTACCGCTTCTTAATCTGCAAGTTTCTACCAATGGATCAACCATTATGTTTTCATAAGGGACAACACTGTAGCAGTTCTAATGCCCTGGTGAAAGTGTGAGCAAAGCATGCTAGCTGTTCTTTCTTTGATTGCCATTATGAGTACAGAATACTGAGTACCAGCCTCAAATACAAGAGAGCAGTGGGTTTTTAGCACTGTATTACGCTGCTGCCTCACAGATCTAATATACACATGCAATTTCTTTCCCAGCTATTTATCTTCACAGATATGACTGTAACAGTAACTTAAGTTACTCTTATTTGAGTGTAAAACTTTAATTTAGTTTAATACTCATGTGATAGCTGCTTTCTGTGCATGTGCACTAGGAAAACCATATATTAGAAGTTTTTTTTTTTTTTAAGATGTATTTTTTTGGTATTTTTCCAGGTCTGCGAGCTGGGACATGAACTCCCGACGCCCAAAGAGCATAGGCAGTGAATGTCGGCGCAGTGCCCACAAGGCTATCGGCGCAGACGTAAATGATTTCAATGCGATATGATAAAAAAAAAAAAAAAAAACAAGATATTTAGTTTTTTGTTAGCAGAGTATTCGAGGTACGAGCTGTAAAGGTACATCCTTATTCCGGAAAATGGGGCAGAGATCGGCAGCTCATTTGCATTTAAAGAGACATGCAAGAAAACAGCGTGTTTCTGCTTCCACTCAAAATAGACAATTTCAAAATTATATAAAAAATGGGATATTTTGAGATGAAACTTCATAGACATATTCTAGGGACACCTGAGGCGAGACTTATATTACAGTACATCTTGTGATAAAGGACATAACAGGTACCTTTCAAATATGCAGAAAATGCATCTTCATGGGTTTTAGGTGTTTTATCAAATTAGCTGAGTGCATGATTCAGTAACTCACTCATAACACGAAAGATTCTCTTGCCGCAATGCAAAGTAACCTATAGAAACCTATATTAATATCTATTTGAACGGCTTTGAAAGATTAAAGTAACTGATATGTATCAAAATCCCTTCATTAATGCAATACACATTATACTAGAAATAGCATCAGCTTGAATTGTAAGGGTGAATCATTGTCTTCCAGGTTCAGCTGAGCACATTGTGAGAGATACATTTTCCACGGTGAACATATGTTTGTAATTGTAAAGACCACAGAATTCACTGATGCTGCTTATAAAGAATGTTGGTGACGCTATACCCCTGCTTTATAAGCTGTGATTAACTGGCTCCTGGATGAATTTGTATTTTAGTTGAGTCTATATTTACTTTGAGTCTATAATTAATGTCCCAAGGTGAACAGACGATTTGCACTTGCATTGCAAAAGGATATTAAAGCGACTTTTTTTTCTGTTGTTGCAGAGTGACCGTCTCTTGATTAAAGGGGCGAAGATTGTGAACGATGATCAGTCGTTCTGTGCCGACATCTATATGGAAGATGGCCTGATCAAGTGAGTATAAAATATTAACTGGGCTGTTCCTTTAGTAGGTTATAAGGTTAATGTGTACATAATATGCCCTTACAATATATTAAGCCCTTGAAATTAATTAAGATTTCACAGACTGTATAACTCATATTGCTTTTTAATATCTCACTTACAGGCAGATTGGAGAGAATCTGATAGTGCCCGGTGGGGTGAAAACCATCGATGCTCATGGACGTATGGTGATGCCAGGTGGCATTGATGTGCACACACGCTTCCAGATGCCTGACAGGGGCATGACTGCTGCCGATGACTTCTATCAAGGCACCCGAGCTGCGCTGGCTGGAGGAACCACCATGATCAGTATGTGTCTAACTGTGCTTACAGGAGAAGCTCAGCCAGGACTAGTTTGCATATCAACCACCCAGCAATAGCAAGCACCCAGCAAATGTTATTGCAACTCCCTATAAGACATAGCAACCATCCAATAATGACTGAGCTACACACAGATATATATATATATATATATATATATGTATGTATATGTACTTGCCTCATTAGTGACTGTTTCATGGGTTTCTATACGTAAGCCATCCACCCTGTTGCGGTCTTGATGTCATTCAACACAGTAATCACTGAAGATGCCACAATCCTGCACAGAACGGCTCAATGACTCTGCGCCAACCTACTGTATGGTGAATGACATCAAGTAGACCATTCCAAGATGGCGGCCGCATCTATTTCGTTCAAATATTCAGTGATTACTATGGTGAATGACGGTCAATTAGGCCACTACAATATGGGGGATGGCTTACATATCATGGCCCATAGAAACAGTTGTTAAGGACACCCATGGCAGCCAATACCATAGCAACACCCTAGCAACCACTCCACAATGCCATAGCAACACAGTATTTTAGTAAAAAAAAAATTAATAAAATTTTTATTTTAACACATTCAGTTGATTAGAGATGTTTTGGGAGAGTAATATTTAATGAAAAAATTCAAATGGAGTCCAGAAAATTAATAGAAAAAATTGAAGAATTTGATTAGAAAATATATAAATAAATAATGTAAAACTGAATTTGAGAAAAAAAAAAACTAATTTAAATATATGTCATATTTCAAATTTTTCATAAACCTTTAATACATTTCTTTTTAAGATGGTAAGTTTTATTATTTAAATTATTTATACATGGCTTTTGATTAATAAAATGTAATTTGTCCATTAAAAAGAGCCTAGAATTTTTTTAGAAAAAAACAGAATCTAGAATTGTAATATATATATATATATATATATATATATATATGGAATTTGGGGGGGGGGGGGAATAAACAGATTTCAAAAGGCCATACATAATATGGATGGAATTGGCTGTCAGCAACTGATTGGTTATCAGTTTTCATTTAAGGTAAACCATGTCTTTAAATTAAGATTAGAGCAGCTTTTCACAAACTATTCTACCTTTTCCTAAGTGTTATGAAAGCTGTATCGTTTAGCTGAGTCATCTGAATTGTTTATGATGCAGCCGTCTTCGACAGTGTCTGACAGCAGTGCAGACAGGATGGAGACAGTGTGCTTAATATAGCACAAGAGACTGTTTTAACATCTCTGTTGTCCTCATTTCAGAGCTGCATTATTAACTGATTTGAAGTACTTATTAATCCGTAAGAGCTCTTTAATATCTGCCTAACCACTGTGTATGTGTGTGTGTGTGTGTGAACAGTTGATCATGTGGTTTCTGAACCTGGGACGAGTCTGATGTCAGCCTTTAATCAGTGGCGGGAATGGGCGGACAGTAAAGCATGCTGTGACTATTCTCTTCACGTGGACATCACTGAATGGCACAGGGGTGTTCAAGAAGAGATGGAGACGCTTGTCAAAGATCACGGTAAGCCACTGTCAACATCTGTATCTGCTGTACAAGCCCAGCAAAGCTGGCGAATACTGCATCACTCAGGAATTCTGCTGCTGCGCTGTTTTACTAATGTCTCACGGACTCCTTCATTGCCCTCTGTAATTTCATACCCCGGCTTTGTGTGCAGGCGTTAACTCTTTCCTCGTCTACCTGGCTTACAAAGACGTTTTCCAGCTCACTGACTCCCAGGTATGGTTTCCTCCACCTTCCTTCCTGTATCTCATGATCATCTAATGAAAGCTGTCAAAACATACCCAGATTACATTTACCCACAAAATCAGGGAGAAATAAAAGTTAAGAATAAAATGTTGTTTTCTGTTTGTTTGTTTGGTTTTGGAACAATAATGCAAAACATTTGAAAGGTCCTAAAATATGTTCTATTCATTCATTCATTCATTCATTCATTCATTCATTCATTCATTCATGTTCTATACCTATATATATATGTGTGTGTGTGTGTGTGTGTGTGTGTTTGATTTTATATATTTAAAGAAAAATATTTTAGATTTTTTTTTTTAAATGTTTGATATATTTGTTTGATGTATTTTTATTTTGCAATTTAATGTCTTACTATGCTCTTACAAAAATATAATTTTATTTCTATGGTTTTATGTGCCATACCATAGTAATACCATAGTATGTTAAATGTCCTATGGAATATCCAAATATATTATTACATAATTTTAGTAAATGCACATTATTATTATTATTATTATTATTATTATTATTATTATTATATTAATAATGACACTAATAGTAATATTAATAATAATAATAAAATCTGAGTCACCTTTAGGCTAATTAATATTTACTGTATGTGTGTGTGTATATATATATATATACAGTATATACTATACTATATAATTATAATTCTATCTTTAAGTTTAATGTGACTTTACTGCAAAAATTCCTTTACTAACTACATAAATAAATGAAAAATAAATAAACACAACTAAAAATTTCATGGTTTTTCCATGTTTTTGAATTACTGATTGATTGATTCATTGATTCAATTATTTTTTCTTTCATTAATTGGAAAAACCTTACTATATGGACTAACAAATGCTACCATACCATACCATGTCATGGTTTTAGACATTTACTATAGTAAAACAGCTGTATTTCTGCAGTATATTACAGTGTAATACTCCAGTGTACCTAAAAAAATACCATGATTTCTCCCAGATAATTCCTTAATTTTGATTGGTAAAACATGAAATTCTGCAGTCAAAATATAAAAAATAAATAAATAAAAATCTGCCATCTGTTACCGTCCCAGTACCGTGGTACCACTTTTAGGTGGCACAGTACCAAGTATTTGGGGGTTGGGTGTTTATGTTCTAATTCCTAACGACAACAAAAAAAAGTAAAGTAAAGAAAAGAAATCTAAACAGTCCCTTGGCAATTTCTAAACAGATGATGCTTTAATTGTCTGCCAGTGACCGTTGCATCTGTTTTAAGCATGCCTTGTCATATTTGCCATTCCTTTTTGACTGTCAGCATTTGTGTGACTTCAAATGTGTGTTTATGTGCAGATCTACGAAGTGTTCAGTGTCATCCGGGACCTCGGGGCCATCGCTCAGGTCCACGCTGAGAACGGAGACATCATAGCCGAGGTGAAATCTCCAGCACTGAGCTCCATTACTCAGAGTTACTATCAACAATAAACTGTTTGGAGATGTTAAATCAAAACATATGCTCCACAACGAACACTTAGACTTTATACTGGCAAGCAAAACCAAAGCAAATATTCCTACATGAGGCTGATATAATTAATAGCAGATGACTTTTGGCTCAGGGTTATGTGTGTTTATCATGATCAAGATAAGCAAACTCTTTGTAATGAAGACATTTTTAATATGTACAGTATATACTGAGACTATGACATCATTTATGAGCGATTCAGCGATCTCAGGCTACTCTTATTATTCTTTATGTCAACAGGAGCAGCGCAGAATTTTGGAGTTGGGTATCACTGGACCAGAGGGACATGTCCTCAGTCGTCCAGAGGAGGTGATCTGCAGGGAATTCTGGGAAAAGTTGTACATTTTCCAATGTTGTCCCAAGAAAACGTGTGCTGACTTGGCTTTATCTATCATTTAGGTGGAGGCAGAAGCAGTGAACCGCTCTGTAACAGTGGCCAATCAGACCAACTGCCCTCTTTACATCACCAAAGTGATGAGCAAGAGTGCCGCTGATGTCATCGCCCAGGCTAGAAAGAAAGGTAACACAACTTCACTTTCAATATCGAGAGGCTTTTCAATTCATCCAAACTTAGTGGAAACATACCTCAAGGTTGAATAACCACTATGGAAGAACATTCTGAGGCGGTTTGATCTAATTCCATTAAAATGAGGTATTAAGTCTGGACAAGCAAAGGTAGGTTTTATGAACTGCGATGCAACTGCAGTCCTGCAAAAAAATAATACTACAGCATCTATGACTCAGCTGTTCTTGGCTAGACAGTATGAAATGACATCATGGTGGTCGGCCTCCAGGATCAGGGCAAGGGAATTACAGTGAAATTATATATGCCTATTCCTAATTCGGTATCTTTGAACCATTTAGGCACCGTTGTGTATGGAGAGCCAATCACAGCGAGTCTTGGCACGGACGGCTCGCACTATTGGAGCAAGAACTGGGCCAAGGCCGCCGCCTACATCACGTCTCCACCCTTGAGTCCGGATCCCACCACACCAGACTATCTCAACTCACTGCTGTCATGGTAAGAGCACTGTTTATTTGTAGTATTCATTACTGATTTGATTCGTTTCAGTGGTGGAGCCCTGTAATAAGTGTACCATAATAAATTAAATTGGTTCATTTGTGGGGTATGAGAGTGGTTAAAAAATTCCATATTACCTCAGATGACTTTAAAGTGAACTGAAGGGTGGACTTTAAGTTTAGGAGTTGACTTCAAGTCTGCAGTATGGTTTACTTTTAAATATGTGTTAATAAAATTAATTCATGAAGTATTTTATTACAAAATTAATTACAAAATAATATTCCTTGTGAAGCAATAATTATAAAATTGTAGTTTTTTTGTATGTATATTTATTAGAAATATTAATTATAATAATACATTTTCTGATTAGTGATTATACAATTTTATACACCAAATATATATTAATATATTACAAAGTAGTGAAGAATTAATCAAAAATTATTAAATTGATTAAATCATTGTTTTATTTTTATTAGCAATCTCACTATTTTCATCTTTATTATGGTTATTATTAATTATTATTGCATGTGATATCTATTATATACCTTGTATTTATTATTAGTGCGTGTGTATAAATATTAGTGTTGTCAAATGATTAATCACATCCGAAATAAAAGTTTTTCTTTACATAATATTTGTGTTTATGCTGTTTATTTATTATGTTTATATTAAAACACATATAAGTACAGTATATATTTTGAAAGTATTTACATGTAAATGCATTTATATATTTATTTTCTTATATTTGATAATATATCTAAATATATTTAATATATAAACATAACATATTTTCATTAAATATATACATGCATGTGTTTTAAATATACACAGTACATACAAATATATTATGTAAAGAAAATGGGCTGGACAAAATTATAGGCACCCTTTCAAAATTGTGGATTGTAAGCCATCATGAATTCTGAGGATTACCAGAGGATTTTGAGTTGCAGTGTAGGGCCCAGCGTCAGAAAGTTGGGTTTGCATCCGAGATCTTAGGTCTTCCAGCGGGACAATGACCCCAAACAAGAAGATTATTGATGGTTATAGGAAGCGACTGTAATTTAAGTTATTTTTTTCCAAAGGGTGTGCAACCAAATATTAAGTTAAAGGTGCCAATAAATTTGTCAAGCCCATTTTTGGAGTTTTGTGTGACATTATGTCAAATTTGCTTTTTTTTCCACCCCTTTTTTGTTTTGTTCCAATACACCATGGGAATAAACATGTGTATAGCGAAACATGTGTTAATGCAGTACTTTTCTGTGAGAAATACTTGATCTTCTGGAAAAATTTCAGGGGTGCCAACAATTTTGGCCATGACTGTATATCATTTTATAATGTTAATAATTACTATAATGTTTTATTAGAAACTAAACTAACTATAAAACAATATTCAAAGTAATGCTAAAATGATTACATTTTTTGTTTGGGGTTTTTATTAACAACATTAATTATAACAATTATTAGTATTAGTATTAATTTACAATAATTATATTTCTAAATATTATTGTATCATAATATTTTAGTCTTTATTTTTATCAGTTTAATAATGCAAATAATGGTGTCACTTACTAGTACTGCTAATAATAACAATATCAAGATATCCTGTGGAATATCCCAAATATAATATTAAATCATTTTAATAAATACACATTATTATTATCATCATCATAAAATCTTTGGCACTTCGTTGCCTAAAACTAGTGTGAATTTTTTTTTTAAAAAAGTGGGATGTTAGAACATGAGATTAATTAATTTGAAGAGTACACAATTGTGAAAAGGGTTTGCTAAGTGTATAAACATAAATATTTGTAGAATAGGCTCTGGTGTTTGATCCCAACTTGAAATGTGTCTCCTCACCCACTTCCTGCTTCAGTGGGGATCTGCAGGTAACAGGAAGCGCTCACTGCACCTTTAACACTGCCCAGAGAGCTGTGGGTAAAGACGACTTCACCCTCATCCCTGAAGGAACCAACGGCACTGAGGAAAGGATGTCCATCATCTGGGACAAATGTGTGGTAAGGCAGAAATACTAGTTTGCAAATAATAAGTGGAGACATTTAATCACAAGCTGCCACAGTCCAGCATCTAGACTTCCTTCAGTCATATAAACAAAATCAGTCAGTGGTCATGTGAGTCTAAATAGTCCCAGCCGAACAGACAAGCACACTCAAGTGAACACAAACACAACAGAGACTAACTGTCATCTCTCCCTGTGGTCCCATTCGATCGTAGGTAACTGGAAAAATGGACGAAAATCAGTTTGTGGCCGTCACCAGCACCAACGCTGCTAAGATCTTCAACTTGTACCCGCGCAAGGGCCGCATTGCCGTGGGTTCGGACGCCGATCTGGTTCTTTGGGACCCTGATGTCACCAAGATAATCTCTGCGAAAAGCCACAATCTGGTGAGTTAACCCTCTAAGCACCAAAATTGCGACAAAACGTCATAAAACCTCATTGATGCAGAAGCAGTTCAGGTCATAGCGTGCAAGTAAATTGAGATTTGTGAGAAAACATCATCAAATGGCTAATAAAAAATTGTACTTTGAGGATGTGTTGCAAATGTTATTGACCGATTCTGATTTTTGGAAATGACGATCAGTCGTCTATCAATTCTCCCAGTATATCTTTGCGGCGAAATGGTGCCACCGTGCAAGGCGTGAGTGTTCACTAAGCACAAACAAGTGATCATTACAACCCTTTGCCCAACAGGGATGGGGGTGACAGGGGTAGACGAGGAGAAATAGGGCTGGAAGTAGGACTAGCTCTTTGGATCCAGTCAGAGTGGCTTTGGATTCAGTGTCCCAAAGCAGTGGGAGTGACTGCGGTACAAGTGAGAGCACAGTATAGTATTAGTATTCTGAATATTCCTGAATATGATGAAATTCAAGGTGGACCGCCCCCTGATGATGTCATAATATGCTAATTTGATGAGGATATTTACACCCCACATAAACTTTCGACAAATCGTCGAAACAGTGTATTTGTCCTCGGATGTGTATCTCGTATATGGATTTACCATCTAAATTAAGATAAACAGAGTCTGCTTTTAAATCAGAAACACAAGCTATCTATAATGCTTATACAAGAATAGGCTTGTAACGCAGGAGTCTGAGATGAGCGGATCTATATGCAGCATTTATCGGACAATGTCAGACAGGCAAGGTTCATACAACAGCGACAGGGGTAACAAAGAATATCCAGAGACATAAACGATAACCAGGCTGAGGTCAGTCAGACAATCAAACAATCAGAGTTGGAATAGTCCAGGCAGAGAAGATAAAAGGGGGAGGCAGGAATGGGATAGGAAAGTGTCCATGGTATGCCTACGATAGAATTCGGGCAGAAGCAGTAGGTCATCCAGGTACTTCTCGCCTACTGAATTTTGAATACTATGAATTTGGACATACTACTCGCCTTGCATGCTGTTTAAGGGTACTATATAGTAGGGAAGTAAGCGATTTCAGACGCAACACCGGTGCGTGTAAACAGTCTCGGGCATGGGTTGTTATGGGAAATGGAGTTTCTGAGATGATGGTGATGTTCTGGATGGAGTGCCCTCTGGAGGGGCTTGTGGGCACTTCAGCTAGAAATCATGACCAGGCCACAATTAGAAATACAATAAGCTGCACATGAAAATGTATGTCATTATTAAAGTTTTTGCTTACCCACTTTAAACCATCATTGAGTGCTTGTAATAACTTCAGATTGTGGTTGATCTTGATTTTGTAATAAGCAAGACACATGCCCTTTTTGTATGTTTAATAACTCTACACTGCTAATATTTGTCATTAACATTTTTTATTGCTAAAAAAATAAATAAATAAATACCACGAACTGCATACATAAAAAACATACAGAAAATTTGCTTTCATATTTCATGTGAAGAAAACTTTTGGTAACACTTTATTTTACAGTTACACTTATTAGTTGCTTATTAGCATGCATATTACTAGAATAATAGCTATTTATTAGAGCTAATTAAGCACATTTATTCTTCATGATCTTATTCTACATCCCTAATACCTATACTTAACAACTACTTTACTGACTATTAATAAACAGCAACCAACGATAATATAACTCAGCATCCACTCTCTTATCCGGGATACTCTTCTTGTGTGTTTGTTTATGCTGGTTTTAGAAACAGCGCCACTGTTCCTTTGTGCAACAGCAGTTTCTGCGGTCATGTTATCCTAGCTTAAATCTTTTTGGACGGACTGTTTGTCGGACTGCACAAAAAAAGTAGTCTATGCATAGGAAGCTGTTGTTTTATCCCAGGGCATCATTACGTCTTCAGTGAGCAGGATTCATTAGTGTTTATGTGATTTACTTCCCTCTGTGTAGTTTACTACTGAGGGAAGTTGTTCTTGTGGAGTTGGTTTGCTGTCCTGACCAGAAAAGTTTGGTTGATCTGACCAAATGTTGGGTGTGGGTTTTGTTGCTCATGCGAGTGATGTCATCCTCAGCTCTGCTGGGTAATTGATGTCTCCCTCCTGCTTTGGAGGCGTAACAGTGCACACAACACACAACCATAAAGATCTTTTTAATGTCTTCTGTTTGAGTTTGTGAGATTGCAACACACTGGCTTGTGAATTGTGTTCTTTTGTTTAGTGGATTTTGTTACTGTCAAATAATTGTGATTAATCGTTTATAATATATGAGTGTGTACTGTGTATACTATGTAAATGCAAACACATGCATGTATATATTTAAACAAAAACAACTTTATATGTTAAATTTAGATATGCATATAACATAGTATATAGTAATATAAATGTATATACATGTAAATATATATATATATATACTGTATGTGTGTGTGTTTATATATACATGATAAATATACAAAGTACACACATACATACGGTATGCAAACAAAAAATGAATCGTTTGACAGCACTAGTATTTTGTAGTTTGATATATTTATTGTTTAAAATGATCCGATTTCATATTAAGTATCAATATATGTGTAATGTGTAAAAAAAATATATATTTTTTAATTATTATTATTTGTTTGACTATTCTATCTATCTATATAGATACTGTAAATATAGTTTTTTTATAGTTTTTTTGCAAATAGTTTTGCCCGCCTCATTTTAAGTGTAAACCTTACTATACATTGCAAGAATATATAAAAATAATTTTAAATTAAATTGTAAATATTTTTACTTTTTTTTTTTTTTTCACTAAAACATTCAAAAACATCAACAACAAACAAACAATGCTTTCAAGATTGAAAATCATAAATGTTCCTTGAGCAGCAAATCATCATATCAGAATGATTTCTGAAGGATCATGTGACACTGAAGACTGGAGTAACAATGATAAAGATTTAGCTTTAGTTTTACTGTTTTTTGTAAAACTAAATCAGTTCATCCTTGGTAGGCATAGTGTCTTAATATTTACGCTGTACTGCTTCTCTGTTTATTTTATTTTAAAAATGGCTAGAAAATTTTCCTGGGAAACAAAACAAAAGTCCTGATTAAGAAAGCTTTTTTTATCATTCAGAACTGTGGTGTAGGTGCTTTGATTATCAGACTCTGACTAAGCTCATGATGTTTTTAGGTCTTGTGGGACGGACTCTATTGCTTTTAGCAAAGCGCCAGTAGAATTTAGAAGGGTGGTCACACTTTTGCCAGCACACACACACACACCCTGTAAACTTTAATATACTTCCTCCCTCATTCACTCCCTCTCATTTCCAACATTCCTTGTTTTCTTTGCACTGTATTTCTAAACTGGGTCTGGGTTCTGACAACTCGTCTTTGACAGATTCAATAATGATTTCCGACATGGAACATCACTTCCATTTCCACTGGAACATCTTGCTTCAGTATGTGGAAGGGATTTGGATTGTTTGTGCAATGATTTCTTGCTTCATAACTGTCAGAAGCTTCTAAAATGCTACATGTTGGGAATGTTTGTAGATCAGCAGAAGGTTCTGTTGTGAGTTGTTAGTGTGATGTTGTTGCTTATCGTTTTCCAGGCAGTGGAGTATAACATCTTCGAGGGCACTGAGGTACGCGGGGCGCCTCTGGTGGTCATCAGCCAGGGAAAGATCGTACTGGAGGAAGGGACTCTCCACACCACTGAGGGATCCGGACGCTACGTCACCCGCAAGCCTTTTCCTGACTATGTCTACAAGAGGATAAAGGCTCGCAGCAGGGTGAGTTATACATTCAGCTTCCATTTATCAGCTTTTCTAATCTGAAATTTAGGGATAGACAATCGATTAGTGAGCATATTGTGTTATTGATTATTATTAGTATTATTATCAGAATTTTTTAATACAATTGTATTATTATTATTATTATTATTTGTTTCATTGAAGAATAGTGATTTTATATTTCTGTTTAATTGATTTTTTTGTTAAATATATTATCATTTTCTATTTTCAATTTTGTTGCTGTCGAATATTTTATTTTTGTTGATTAAAAGTCATACATGTGTGTGTGTGTATATATATATTTTTTTTTTTTTTTACAACATGCTGAATATTACACACACATACACACATATATATATATATATGCTGTCAAACAATTAATCATAATTAATCGCATTCCAAAATTGTATATATTTTTCATAATATATCTAAATTATTTATATATATATATATATATATATACATATAAAATTTATATATATTATGGGAAAAAAAAAATATATATATATATATACACTTGTGTGTGTGTGTCTGTGTATATATAAAAAATTTTTCTTGATTAAATACATTAATTTGTTTTTATTTATATATACATAATAAATATACACAAACACTTGATTAATCATTCGACTGCATTAATATATAATTGTTTTTTTGTCATTTGTTTTTATAGAAGACTAAATATTATTATTTATTATTCATTAATAAACCAATTACCCATTTATTCTGTAAATATACTTGTCTATTATATATGTCTATTAATATAAATATCAACTAATTTCTATTAAATGTTTTTCTTCATTAATGTTTAACTCTTTGTAGTTTTCAAAATGTTTGAGGTTATGATATTAGCTGTATTTTATTATCATCCTCATGCACTGTTGTTTTGTAGCTTGCTGAACTGAGGGGTGTTCCACGGGGTCTCTACGACGGGCCGGTTTGCGAAGTCTCAGTGACGCCCAAAGCTGTGACCCCTGCTTCCTCTGCCAAAACCTCTCCTGCCAAGCAGGCCTCTCAACCGGTCCGCAATCTGCACCAGTCCGGCTTCAGCCTCTCCGGTGAGCACTATGCAAAAATCTAAACCAAACAAAATCAATAGAGATGCATTTTTACATATCATTATATGTAAATTAAATAGCATTAAATAAAAAGAAAATACTTTATTTTCTTAGTTCTAGCTGTAAGTGTAATAATACTGTGAGATTTGTCTTGTTTCAGGCGCGCAGATTGACGACAACATCCCGCGCCGTAACACCCAGCGCATCGTTGCGCCCCCTGGTGGCAGGGCCAACATCACCAGCCTGGGCTAGATGCCCTCCTCCAGCCGATAGGAGAATAGGGGGTTGGGGGGGAGGGATGTCTATAACGGAGGTGTTTGCTGAGACCACCGTGTCACATCAAGAACCCTCCACAGGGCCTATGATTCTCCACTCCCTAGTCTCCCAACCCCTGAGCTCTCGCCCGACTCCCTTGTTTTTCTTTTCCCAACGTTGCACCATTTCCTAAAGGAGACATCTAGAGAAAAAAACAACAACAACAAAGCATTTGCCTCATGTGAAGAGAGAAGGAAAAAATGTAACATCCACATTTGAGCACTTCTGATTGTATGATTTTTATACTGTACGTTCTATCCACCACGAGTCATGTTATTATTTTTGTATTTAACTTTATTTGCTTTTTGAAATCAGAGGGATCAAGTGCGTGTATTAGAAAAGCTGTTTATTATTGTTACTTATTAACAAGGCAAGGGTTAGAGTACTGGCTTTCTTGTGTCATTGTTTGTGGCTAAAAAAGACTTTTAAGTATATTAGGAATGTTGTTATTTTTGGGAATCTTTTATTACGTTTTTTTACTCAAACAATCAGTTTACATCAGTATGAACACCCGACCGTATTCCGCCCGTGCCCTTTCCATGGCATTCAATGCGATACTTTCTGTACCAGTCAATAAAAGAAAGCTTTTCCAGTAGTCGCTGATTAAAAACCATGTGTTGTTTTGCAAGCAGATATATTTAATCAACACTGTTAATGTTACTAAAGAAGAAACCGCATGTAAAAACAAGCAGCTTAGCAATGTTGGAGAAAATAAGAGAGGACCGCAAACGGTTATAGCTGGAAACCTTCCTTGTTTTGGCCATTAAACCTTTTTTCTTTTTTTTTTTAATACATAAAATTTAAGAAGAGGATGAAGTCACGTTTGTATTTGGTCGTGAAAAAAAGTGAGCAGTTTGGCTACTATGATTATTATTGACAACTTAGTAGGTGTTATCTATGGAAGCTTGTTTCCGTCGCGGGATTACAAAATAAAACTAACTGCAACGTTTTGAACGCTTTTTCTCGCAATTCTGAGAATAAAAATAAAGTTGCAATTACTTTTTATTCCATTCAGGGGGATAAAATTCATTGTAAGTTGTAAACTCATAATAGCGAAGTCAGAATTTAGAGAAAGTCGCAATTTCTTCATAGTTGCCTCCATAGTTAGCTAAATGTTACGTCACTTTTAAAGAACAACGTGAATGTTACTCCATGAAATATTCTAATGCACTAAAGCCCAAAGTATACTTAAGTGTTAACGTAAACACTTACCGAATGTTTACAGCCGAACATGTTGCCTTTCAACGTATATTTCATAGTGTGCGCAAACATCGGCGCTCACATGCAGAATTGAACTAAAAACTTGACATGTTGCCACCTTGTGGGCAAATTAATTGGTTCAAGAAATGTGCAGTAAAAATACCTCAGTGTACATCTGTGAGCATAGTACATTCATTGATGTATTATACGCATCTTGTCAGTAAAGCCGTTCTTTAGCGGTGAATCTCCATCACCTGTTTTCAAATGGAGCGGCAGTTAATACACAGAGCCGTAGATCACCGACAAACTATGCGATGTCGTGTTCAGTATAGCCAATGAACCGCCCACGAAACTGAACGTGATATTGTGTAGCTTTTCACTTGAAAACAGGTGATGGAGATTTACCGTTCATCAAAGAACTAGCTGTAACTGATGAGATACGCATGGATATACTAATTAATATATCGCATAGCTCTCTGAGGCCACTATAAAAACTGGGCTCTATTAATTACTAAGTAAACTTTGGGCTGAGAGTCTCACCCCTCAGATGGATGTAAGTCTGATAGCACGCAAAAACAAATGCGCCATGTGAGTTGTAAGGTTTGACGGTATTGAGTGACTATGCCAGTACTTTCTATGTCAACAAATGTGATATCGCAGACCTTAACGCTAATGTGTCTTTAACTCCAAGCTGTGCCTGAGATGTGCTGAGTACTTCTACAAGAGCTTGTTCATGTTTTTTTGTTCAAAACAACTCAAAGGCTGTTAAAAGTAAAATAGCCGGTTAACCGATACAAAGGTGCCAGATTTTTCTCATCATAGAAAGGCTTTTTAGTTATCACAGCGCCATTTTTAATGTCAACATCCATTTTAGTGCCGTAGTAAAATGCTACATACTGTAATAATATAATTCAAAATAAAAGTTAAAAGTTAAAGGTGATTTTCAACAACTGCACCTGTGGCAGCTCCATGTTTTCGTGGTGTTGTTTTATTTTATTAAATAATGAATGAGAGGGTTTTTTTTCGTTTGTTATTTTTGTTAATCTGTTCTTTTCTTCCAAGTTGGTCTGGACAAGAGGCAATGCATTGAGCAGCTAGTACTCTCCGTTAGCTAATAAAGCTAGCACAGTATCAGATTTCTTTTCCTGTGATTCTTTTTGTAACAAGAGGTTTGGACTGGATACACTGAAGAGATCATCTTTTTTGAAAAAAAAAGAAATAACGGGCTTTAGGTATGTCAGTCATTTGTTTTGATTTGATATTTAGTAAAATAGTTGGTTTCTTGGTATTGAGGGAGGGACACTGTCATTCTTAAGAACGTTTGATTGGACAAAAATCAGTGTAGTAAGATTAGTCGTTTTAATTACTTTGCTGTTAAAAGAAATACATTCGAAATGTTTATCTGCTTATGAGTACACTATAGATTAGTAAGTAGATATCGCCACAGAATTAAAGTCACGATACTCCACATTTTGTGGATGGTGCTAAAACTTAAATTCACCTCAGACAAAGAAGGCGTAGTAGAAAGTAAAATGGTAGGCTAATAAAAAAGGCATTAACTGGTTTTTAACGTGCCTTGCTTAAATCTCACCATGGATTAGCAATGGCGGGACTTGTTTGTATGGACTAGTCTGTTTTTCATTTAGTAAACCGTCCTCCAGCTGTTTTTTTCCCTCTTGCACATCGGCAAAATCCTGGCCGGTATCATCATTCTCCATTGCTTGCCTTTTCCTCTGTGGCTCAACAGAGAAACACACACACACACACACACACACACACACACACACACAAGCTCTGTTTCATTCCAGCGCTGACAGGGTTTAAATGTTTAGTACTGCTTGGTTGGTATATAGGCCTACTTACACAGTTAAATGTTCCAAACTGAGGATATGGAGCTCCTAAAAGGATTTGGTGTCGGGTAAAAAACTGAGTTGGGGATGTCAATGCTTTTGAGTTCTCCAGAGAATCTTTGCATTCACTCTTAAAATGTTACGTTAGTAATAGCGTAGTAAAAGTCAGATGTGGTTGTTGGAGAAGCGATATTTCAACGCTTTTTTAATTTTATTATTATTATTAGGCTATTATTTTAAGGTCCCCCAGAGAAACGTAGGCTGTTTACTCGCAAAAGAGGCATTCTTTTGAAACACTTTATATTCTCTCACAAAATGTTTAGTGGTCTATGCGTGGAAGATGACTTTGTATGTGTTCCCCAGTGAAACTCGTATTTGCATTGTTCTGAAAAAACAGCTGCATTTGCTTGCAAATCTTAATGTAAAATGATTGGGAGAACAAACTATAGGACTATTTTAATGCTTCTGGGTTCTCTTGCCAATGTTTGCGTTTCCCAGAAAAACTAAAACATTACCATGTGGTAGGAGGACAAACTATAATTCTATATATTTCAATGCTTTTGCGAACTAAAGCTTTGAGTAAATGCGAGCTTTTGCAGGAAAGCAAGTATTTTAAGAGCTAATTAAAATTTACTCTGGGAATGCAATAGCCAAGGCTTTTGGGGCTAAAGTTTAGCGAGTGAACACAAACGTTATTTAAATAACGTTTATTCGCGTATGTTTTTCCCACTAACATGTTGGAAATTTACTCTGCAAAGAAAAATAATCTTACTAAATATTAAAATTAATAAAAGCCTTGTAACTGATTAGGCTATTTTTTTGTTATTATTATTTCTTGTGTAAGCCTGTGTGGGTAGAGAAAAGTGCATTTAATTCAAAACACAAGTTAAGTTATATGTTACATACTTGCGCATTTCTCTATCTTTATATTCGCCGATTAAGAAAACCACCCTGCAGGCCTATAGGCTACTCACTCAAATGTCCACTTTTAAAAATTGAAAAATCGTGAAAAATGAGCAAGAAGTCGTCTTTGTGCGCTGTCGGAATGTGTATCTCTCAAATGGAGCTGGAGGGTGACGCGAGGTTATACTGATTCATTCGTCTGTTCGCACGGACTGATTTGTTAATAACGGCGGTTGCAGGCCCCGTAGAGTCTGTCAACTCATGACTGTTAATGATTGTTTTCTTTCTTCCTGTTTCTTGTGCATTTCTTGCTGACCTCATTGCTTTTCCACTGTTACTATGACGACAACAGGATCTAAGTCTTTTATTTGTCATGGCAACACATCGGAAGCATGCCCTTAGCAACCCTTCTGGGCCTGGTGCTATTAAAACAACATTGAATGGCTGGATCATTTCAACTAAGTTGTGATTACAGTGTAACACAAACCATATACAGTACCCACCGTCCTTTCCCGCCTTTCTTGCTTGGTGGCACATTCTGAATTGAATGTTGATGGTTTGAGAGACAATTTTCTTCTTTATTTGTATTTTTTTGTCTTTAAAAAAATTACTAAGATGGAAGACAATTTAAAAAAAAAAGGCAATGCATTTAATTGAAGATAAATAAAGTCTTAGGCCTTTTTTTAAAATTAACATTTAGTTACATTTGTATTTGTGTATATCCACAATTTTTCTTCTCCGTTTTAAATTGAACAAGTAGAAAGAAAAAAATGATCAAAAATGTGAAAATATTTAATTTCATTTAAGTTAGTGTGAAAATATGGTGTAAATTGAGAGCAGAATTGTCCAATGTGAGATTTCCATGTCTTTTCCTTATCGATCATATGAGCATATGCAAGAGTTCAAAATAAACTTGCCTTAAGCATTTCCTCTGATCCCAGAGCAGCTGTTGGCACTAATGCTACACACACACACACACACTTTGCTATGTACGCTTGAATGTTCTTCTATGCGTGGTATGTAATCGATGTAAAATGCAGATGGGAACTGAAAGATTGTTCAGTCTGAGACTGCCAATGATTTATAATCCCAAACCCTCTCTTTCCCCGCTCCAGAAGTGAACATGTTGTGTGCTGGTGTTTATTCTGTTGGCTGTGCTGTTTGAGGATGTTTGCTTGCTCTTGAAAATGTGTCAAATCCCTTGGATGGAGATGTTACAAAAAAGGAAAATTAATAAAAGGAAGAAAATAATTGTTTTCTTATCTGTTCTTAAATATCAGCCATTTGTACAATATATGCATCAGAAATAAGAATGCACAAGAATTAGACATTTTACACTTAATCCTTTCATAGTCTGTTAAAATTATATAATCATATTAATCTATCATATCATTTTATGTCATATTTGAATCATACAGACACACACATATAAACAACTGTTCAATGATAAATCACAATTAAAGTTTTCATTTACATAATATATATGTGTGTGTGTGTGTGTGTGTGTGTGTGTATATATACACACATACACAAACACATGCATATAAATATGTAAGAAAATATGTTTATATGTATATATATTTTTTAATATAATAAAAATATATAAATGTAAATATTTTCTAAATAAATTAATGTGTATGTATTTATATACATTTAATAAAAAAATACACGGTACACGTACATATATCATATATTAAACCAAAATATTTACTTTGGACGCTATTAGTTATCTGACAGCACTAATATATATATAGCCTATATATATATATATATATATATATACACACACACACTCTAAGCAAAAAATATGTAGAAAACGTAATACTGTCCCTGTGTCCCAGCAGAAAATTACAAGTACATTTTATGTGTTTACAGACAATTTATTCAACTCAATAAAATGCAATGCAAAATTTAAAATATGGAAAAAATCAATACAGAGGATTCCTTTATATTTCCAAAATACATTGGAATTTTCAAATACAGTACAAGTCAAATAACTTTGTCCACAATCAAATCATTACCAAGCTAACCTTTTACACTCCAAATAGTAAAACATCACAGTTCAACTTCACAAAAGTGCAGATGCATGCTATAAACGTTGCCACAAGGTGGTGCTCCTGTATACAAGAATTAACCAGATCCCTGTTCATTTCACAGTGGCTTTGTAAACTCCTTTGAAAAGTTGTCTTTTAGTCTTTCAAAAGCATTTTATACAGCCTCACCGTCCATCTTGCATATGGAAACCTGATGAACTTTCATTGTCAGAGATGTTTCAGGCGTTTTCAGATCACCGTTGCTATGTGGAGTACATGAGGACTTATTAGTAACAAGTGATGCATTAGCAGGCTTCCAGCAGTCAGCAGATGTAGATGGGAAACCTTTTGGAGATTTGAGGCCATGCACAGGGTCTCGAGCAGATACCGGAGGGCTCCAGGTCCTGTGCGCTCTGCTGAGGCAGTGGCCACGGAGAACGTTCTGAAAGGCCTTCTTGAACTCCTGACTGAAGCACGGGTAGATGATGGGGTTCAGGCAGCTGTTGAAGTAGCCTAGCCAGAAAGTAATTTTGAAGACAGTGTCCGGGGGTCTGTGGGATGGGAAAATGGAGCCTTCGGAGACACAGAAAGAATGAAAAAAATTAATTCTATGCAGCAAGAGTTCTCCTCAAGACGGAGAGTCAAATGGTTTTGGATGCTTCATATTTTCAAAGGCTTTGCTTTCATGTGTGCATCAAAGTATTTTCGAAAGCTTTCAATCTGATGCTCAAATGACTGACTCATAGCATCTTAGCTGTCCAATTATAAAACACACAGACTGATAAATAAGCTGCATTTCCCTCAAACATTCAGTGGAAGCTCAAATGATTCGCCTGCAAACACGTGGAATTCACACAAAAGATGGATTTCTGAACTAGGGCTGCTGTTTAGCATATAAAAGCATCTATTCTAGGTTGAAACAGAGTGCAATACTTTCCCTTTCTTTCATAATTCATTCTTTTCTTGTAAACAAGCTCATTTAAATGCAATCTAAAAGGCCCAGCAAGGATTATGTCGCTCATAGGCGTACTGTGGGAGAACATTGGGTCGTTTGCAAACATGGGAGAGAATAAACAGAAAAAAAACGAATTTAATGTTTTGCTGGAAAACAGCGTGTCTATCAAATGCGCTCACATACCTCATTTAAAATAACCAAATATTCAAAGCAGAATGTTCTTTCAGTTATTGCAGTTAAAATCTGGTCATTGTTTACTCACCAACAACAATATCAAAAACATTGATATTTGGGGGGAAAAGAATAAAATAAAAATTGCATGGTGTGACCAAAATGTAGAAAAACAAAACAAACATGAAAGAAAACAACACAAAACAATATAAAACTGTTTTGTTTTCACTGCTAGCCTAAAAAAATAGCCTAGCCTAGAAGTCGCAACATTATCTCTAAATTACTGGAATGCTGTTGTTTGTGAATGCAGGATGAAAATTACTTGTATGATCACGTACAAGTTGAAAAACGCACTGACGTATGATATCAACTCTGGGCCAGTCATCGGATCTGGGCAAATCATAACAATAAGAGGCAGATCATGCATTTACTCCACACTGTGTATTTTGGTTTGAATATGATGTTTTGTGGTCAAACGAAGCTGAATGAATGTAAACATTTGACACAATAATAAAAACATCAAGAAACACATTGACCACATATACCCTTCCGCGCAGCTCTTTAGATGTCACAGAATTTACTGGTAATTCAAAACCAGAGTGTGAACGGTGCTTTACCAGGAAAAAGACTGAACGCCGCTGCATTTTTGAATTTACCAGTAAAGTCGTTCCGGTAATTTTATGGCAGTTTACTGTCATGTAAGGGATACTCCACCCCAAAATGAAAATTCTCTCATTAATCACTTACCCCCACATCCTTCAAAACTAGCCACTGGATGCACATACCTTACAATCTTCTGTGTCAGTCTATATTAATGCTTTGATTTAACGCTAAAAGTGCATCTGTGTGTCACGACTGACACAGAAGAGTGTGAGCTATGTGCGTCCAGGGGCTTCTCTCCAAAACGGTGCTACAGTGATGCTACAGTGCCGAGTTGTTGTATAAAGTTATTTTTATTTTACCACTGATGTCAGACTATTACTAAATTAAGATATTCTTGAGGATATCAGAGAGCCTTCTGTTCCTCCATAGACAGCAATACAACTGAAATGATCCCAGATCCAGAAACGTGGTAAAACGATAGGAGAATACTTTTTTTTTTTTTTTTTTGCATAAAGACAAAAATAATATCATATACTCAACCACTCTTCTCCTGTGACTTACGTCTTCCGCCATTTTGGAGAATATTGAGAACATCACCCGGATGTAAACGAGGCTGATTAGGTCAGATATGTTAAAGCTTCTGTATATGGTGCATTGAGCATGGCGGAAGACGGAAGTCACGGGAGAAGAGTAAATTATGTTACTTTTTGTTTTAGTTGCGCAAAAAAAGTTGATCCACTGATGTCACATGGACTTTTTTACTAGTGTTTTTGCTACTTTTCTGGATCTGAGATCATTTCAGTTGTATTGCTGTCTATGGAGGGTCAGATGGCTCTCTGATATCATCAGAAAATATCTTAATTTGTGATCCGAAGATGAACAAAGGTCTTATGAGTTTGAAACGACAAGAAAGTGAGTAATTAATGACGAATAATAAGACGAACAAAGCTTTTACTGGCCAAACCCTAATGACACTGGAGTTTTGAACCCAAATACATTTTGGGGTGGAGTAACCCTTTAATGTGTGAAAGGGGCTATTGTTAGTTCGGGTTGGAAAATGTCATGTGTATCTTAAAATGTAATCTTATTTCAAGAGTTCACGCTTTCCTCATAATGAATAAGCAAATTTGGCGTGCTGTCTGGGGAGCGAGCCGGGAGAACGGCAAACCCCGAACCCTAATGGATGGTTCGGCTCGTTCACCGTCTGCCCCCCCCGGAAAGGTGTGAATAGGAGTGGAAGCGGCGGAGAAGGGGTGGAGGAGGGATGCACAAAAGCGAGAATGCAGGGAAATGAAAGCTGGGAGAATTTATAGCGAGGGGGAAGTGTTTTGATTGGGCGCGAGTAGACAAGGGATGATTAGAAAATGAGCTGCCGGCTGCGTGTGATTACTTATTTGCAAAACATTTACTTTAGAAATTAATATTGGTACATTTATAAATAAATATTTAAAATCTATACTACCTACATTTTATTTTCAGCTTTGCTATGTGTTCACAAAAACATTCAGTTTATACTCACTTATGGGCAGCACTAGGAAAAAAGGCAGCCAGCAGAGCACAAAACATCCCACCACAATCCCCAGAGTCTTGGCTGCCTTCTTCTCCTGTGAGAACTTCAGGAGACTGATGAAGGCGAAGTGCTTGGAGCGCACTGCTTCCTCCTTTCCTGTGGCCTGCTGAGTGTTGCGGCAGTGTATCCGCAGGGTCACTGCATGCTCATTTACCCCATTCCTCTGCCTGCCCTTACTCATACAGCGAGTCTTTTGCCGGGCCACCACATAAACCCTGCAGTACATTGCCAAAATTACCGCCAACGGCACATAGAATGAGCATGCAGCAGAAAATATGGCATATCCCGGATCTTCATTTACTCTACACACCCACTCGTCCTCCGGCATGGGCTCCCTCCATCCGAACAGCGGGCCGACGGAGATGGCAGCCGAAAGAGCCCACAGAACCACCACTGCTGCTAGTGCCTTTTGACCTGTAGCCAAGTAAGGGTACTGCAGCGGGTAACTGACCGCCATGCAGCGATCCACGGAGATCATGCAGAGGCTGAGAATGGACGCTGTGCAGCACAGCACATCAAGAGCAGTCCAGGCGTTACATAAATGCCGGCCGAACACCCAACGGCCCAAGGCTTCAGACGCAGCGGAGAACGGGAGCACCACAGAGCTCAGAAGAAGGTCTGCAACGGCTAGATTGGCGATAAAATAATGCGTTACGGAACGGAGGTGGCGATGGCACACCACAGAGAGGATGACCAGGATGTTGCCCATCACACCAAATACTATAAAGAGCACCAGCACCAGGCCCAGAGCCAGTGTCTTGGTGACGTCTATGTCAAACGCAGGTATCGCAGTGCAGTTGGGACAGGTCTCAGGGAAGAAGGTTAAACTTATGTTATCTTCTGCTGGAACCACGTTGGTCATGATGTGGAAGTCTTTATGTGCAACTTGTAGGTTAAGATCTAGTAATAACCATCCATGACTTTTAATACGTTTGTGGTTTCAACACAAACACGCCTGGCAGTCACTTCTTCACACATTTTCTCAGGTATCAACCAATAGCCATCATAGTTTTTATGATCTCACAACCTTAAAATAAAAAGAAAATAAAAATTAGTAAGCAATGTTTCTGGCAGGACCATAGAGGAAATTGGTGTATGCTAACAGTGTTAGCTAACTTTTTTTGTTGAGTGTTTTGTGGATATGTATCTTTAATGACAAGTAAACATGAACAACAGACATATAAACAACCAATGAGTAGCCTGTCTAAAATGGTTTTACGAGTTTGCACTTCCTCATTGATAAAGAATAAAGCATGTTTGGTGTGCTGTCAGGGGCTAGCCGGGAGCTATGACGCCTCCTCTCCTGAAGCCTCATGGGATAGGAAAGTGTCCACGGTATGCCTACGATAGAATTCGGCCGGAAGCAGTAGGTCATCCGGGTACTTCTCGCCTACTGGTTTTCGAATGCTATGAATTCGGACATACTACTCGCCTCGCATACTGTTTTTCACATACTATATAGTAGGGAAGTAAGCGATTTCAGACGCAGCATATGTTGTATTCAGAATGATTCACTAATAAATTTGAATGAATCAGTCCATGATTTTATTCAGATTCTTTCACTAGTCTTTAAATATTATTATTTTATTAATTACATTTAAATTAAACAGGATTTTGTTTTTTGTACCAACACTCATCAAACAGGGTTGTATGCTAACATGCTAAACCAAAACAAATAATGCTATTTTCCCACGTTTAATTTTTTTAATACATTTTTACTTTTTTATTCCACCCTGTGGATATGTTTCCTTACCTACAAGGTGACCTATGAACAATTAATAAACATCTACAGTAATTTACATTCCATTACCCTCATGAATTAGCATTTTAGCAAACAGTAACAGTTGAGTAATCTGTCTTGTTCAGTCGTAGTACCTCCATAGCTTTATGTGTCAGAAACAGTAAGAACAGTGTGCTAGTATGCAATCCTGTATTCAGCCATTGTGATCTGTTCAGACTGATTCACTGAAATGAGCCACAGACTGCAATTAAAGGTTGTGTTTTTTTCTGTGTTTATTATTTCCATGCACTTACCAATCACAATCTCACATTTCAGATCAAATAGGCCTACATATTATCATAAAAAATGTCTCAATATCTAGCTGTGAACAACTTATGTTTTTAGCTCCATGTGGATGTTTCTTAACCCCTCTGCAATAAGTAATGGAATGGAAATCTTCAAGTCAATGTTTCAGTTTAGCAGTCGTGTCCTGCAGATGTTTAGGCACCTCAGACCACAAAATCAATTATAGCTATGATCGTTTTGTCAATATAGTGAAATGAACTAACTACAGTAGCTGAAATACAGGCCAAATATATGTCTTCCATGTCTTTCACTGACTACTGAGAACTAAGAAGTACCTTTTCCAAAAATCTTAGGAAAAGCAATTTAAGTTGGGTTGCCATATAGAGAAAGCTTTTAAGCTGATTAAGCAAAGCTTGGGAAAATGTATAGAAATATTTATGCACAGCAACACTGACATCAATAATTTCTTGGCAAGAGCAATATTTCAACAAACCATGGAATTATTATGCCCTGTGCATACAAATAAAACCTAGATGAATACATTCAAACCATAAACTGTATGATTAAACACAAGTCATATTTTGTTTTAATCAGGTGTGTGCTCACTCTGAGTCTGTCTATCATTCATCTGGTGAGCCACTGGCTATGAGCCACAATATACAGTGCCAAAACTGAGAGGGGATCTTGAGGATAATGATTTTATTATATTATTATACAGTATAATGTTTGACAAATTATGTAACTGGATTGACTAGAAGATTATTAAGATTATTTTTGTTATAATCAAAGGTATTTAAATAGGAAATTATACATTACAGGGAACTGTACATTTTTAGATTTTCAAAAAAACACAATTTAGTATGTTTTTTTAAGCCTTTTGAATTATGGGGACACTGAAAATGTCCTTATAAAACACATATTTTAATATCATATCCATGTCATTATACAAATTTGGGTCCTCATAAACCACATAAACCTGCACGCACACACACACACACATAGATTCTGGCCACATGTCCGACTGGGGACGTATATTTGTTAAAACGCCCTTACTGTAGTAAAAATTGTAGTAAAAAGTTTAATCAAAGCTATTTTACATTAAGTAAAACTAAATATTGTTTATCTTCTGATAAAATATTTAGTTTGTTCTTATTGAGCTAATTTGGAATTTCTTACCATCTTTCAGCATGTAACCAGGAATAACTTTTAAAACTCTTCAGATGTAGTTTTATTTCGACTCTCCACGGAGTGAAATGCTCTGACTCATAATGATATGGGGCTCAAAAGAGTTAAGAAACGTGTCATTTTCATATGGCAAAACCAATGCTAGAGGAAACAAGCGTTTGTGTGCATTTGACTCAAAACCTGACTGAGGCATGACCGCTGCTGTGACAACTTACCCCGTCATCATCAGTAGCCTGCTACTTCTACCGACTGTACACTATTTGCGAAGCAGTAATAAACAGTAATACAGTTTGAGCTAAACGACTTGATACAAATTCATTAAACTAACTCTAAATCGATACAAAGCACCGTTTTAAACGAACTAAATTGATGATACAGATTCAAACCACAATTTTAAACAAACTCGACATAAATTGTCACGCAGCTCTTCGGGTAGGAGAGGTAATCACACGTTCTTAATTTAATAATAATAATAGGCTAATCGCATGCCTCATTAGCAATTATATTCATTCAGTCTAACAATTTGCAATATGTTTTCTTATTGCCGAGTATCCTTCTCAAAATAAATTGCACTTACCGTTATAGGAGCAACATTTTTCAAAGCGTACGAGTTTTATTTTCACTCGCTCGTAAAAAAAACCCGATAACACGAGTTTGATGAGGAATCTGAGGAGATGCAACAGTGTTTGGGCAAACATCTTATAAGCTATTCGCTTCCACCCTCTCTCTCTCTCTCTCTCTCTCTCTCACACACACACACACACACACATTCACTTATAGATGGTTAAAAAGATTGATCTTATTTTTAAGATAAATAAATAAATACATGTTTAAAACACAAAGCATTTAAACACAAACAAAAACAACAAATCTATGGTAAAACTACAGGCATTAAATATAGACATATTAAACACACACACACACACACATAGCCTATGTGTATATATATGGACATTTGCCTTACATAACAATGAATTATTATTTCAAACTAGTTCTGACAACATTCTTTTTTGTTCAAGAATTTTAGACTTCGACTTAAACATTTATTTTCTTGTTATTACAAAAATTAGTTGATGATCCATTTTAATTCAGAATGTTTATTAAAGTTTTATTCTAGTTATTGTCTAGTGTGTTTTGATGTATTATTTGAATAACAATATCTAACTAAAAAAAGGGAAGGAAAATAAAATGTTATTTCAGGGATCAATGTGCAGTTTTAAACTTTTACGACTTAGGTCTTCTTTGTGTTTGGTTTGATAGGAAACTTTCTGAGAACAATTTGTTTCTGCATGAACATTCAGAGAAGAACAATGTAATTCATCAGCACTGATCACTGATGTCCCTGAAGGTCAGCTTTGGTAATAAAAGTGAATGTCACGGGCAAGACAATAAATGATTTACGCGGCTTTATGAAATGGCATGTCCACCTGTGGCTGTGAATGTCGCTTTGTATTTCTCTAACTGTCCATTGCTTTCTCTCGAAGATCCATCATCATGATTCATTTAATAATTCTTTCCACAATAATCCATGCCCTCAATCTATGGCCAGAACAAGAAAAGTCCTCCAGCTTTTCAAAGGTTATGTATCTCTATTGTCACTGCATGGGAACATAAATTACAGTAGGTCATACTTACTTTAATGGTATGAGTTGACAGCTCCCCATCTACTTCCTTTGTATAGAAAAGAGCAGCATTAACATTCTCAAAACATCTACTTTTGTATTCAATAGAAAACGATTTTTCATGTAAATGTTTTATCCAAAAACAAAGAAATGAAGAGCCCTCTTTCATGCACTACATGCACCATGTTCATCATAAAACCCTTATGCATGCAATATCATGTGTCCATCAGCTTTTGTGTCCTTAAATCAATACAATGAACACTGTCCATGTGTTTGGTTTCTATCTCATGTTCTTTATAGTGCTGTGCTCAATGCAGAATTTCAGCGAAAGTTTAATGCAAGCATGACTGATTGCTTGCACTGACTTTGAATGCCTTGGCATCTCCTCCCTTGTTGTCACTTAAAAATTTAAGCTATTGAAGCACTTGCCTCAAAGCTGCAGTCTCAAGACGTGCCGTGAATGTTAAGGGTCCTTCATTGTTTAGTTGTAGGGATACTCTGGAAGCCAGCCAACGTCAGCAGTTGCACAAACCATAAAGAATATAGGAAGGAATGAATCATTTGCTCTAGAAGCTAACAAACAACAGGTCAGACGAACGAGGTTTAGCACAAGAAAAGTGTCTTGGCCTGTAGAAAACCCATACAGTCCAGTGGATCCATTACAGAATATTAAAATAATCAAAAAAAAAAAAAACAGTACATTGTCATAGTGTTTATATTTTCACTCTATTAATGAGTTTATACCAATACATCATCTGCACGCCCACAGCCAGTTTATGAGTGTATAATGAAATTATTTACTGATTTTACTTGGGGGAAATATTAAATAAATGTCACATACGATTTCTGATTAATGTTTTTTCCATAATTTTTCAGGCTTCTTACTTGAACACACATAACACAAAATTCCACTGGTATAAAGATGAATGGTGCTCAGGTTAGTTATAAACAACTTTCCAAAGCATTTCAGAAGCTGTTTATTAAATTTTAAAATAATCAAAAGTTACCAAACACCATATTTTAAGTTTATCAGGAAATTGTTGGAAGAGTTTCAAGTGCTTTAACTGAGAGAATGAATACTGTCCCCCAGAGCATATAGTCTTGCTGATCTTGCTAAACTCATTCAACTCTGAACCAACAGTTGAAGTGAAAACATTTAGAGGAAGCTGTGACTACAGTAACTGGTAATTTAGTGTAAGTACTGATGTTTGATATTTATTTTAAATTATTATTATTTGTATAATTATTAGACCCATCATCATCATCATCGCCATTGGTTTTTATTATCTAGCACTGAGAACATCCAAAACAAAAGCAGATTAATTGTCATAAATTGTTTATTTGTCACTGTAAGCGTTAAAAAATCTTCTGGCGCATGTTCATTAATCGTATTATTGTTTATTTTACTAATGTAGGCTACATTTTTATTGATTTCATGTCTCATTCTTTCATGTCATTTTCTTTTTTACTCCTTAAATAATGTATGTTTACATAACAGCAAAGACGAGTTGCTATTGGCTGCCGCGGTTTCGTCTTTTCTGCGCGCGCGCAGGTTGGAATGGGAATAAGGAAGTAAACAATGTCCACACAGTGATGAGCAGCGTTTTCAAGGGAAAGAAAAGAAAGGAAAGTTTTAGTAGTATTGTGGAAATAGCCGTTAAAAATCAACACAGTCGGCTCGAAACTACATCAAACTACCCCGCGTCCCTTGTTATTTTGTCACTTAGTGAAATAACATTACCTTAAAGGGACGAGCTGGTGAGTAAACGAGCTTCTGTAAACTCACCAACTATAAAGCAGAGACAGTCGGAAACAATATATGACTCAGTAGGTATATATAACCCCTTGGGTGTGTTATCTAATGATATAATAGCTACTGTTAAAGAATTACTTATCTTGAGATAATAGACTATCACCAGGAGGATGTTATCAAATTAACTTACTGTATACTTTTATGCGGACTGGTAACGTTAACTTATATGACAGAAGACAACACGAGTTTACCCGATCTTTTGAATGCTTATACACCAAATATAAATGGACTTTGGCGTGTTTATGCTACACGATGATTAGTATAAGGGTTGTGGGTAGATGCGTATCATGAAAGTCCATTTTTGCGGGGACATTTTAAAACTTAACCTTAAAAACGCTTAACGTGGCTTACGCTCCTAAAAACTGACAAGGGAAACCCAAATTTCTGTCAAAGCTTCCTTGTAATAATCACTGACTACTGTCAAAAGAACTAGCCCATATTCGACAGATAAAATGAATAATATCACGTTAAGCGTTTTCTCCCCCATAGAAGTCCATTATAAGGAAACAGCTTAACGTGGCTTAATGTACCTTAACAACGACCGCGAGAACCCAAAATCAAAGTCAAATTTTATTTATGATAAAGACTTGCCACTGTCAAAAGAACAAGCTCTTACTGAGTTTATAAAGTTAATAATATCATGTTAAGTGCCATTTTATAGCCATTTTAAGGAAACAGCTTAACTTTATAAGCAGATAGGAGCTTGTTCTTTTGACAGTGGCAAATCTTTATAATAAGTAAAATTAGACAGAAGTTTGGGTTTCCCTGGTCGTTGTTAAGGCATGTTAAACCAAGTTAAGCTGTTTCCCTCTGAATGGACTTCTATAGGGGTGAACGCTTAAACGTGTCTCCTTATAATATATATATATATATATATATATATATATATTAATCTGTTTCCTTATAATGGACTTCGATATGGGAGAAAACGCTTAACGTGATATTATTCACGTGGAATTTGGAATCGTTCTTTTGACAGTAGTTCGTGATTATTACAAGGAAGGTTTGACAGAAATTTGGGTCTCCAAATTTCCCTTTATGCATATCTATACCACGAGTTTCCTTTTTATTTGGCTTACTAAGTTATTATAAACTTTCTTTGGCTTCCAGAATAGACTGCATCAAAAGCAGATGCACTCTCAGATAATCATACGCTACTTTTCATGATCTTCGAGTGCCAGTAAGCTTAAACATCATCATGATGGCAAGTCGAAACAACACAGCCAGTGCTGCTCCAAACAATAAGGTGAAATATTCCAGGCTGGCAGACAGTGATGAAGGCTACATTGATCTACAGGTGAGAAACACCTAAAATATTAATATTAAAATTGTGTTATGTATGTGTCTATGTTTGAAGCAGAAATGAATAAACATTGTTTTATAGTTCAAGAAAACACCACCTAAAGTACCCTACAAGGCTATTGCACTGGCAACGTTCCTATTTCTGGTTGGCTCTGTATTGATTGTTGTTGGATCCCTTCTTTTGGCAGGATACATTCATGTTACGGTGAGTAAACAAACTGCAGTATTGTAAATATCTGTCAGTATGTTAGACAGTAATGTATGGTCTTGTTCTAGTACCCAGATCGCACGATTCCAGTTCTCATCATCGGCATACTGATCTTTCTTCCCGGATTCTATCATCTGCGAATTGCCTATTATGCTTCCAAGGGTTACCGTGGTTATTCTTACGATGACATCCCAGACTTTGATGACTAATCTTGGTTTGATGATGGATATGGTCGTACTGAATGCTGTTACTTTTATGTATTTTCTGCAGATGTTGCATGATTTGTCTTTAGACTTTCATTCTCTTGGAGAGAAACTGTGGCACACCGTGCTTTACTGAGCTATCTTTATTTTACCAAAAGAAAAGAGAAGTGCAATATTAAGCAAAATAGAGTATTTATTTAGCTAAACACATAGAAGGCCAACAAGAAATATGCTATTATTACAAGAAATATGCTATTATTTTCGTAGCTTTTATAAAACTTGAAAAAGTATTGTTTTTAAAGCTAGAAAATGTATTTATCTGTAACGAAGCTTGTTGTTTACTGTATATAAACTATCAGTCAAATGCTTGGATACACATTTGTATGCCAAATATAAAATCAACATACATTTTCTTTAAAAAAAAAAAAAATTGAATAAAAGTAGTGTTATGTTATGTTCATGTGAACTTAAAGTATCCCAGGATGCACCTCTTCAAGGCCAGATACCCACTTTTTTCTCGTAAGAGTGTTTACTGCGGTTTCACCGTTGACTGCACTTTGTTATTGTTTTCATTATATCCATACTAATAAATGGAAAACTGTACTTTCATGTTTAAAAATAAGGTGGATACAAAGCTAGAATCTAGACAAAGGGTGGTTACATTTATATTTGTTGTTTCCTTTTTTTTTTTACTGCTTTTCCCTCATATACTTTTATTTGTGTTCCAATACTTGCATGTTTATTATTATGTAATTTTAATGACCTCACCATTATTTAAATGTGTCAAAAATAGTAATAATTTGACTGAGCAGGTATGTCCAAACTTATGACTGGTAGTTTAGTTGCTATGCAGTATTGTTTTGTGGAATAAACTGGTTTTGTTCATTTTATTGAAAATGTTTGAAGGAAGAATTGATGTTCGCCACCTTGTGCTTATTTTTGAGGGAACAAAAAGTTATATTTTGAGATCCAATGAAAGATATGAGAAGTAAAAAAAAAGTTTGTGTATGTTGATATGCTTTATTTCTTTTTAAGGGGAGGAATACAAAAGGTTTTTATATATATATATATATATATATATATATATATGTGTGTGTGTGTGTGTGTGTGTGTGTGTGTGTAAACCGTTTATTTGCAATAACAGATAACAGATTTTTGTAATTGATATAATGTTTTTATTGTCTTTGATTGTGTTAGTTGGCTGTGTTTTTAATTTATTTTTTACCTAATCAAAATAACCTAAATGCAGTTGGATTGAGATTAATTGGAATGCACAATGAAAAAACATACATACACACACACACACATATATATATATATATATATTTATTTATTTATTGTTCAAAACAGTGCAAAAAAATTATTGTTCAAATAAATTATTCATATATTTTTCATTATTATTTCATTAAATAGTGTACAGTACAACCCTACTGTTTTATGGTAAGAGAAGTATTGCATTCTGTGCAATATTAAATATTAAACTGGATGATTTACTATTTGTCAAAATGACCTACAGTTTTCAGTGTTATTAAACCAGAAGTAATGTCAGCCATTGAGCTTTAACGTTGGAAAACAAAGATACACACAAAAGAACACATGAAATGTCCTTTTGTGTGTATCTTTTTTCCAACATTAAAGCTCAATACATTTTGGAAGGAAAGGAAAGTACATGACATGTGGCCAGGTATAGTTTCCCATACTAGGAATTTGTGCTCTGCCCATCCAAGTGCACACACACACACCCGGAGCAGTGAGCAGCCAGTGCTGCGGCGCCCGGGGAACGGTGCCTTGCTCAAGGGTCTCAACTCAGTCGTGGTATTGACGGTGGAGAGAGTGCTGGATATTCACTCCCCCCATCCACAATCTCTGCCGGACCTGGGACTCGAACCCGAGACATTTGGGTCCAACTCCCTATCCATTAGGCCACGACTGCCTCTATTAAATATGAATTAAATATGCAACATAATGGGAACAACATAGCATACTGCTGTTTGGAATGTTTATTGGTGCATAATGCATACTGTTTCACAAATTGTAAAGTATACAGGCCTACTGTGAATTATGTAGTAGGGTAGTTCTCCTTTACAAACGTGAACAGCCTTGTCTTGCCTTGTCTTGAAGAGAAAACATAAGATCCTCACTGCCCTCTAGTGGGCAGTAATTGAAAGTATTGGTTCCACAATATGTCAATACGCTAGGGGGCTCGCAAGCTACTCTTTGATTCCATAAGACACTACAAAAGTCAAGCCAAACTTTGAAGACTCCTAGTAGCCTACCCTAAATTATAATAGGCCTATAACAGTTAATCATTAGGCTACTACTATTATTAATTATTAGTGACGATAAATAATATTAAGAATCATTATTGAAGAAGACAAAGTTTGTCTTGGATTATAATAATTTGCATTTGATTGCAGTGAAAGCATATTGAAAGATTACGTTTTTGCATTTTACAATACAACATTTAAATACTATAGTTTAGCTGCACTGAAATTCATGGCAACACCTATAAACTTTAACTTAAGCTATCGTTTTATCCACACCATAGCTCTTATCGTGAGTCGCCATAGATCACTAGTTTACTGGGGCTTTACAGTCTTACGAGTGATTTCCGTGTGCCCAGATGACAAACATGTTTAGAATCTTGACCAAAGTACACCAGACACGCCTCTGCTCTATATTATGAGGTCAGAATTACAGTGAAACTCACTAGTCTGTAAAAACGTAGGGTTAATGAATAAACGTTGTTGCCAGTTGTCTTGCCACCGGTAAGACATTTAACATTTTTAAGTGTAAACATGTTATTAAAACCGATTCTTTCTTTAGACGTGACAGTTGATTGTGTGTAAATGTGTGCACTGGTCCATTTGTTTCTCCGTGTGCGGTCTGCGCATGCGCGCCCGGTGTTTGCATTAGTTCGGTGAAACAGCAGCGGGAGGAGTGAGTGAACTGAACGCGAGAGGTGCGCTGATGCGCGAGCTCATACCTTCCATAGAGACAAAGTTTATGCGCTTCGTTTATCTCACTACCTTCATAGAAACGAGAAAGAGAAAAGCGAAATATAACTGGCAAAATGTTTTACGTTGTCCTTGAGAACTGATTTCGATATGGAATTAACACGGAGAGAGCATACATTCTTACTTTTGGAATAATTTTCATCGTGATATTTTTCCGTCTTCGACGCAAAACAGCGCTGTTTACCACAGCTGATAGATGAAGTGATACAGAAGGTGAGTATAAACAACAGTTTACTCTGTCTTACAAGTTCCGTTCTTTAAGATAGACTAGGCTGGAAAGAAGGAACATATAGATTGTAATGTGTAGCTAATAAAAACACATTGACTTTAACTTTTAAATTAGGATTTTAACTAATTATAGCAATATTTAATTCAGACTTCCTACATTTAAGTTGCTTTTAGGCTACTTAAGCGCTTAGTAACTTGAATAAGTTATGTTCGTTAGTTAATTTCTCTAGTTTCATCATGTGATTAATCTAACTATCTATCTATCTGCATTAATGTTATAACACACAGGATCATGTTAATATGGCAAAGTTAAGTAGCTAGTATGTTGTAAGCAACATTTATTATGCTTATTTGACTCTATTATTACAAAGCAGATTATGGCAAAAAAAAAAAAAAAATGTTGTTGCCTATTTGTTTGAGTAGTGGGGGATTTATCTAGCATTTGACTGTTAGTGGAAGTTCAGTGAGGACAAATTAAGGAGTTTTAATTGCCCCTGCATGGGGTCCAATTGGATGTGTGTGGGCAGGTTGAGCAGAATTTCCAGCAACTACCCGGCAAAGGCTTGCAGGATGTTGTAGATCAATTTCTGAGCTGTTCATCTACAATACAACACAGGGGTGAAACCTTTCATTGGCAAAAAAGTGTCCTTATCAACCTGAATTAATTCCTGTATTTGGACATTTATTTTATGTATTTCTTATGTGTGTGTTTTTTTTTTTCTCTTGGGTTAGGTAAATCTTATTGTATTGCCGTCATTGAAGTTCATTAAGCCTTCATTGCTCAAACTTCCCTAATTGAGTGTAAACAGTCCTTATTGAGTGTAAACAATGTTTGTGACAATGGATTTTCTTTTAGTCAGATTTTAGCCCAGTGTGACTCACGTGTAGATCCTGAGTGAGTCACATGCGTAAGGTAGTCAAATTCACAGTACACCACAGCGAATGTAGGGACATCGCTCTTATTTGCAGTGATATTAATCGGTCACTTTTTCCAGGCTCACTGAAGCCAGATGATCCTGGATTACACTGAGTGTCTGTGTCTGATCCCAGCTGTCACAAATCAGTGAGCATTCATGCACAGCGCCCTGCAATGTATGGATTATGATTATGCTTGCATAAATCATTATCACTGGATAATCAGCACAGTCATGGATATGGCACTTTCTCTCCTCATGACGTTTTTTGAGGTTTTGACACTTTTGTATTTGTACGTGCTTATTTCTGTCACTGTTAGTTTTGTTTGTTTGCATCACTGCAGGAATTTGCATGTTGGTGTGGACTGACAAATTCATGGTCAACTTTTGGGTTGAGTGAAAGTTTTTCCTTACACAGTGATCTCATTCCTTTTATTTTTACTTTATTTTTTTAGATTAACAGGTTCATAATGGACTGAAGCAATCCACCTATAGCAGCTAAATCTCTATTATCTTTATAAAATGTGTTTAGATGTTTTTTAAGCGCACATCTGGCTGAGATCAGAAAAAGGTTATTGTTAAAGCTTTGTAAAGTAAGGAAAGTCGGTTAACGTTTCTGACCTCTACAAATCAATGGTCAGGCCATTTGGCTGATTAAATCCGTGAGCTCCGGTGTAACTGCGATCACGTCAGCAGGGAATCTGCTCTGAGCCTCAGAGTTTCAGGTCCAGCTGCCGCAGATGATCTGTTTATTTGCTCTAGTGAACAAATGCGTTTGTAAAGTAGGACTCGCTTTCACAGTGTGACCTGACTTCTGTTTTAAAGAGCTTTTGAAGAGTAAATAGTTGCAGGTTGTTAGTGTGGATTTGTCTTGTTTGTTTCGTCCTTTACAATGTTTTCTGTGCTTCTTTGAAGCTCAGGTTAGTTTACTCTGCCACATCTCAGAGGAGCACAATCATACAAGGTTTTTTTGGCCTCATCAAGTTAACATGAAGCCCCCTTACAATCTCATTTTACTTTCACAAAGTGAAATAGAATATTCAGTGACACCATATCACAAATTGGGAATTTAAACATTTAAAGTGGGTGTTATATAGAGTTCTGCAGTGAAGATTTGTGGAGGCATTGTAGCATCTCCCTGGTTCCCTCTCTACAAAACTCAAAAAACTAAAAAAACAATAGGATTTTTCAATTGGCTTGTAAGATTATTGACCTATATAATGAAAATCCTCACAAATTAACACTACTTTATTATTATTGAAGCCTAAATACAATCACCAGAGGTAAAAAGCTAAACTTATATGACTTTAAACTATATTACTCTTGCATAATTTCAGTGTCACCTTTACTAAGGTTCCCTCATCTCTTTCAGTATTTATTTTAAAGAAATCTCTATTTAGAAAAGAGTGTGATTCAACAAACACAATGAGGTTGTAAAATTATGAGTGAGTAGGTAAGTTTTTTTCTAATGATAATGTTTAATGCCCCCGAAAATCTCTGTAGTTTCATTTTTCAAGACAAGTAAAAGTTGTATTGATGTATTTGATGTTAATATCTTGACCTTAATGAAAATATCTTGACCTTATTTCAGCCATCAAGTTAGTCAATTTTGAGTTACAAAATCTAATAGTGAACTTTTTTGGTTTCTTGTTGACTTGAAAATTCTTTATCTGATATATTGGAACATTTTTACAGCCTAGCTTGATTAACAACATTTCTGAGTTTCATTGTCATGCTTTTTTACTTAAATGCAGAATAGGTCAGATATGAATAATTGAATGAATTGGTGATCCTTTTGCATTAAGCTCAAGCTGGTAATGAATGGTCTATATTTAGGTTTCACGCTCGATTTGGCCCAGTTCCTTCTCATCACAGCCAGATTTATAGACTGGGAGAAATTTGTGACACGAGTTCAGTCCGTCTTTTGTAAACCCCAAGAATGAATGGATGACCAAATTGAACTCTCTCAGTGCCTCATATTAGCATATCCTACAATATGGCCCCAATCTGGTGTCAGCTGAAGACAGAAAATGGTATAATTCAACGTTTGCTCCCTGGTTAGATGAGATTTATAATGATCAAGTGCTGTAACCCTTGCCCTTGAAGGCTAAGAAATTGGATTTTACTGCCGCTTATTGAAACTACAACAGCAAATCAAAAAGACAGGCTTTTTGTGTGCTAAGTAATTTATGTAGGACTTTGTTCTAGCTGGGGTGGTGTTAAGATGTTGCTAACATTCCCTTTATGATTGAAAACATTATTTGTGTTCTGTGAATGTTTAAAATTCGTTCAAATTTGTTTTAGTTTTATAGAAAAGGGAATTTTTCCATTTTGTCATTTTCCAAACATTTTGGGAATTATACTTTTGCATGTTCTCTAAATGTTAATAAATATTATTAATAATATTATAACTGTTCTGTTAACATTACTGGAGGAAAGTGTGTTTAAAACTTTGAATAAACCTTGCTAGAACATTAGCTTAAGTTGTGGGAACACGCGGCAAACGGTAACGGAGCACTTACCAGCTTTTGTCAGAGAAAAACAGGTTTATCAGCATCCCATAGAGCTGATGTATTGCATTTGTCCAAAAATTCAATTAATTACTTAATTACTCAAGTTCTCATGATTTTGTACCACATGTTCCCTGAATGGCTGAATAGACTCTAGAAAAGTAAACAGACTGGTAGCTGAGTGTGTGGTGAGAAACATGTGACCTGTGGGATTGTCTTGGGACCCCCTTCAGGAGTCTTTAAGAATGGCTCTCCCTCAGTGTGCTGGGCGGGGGGTGGGTGGGCAGTGGGGGTGTGGAGGTTGCGTTTGCATTGTGCGATAGTGCGTAGCGCACAGGCTCACAGTGAGCTAAGCTCCTGCTTTACCCTTCGCACAAGTCACACGCTTTAGTATTTCCAGCAGCACCCAACAGACCTATTGCTTCTTGATGTGTTAATGATTTACTGGAGACATGCAGTGTTATACTGATGACTCAGTGGCATGCAGGGTGTATTTGCAGTGGTCTCACAACTTCCTGTCTACCCACATGGCCATTGTTGATGGTATATGCACTTGTAAAGTCATCATCGCAAAGGTTAAGTAGCTAACATGACATTTCAAGAAGTGATACCAGTGTCCTAAACAGTGCTCGGGAAAGTTCCTTTTAAAAGTAAGGCATTATGATAAAGTAATGCTAAGTAAAAAAAATCTTGTCCTCCAACCAGTACGCCCATACATGCATGTATGTGTATTTATATATACATAATAAATATACACAATACATATGCAATTGATTTTAGAATTGATAGCACTAATATATATATATATATATATATAAATGTATTTTTTTAATATGGGATGTATAAATGAGATTTTAAAACAAAGGGCTTTTCAGTGGAATTAGATCATAATGCAAATGTTTAATTTTGCATAGATATGTAATAAATGAGAGAGGCTTTAAATGTGAATTTAATCGCATTTATGGCTGGGAAACTAAATTTAATTGGCTTACAGGAGCGTCCTCTCAAGAGCTTAAGACATCACATGCTGTTCTCTCTTATTGCTTATGAGTCAAACTCATTTTACAACTTTCCTTTCATCTGATTTTATGTTTACAGATTAGTTCATTTCAAAGATGTTGCTCATCCTACTGTGTACATATATACAATACAATGCATAGATAAGATCCCATAATCCTCCTGTGTGCTCTGAGATTACAGAAACAGGCAAAGCAAAGGAGGTGTGGACGTGTTTGTGACATACTATATGATTTAGCTCATAGTCAGGTTGTGTTTAGCATAATGCTTTCTGTGGTTGAGGTTTGTTTGCCTGTTGTTTGATCTTGTGTGTCTGATGTTCTTCAGGTATGTGAATCTGTATGAATACCCATCATGCTACTGAAGAACCTTCCTCTGTTGGAAGTCATTGTTGCAGTGCTATCCCTATTCTGTGAGTATTATACAGTAATTACTTTACAGTTGAAATGCACAGCAACCTTCTTTTCTTTGTTAGTGACTGGTTTAAATATATATGTACAGTTTGTATTGTTATTTACAAGATTTCCATGTATTTTCGTATAATCTCAGGTCACACAAGCACAGCTGAAGTCCACGTTCGTGCCAAAAAAGGGGACAATGCAGTGTTGACATGCAGTCTTCCAGCCCTGGATGAGGGCAGCTCTGCTGTTCAACACGTCATAGAGTGGGTGCGTCAGGGCTATGATATCCCCATCCTCATCCAGTTTGGAGTTCACGATCCCAGAGTGCATCCCAACTATGATGGTGAGTGCCTAAAAGCTGAGAGCTTTTTACAGGGGTCAGCAATCTTAGGCACATGAAGGGTTGTATTTAAAAAAAATACAAAATTTAAAATAATAAAAAAAAGTATACATTCAAAATAAAAAGTAAAATTGGAATAAAACTTACTTACAGAGTTGATTTTATTTTATTTATTTATTTATTTATTTTTTTTGTAAAACTGTTACCATGCTTTAAAAAATACAATCTATCAAATTATAAAAAAAATAACATTCGGAGTAAAAATTATTTATGGAAAATAAATAACAGTGTTGAAATTTTCACAACACTGTTACCTTGCATCTAAAATAAAATGTATGGTAAAACTTAAACAAACACACATTCACATATTCCCATAATAAACTCCTAAATTGCCCATAATAATTGTTAATAAGGTAGTTGTTGAATTCATGCAGAATAAAGCTTTAGTGCAGGTATGTGCTTTATAAAAACTAATAAACATATAGTCACTATACTAGTAGTATGTATGCTAATAAGCTAGTTAATAAATAAGGTTATTCATTGAGTGTCTCACATTTTCATGTTACGTTTTTCTAAAACTAAAAAAAAAGTCATGCAGTAACAGGGTTGACTTCAAAATGTGGATACAGCGTTTAAATTGGTCAGTAATTGCGACTTAATTTATTGCAATTAACTGAAAACCATTTCAACAGATTTGATTGACATTTTGGTTTTAGATTTAAATTCCTATACTGTTACCTCTGAGTTGGGACAGGTATAGCACTTCTTTTGAAAAGCTTGCCAAGCATGGACTGCCATGTTGTAAACCACATCCTACTATGAACAATGCTGTATCTCACCTCTTTCGTAATTCGTTCTCCTGAGTGCCACTTCTCTCATAGCGTGTCTCAGCTTACAGTAACTCTGCTCTTTTGTGTGCTGTGAGACCTGCTAGTTTCTCCTTCTCTCATTGCCAAAGTCCCTATTGTGTCTTTGGGAGCTGGAATACAAAGGGTGTCTATAGGGAAAAGAGACTTTCAATAGCCTGAAAATACCTCCCCCCTTTGTATTTTTTAAAAAATGCGATGACTATAATTCAGAAAGAAACAGGCTCTCTTGGTAACACTGCAAGTTTTCTGTGCTTGGATGAGTCTCACCTTCCAGGCAGTGAGTGGGCGACAGGTTCAGTCCTATGCAGTTTGTGTCCCTGCACAATTAAACAAATTCTCGAAGACAGCACTGCACCTGTTCATCGCGATGTTGCCCGGGCGATGGAATGCATACTGAGACGATTCATAGTCAAATTAATTAATGTTGTAATGTGCAAAGAATTACAAACTTGTTTACAAGTGACAGTTCATAAACAAATTAGTTTAATTGTAAATGTGCAACAAGCTAAATTTTACGTGGATGTATTGTAAATCCGTTTTCAAGCCAATTTATTTACTTGTTCGTGAAAGAACAGTTAGGTGAACTTGTTTACACACAACACTTCATGCACAAACTTGTTTACATCTACATCAAGCAATGTTTTGCTATTGCAATGCTTTGTAAGGGTATTTATTTAGTTCTAAAGTGAATTTGTTTATTTGTGCAACATTCGATAGTTGTGCGAAAACAACAGGTCAGTTTGTTTACTTGTGAAACATGCAATGGTTCATACACAATTTTGTATAGTATACATGTGCAACAAGCAACGTTTTTAGCTGAATTTCCTTTATAAACCAAATAACAAGCAACAGGTTATATAACGTATTTATGATGGTTATAAGAAAGTTTGTTTTCTTGGACAAACAAATTATATTGTAAGCAAAATTGACAAAGATATTTTTTACCAAGAAATAGTTTTTAAATTAATTGACTCTTTAAACTCAATTTAAGCAATTGTTTATTAGTGAATTTGTTATATGGCAAGCAGTGGATTATTCACCCTTTTTTTTTTAACTAATTCGGAAAATATTGGTTTATCAACAAATTTGTTTACTTGTAAGACAAACAATGTCTGTTTTTTTTTTATTTGTTTACTTGAACAAATAATCTGCTAGAATCTGTTGTTCCTAAACAAATATTTGGTCGATGGTGGATTCACATTTTTTTTATAGCATTTTCAGTGGTCGAGCCAGAAACAGCTCAATATTGATTTTATTCACATTCCTTCCTTGTGAACTGAAGTAACTAATGAATGGCCTGATGTAAACCAACAGCCCAATAAAGGTTAGAGGGCGTCACAACTGTCGTTTCATGTGAGGAGAAACAAAGAAAAGAAACAAAAGGTCTAAAGCCGGGACTTTTTGCGCAGTGAGGGGGGCAGGTGCAGCATGGGAAGAGGTGAAGGGTGAGCTTGGTGTGAATTTCGTCACCTTAGGCTATATAGTGTCTCATGTGTCCACTCACAGTGAAATGCCATAACTGTTACAAGCCACAAAATCAAGCACATTTAGGTTTTGTGACGGTATTTTTTATATGTATCTCCGCTAAATAGAATCTAGCTTGCTAAAACCTAAAACTACAAGCGATATAGATTGCGATGAAAAGCATGACCATCAGAGGACTTTTTAGTAACGCTCTCTGGTTCCAAACGACCTCCCATCCCCCTCGTCTGTCAGCATTCAAAAACTCAATCGAGTCAAAACTCTTTTCTAATTAGCAGCACGCTATCTTGAAAGGCCATTGGTCTGATCAAACCAAGCAGCTTCCCAGTAGCTCGTCGTGGTGATTCAAATTTCAAAAGATAACAGTGTCATGAAACACAATGAAAAGAATACAGATGACGACTGTGATGTGAAATCCGACCCTCGCTTTCCTGAAGCTGAAATTGGAGAGTCCCTACCTGGGAAACCTGTGCCAAGAGATGACACAGTGTCTCTGAGATAGGATTTAGACTCCAGGTTTCATAGCCTCAAGTCACAGACTTGTTGAGTGCGACCTTCAACCTTTGAACCTTAGGTTAACCCTAGGTTGATGTGGTGACTTGAGTGTTACTTTATCTAAGAAATTCTTCCTGAAGATTCCTATATTTAGTTTTAAACACAATGTAACAACAGTAAATCACTTAAAACAATTGTAATTCCTCCAGCGAAAACCTATTCTAGCATTGGCTTCTTATGATGAATTAAGTGGATACAAATGACAGCATATGTTACTTCACATGTTAAGGGCTAATATTAGTTTCTCCTGAGATTTGAACCACCGTCGACTAAGCAACAGAGTGAGTGTTTGTTTGTACGACCGTCTTCTGCTGTGGGAAATGGTTAGTCGGTCATAAACAAGTGAGTTTGTGCTTGCATGTGAAGAATCAGATAAATCTTTGCTGCACCAGGAAACAGGTGAACACACCCAGATGGTGCTTTTTTGCTTTCGTATGCAGTCCTGTTTTTATTTATTCATAAATGCTCATAGAGTCTCATT
Organism: Enteromius radiatus; assembly: GCA_032357445.1. Lineage (NCBI taxonomy): Eukaryota > Metazoa > Chordata > Actinopteri > Cypriniformes > Cyprinidae > Enteromius > Enteromius radiatus. Next base: position 5,029,895 of record JAUCMS010000002.1, read on the forward strand.
CCTAAGGTTCATTTATTTATGTTTTTCTCTGCTCAGATTATTTTTCACACCTCTGAAATTACGTTTTCTTTTATGCTTGATTTATATCATTTGTCTCAGATGTTTCTTGTTAATAAAGGTGAAAGTGAAATAAATTTGACTAATGTTGGAAGGAAAGTGTAGCACCGTGACATAAGAGTGTAAAGGGGCTATGTATCAATTCATGATAAATGTTTATTCTTTAATAGAAATATTGGTAACAGTTTACAATAAGGTATACTTCGTTAACATTAAGAAAGTATGTTAAGTATTTTAAGTAATGACACTTATTGTAAAGTGAAAAAAACAATATTTTTTTCAAGTTATAACTTAATTGCCTGCATTTAAAAAAAAAAAAAATCACCTGACACCTGAACAAACTTGTATTCACATGCATTAGGTTTTATGCACATTATCGACTTTGACAGACAATATTCAAGCCGTTCAGGCCACCATTTTCAAAGTCCAATATATCAAGTCAAAACATCCAGTAGTGTTGGTTTTCAGGAAATGGATGCACTTCCTAGACTTCTGCAGGCTTCTTGCAATTTCTACAGTGCATTATGCATGTTTTTTTACCAGAGTGATTTTTAATGCACAAATTGTATTTATTGTATCAAATCCAGGTTATTTTTACAATAAAAGTGGGTGTGGCCAATTGTAAATTGTATGGGTCTGGCTTCCAGTCTCAGCTGCGTATTATTAGCTGTACAAAACAGCTTGCTTTGCTGCATAATATTGCAGATTGGTGTGTCTTTCTGTTGCATTGTTATCTTAATTATGACCACACTAGTTTGTGGTGCAGTTTTAGTGTTTACTGCACATTGTTATTCTCATTATTTTCCAATACTGACTAATGAACCAGAAGTCTCGCCCATAGGCTTATATGTGCAATGCAGAATACGATAGAAAATGAAAATATTTTATTTAAATCTGTGAACATGCAAATTCTGGTTTAAATAATAATGAAAAATCACCTTTTTCTTTCCAAGCAGATTTTTGACTCAGATATAAGACATTAGATCTCTTCTGAAACTCTAGAGAAGACTTTTCTGGAGAAAAATCTGGATGTTCAACAGTCTCAGTTTGCTCTTATTTTATCTCGCTGCTCTTTGAAAGAAACACTAGCAAGATCTCTGTGATTTCCCTTCTACTGTAGCAGGTCTGAAATGTCAAAACTAAACAGTTTACTTTCTCCTCAGCTTTTTTTCAGGAGTGTTGAGTAACTTGAGAGTTTAAATCCCTCGTAAGCCCCACCCCTGAACTGATTTTAATCCCTGTCGCCACGGCAACTAAATTCAAATCCAAACCACTGGCAGGAGGAACCATGGCAACATTTTAGTGCCGGCTTGTACCCTGGGTGTCTGGGCTGGTCAGGAACAAGCTGTATAGCCCAAATCCCCAGGGATGATGGTGTCCGTGTCCCTTTTCCGTGACCTCCAGCTTCCATGTGGGTAAAATAAACAGGGGCGGATGGAGCTTGATGCTTCTCTCAGCTGTTATCTCAGGCTGAGTTCTGTTTCCACAGTCGCTCCTCTTGGGAGCTCGGTTAATGATTGCTGTCACCACCTATTTTCATAAACACATCATAGCTATACTCCATGCATCGGCCGCACACGAATTTGCAGATGATGGATTTTCAGTTTTGAGGCTATTTTATCTTTGATGTGGCTTCTGTGGTGGAGATTTTGACCGCCGGTCTCTTTAAATGACTATAGAGTCTGAGAAACAAATAAGGCTTTGAAAAGCTTTTTTCCAATGAATGAAAGAGAGATAAAGACAGAGAGAGAGATGAAAAAGGAGGGAGGGGTGAGTCAGCAAACACCGTCGCTACAGGGTGCAGTCACCTGGCAACTGAGAGATAGAGTTTCAAGCACTAAAAAGATCTAGACTAAACACTCAATCTATTTGAGCCTTCTCCAATTAAACTAAATGGTATAATGGACACTGACGTGTGTGTGTGTTTTAGTTATTTAGTTATTTTATTATTCATTTAAATAAAAAAAAAAAACTTAATCATAAAAAATAAAATAAAATAAAAACATTTCCAACTATACGATAAATGGTATGTTGGACATTTAAATATGCAATGTGCATTTTAGAATTTTATTACTTTTTTTTAAGTTAATGTATTGATTTTAAAGTTCTTCTATTAAAATAAAAAGTAAATTTGACACTTAAATCTACATTGTGTATTTTAGAATTTAAATTCTTAAAATGTACATAAACAATTCAAGTTTTGTTTGCAATATTAAATAAACATATAAAGTCATACTTAATATTTATGCTAATATGTGAGTATTTAGATTTGTTGTAGGTGTATATTTGACATTTGACAACATTTATATTTATCTTTTTAAAGTTTGAAGCTTAAAATTAATTTAGACATATAATTATATATATAAAAATCTTATATACAGAATAAATTGTGTAATTTATATCTGCAGAATATATACACTTAGCATTTGTTTTGTACAAACTCACAAATTCCATGTATTTTATTTTAAATTTCATAATTAAAATTGTGAACTTAAGTTAAATTTGCTTCAGAAATAACTAAATAAAATAAGACTAATATATAAGCATTTTAAATCTATAAATATATTTCTATATATATCATATATTTTTATATTTCACTTTTCTTGTAGCCTTTTAGATTGTTGAAATAAAATAGATATTTGATATTTTTAAAAATACCTGCATGAAATATGCTTTTTTTTGTGGATTTAAATCAGTATTGGAAAATTAGTCGGCAAAAAGTATGCACTTCTTTTGTATTTTGTACATATTTGTTGTTTCTGACCCTTCCCCTCTCCTGACCATGTCCAGGTCGAGTGTCACTCATCAGGGGAACATCCCTGCAGATGAGGGGGCTTCTCCTGGAGGACGAAGGCTTGTATGAGTGCCGAATCCTCCCGCTGGACAAAACCACAGATGAGACCGGCAGCAACGGGAGCTGGACTCTACTCTCCATTACAGGTGAGCTTCACCATCCAAACGAGTAGACCTGAATTATTTATAGCAAGAAAAGATATCAAATTATGTAAGATCAGCGAGACAATGCCATTATACTCATCCCACAGTCTCCAACCCAAACACGACTCCATTCAAACATGCAGTGAACAATGAATGAATACATGCACCTGTTACCCAGCATTGCTCATGCACCTGTTCAAGAGTCCGCTCTGTCTCTGTCAGGCCACACCTTGAGGACATTTTCTGACACTCAGACTCAGTGTTGGCCAGATTACAGAAGCCACTTGAGGCCTGTGCTGACATTAGTTTCAGCTTTCAACTCGTTAGTTCTTTGAGCCACAGGACGCCAAGCAGAAAGAGCATCTTGCAGGCCTGGCTGGACTCCACTGTGCCTTTCACTAAAGTAAAATAAACTGATAAAGTTGAGGGGGATATTTGAAAACTTTATCTTTCAGAGCTGTAAGATACTCTTGAATAGATAGTGTACCATTTTGAGTTAGTACTTTGCTACAAGCTATTCATATATATATATATATATATATATATATATATATAATATTATTTATTCCTGTATTGAAATCCTAAAATATTGCCATTACTCCAGTCTTCATTGTCACATGATCCTTCAGGAATCATTCTAATATGCTGAATTATTATCAGTGTTGTGCTGCTTAATATTGTTTTTTGATATTTTTTCTTTTATTCTTTGATGAATACAGTACAAAGTTAAAAAACAACATTATCTCAAAATAGAACATTTTCTAACAATATGATAACAATTGATGATAATATGATATTTACTGACATTTATTAATTTAACACATCTCCCCTGAATAAAAGTATTAATTTCTCAAAAAAAAAAAGAAAACATTAGAATGTTAGAATGATTTCTGAAGGATCATGTGACACTGAATACTAGAGTTATGATGAAAATTAAGCGCTGTGTCACATAAATAAATTCTGTCCAAAGTGTATTGAAAACTTTATTGAAACCAATATTATTACAGTTCTTTATTTTGATTGGATAAATACAGCTTTGATGAGCAGAAGAGACTTCCTTAAAATAATTTCAGCTTTTTATCACAGGTATAAATTACATTTTAGAATATATTCAAATAGAAAAGAGTTATTTTTTATGTTTTAATAATATTAAAAATTATTACTGTTTGCACTGTTTTTAAAACAACAACAACAACAACAACAAAACGTGTGAAAGAGACTTCTTTTAATCCTTATTAAATCTTTATAGTGTTTTTTTTAAAGATCATGACCGTTGTCTTTGCTTACTCCTGTGTCTAGCGCCTCCTGTGTTTACGGAGACCTCCCCTCCTGAAGTTGAAGTGTTTGCAGGGAGATCGGTGACCCTGAAGTGTGCAGCTCAGGGAAATCCACAGCCTACAATAACTTGGTCTAAAGATGGACAACCTATATATTCTCAGCGCAATGTAAAGGTGTGACATTAGCACTTAAAAACCTCATAAAGTGCTTAACAAATGTTCTCTATGTTGATGTATTTCCGTATGGAAATTTGAGTGGGACATCAAAGTACTTTTACTTAAAAAAAAAAAAAAAAGCCCAGACGATAACATTTCACGTATCAGCCTGGGAAAATAAAGTGCTCGTTTTGGAGGGTGTCTGATTGCACAAAAATATGTATACACTACTCCAAACCATATGAGTCAGGAGCAACGTTTGTTTTGTCAACTTTGTGCCTGTGCTCACTTTGACCTTAAAACTAACAGACATGACTTGAATTAATCATATTCATAAATGCAATGGAGAATCAGATCTAGAACACATTTATTATTTATAACACTTTATATCTCTTGTTGTGACCCTACAGATCATGAATGGAAGTGTATCTTTCCATACTGTAAGAAGAGAAACATCAGGCCAGTATCAGTGTCACGCCTCCAACACTGAAGGAAATGTGTCTCACCTCACGAAGCTCAAAGTCATTGGTAAGTCTTGGGTAAGAGTTGGGGAGACTATTACAAACCTTATCAGTCTTGCTCATGAATATTTATTAGATGGTATAATGTTTGCCCATTAATCATAACTCATTTGGATGGAATAAGGTACGTGAGTGCAAGCCATATTAGAATTACTTATGCAGATTGCACATATATTGGATCTGCTTGCATGAAACATACTGTCTGGCACTTATTTCTGTTTTGGTCCTAAAATATGGTTATTGGGAGACCATTTTCACCATAGTTACAATATTTGTTCTAAATGACAATTATAAGCTTTTTCTGATTGAATGGCTCCATCTAGTGGTGGTGTTTTATTACATTACATTTAAGCACACTTTTGTTTGTCTGTGTCTGTAGTTCAAACAGTACAGTACTTCAAATATTAAAAGTATATTTTAAAATGTACTTGCGATTTAATGCACTTAAGAGAGTACACTTTCTAAACAAAAAATGCACTTCGTAATAATAGCAAATTGAAATTTGACTTTAAAGTACATTTACATAACTTATAATGTTTTAACAATCTGTTGTCAGGCTTTATAGAAGTATACATATTTCTGTGTATTAAAAACATGATAAAGCACATGAAAAATACTTGATTATAATTTGAACTGCAGTGTGTTTGATATTGTGTTTAAAGCTATTGGATTTTAATATAATGAATTCCACTTTATTATTTCAAATAATATGCAAAAAATAACATTACAGTATATATTTTAAAGTAGTATAAAATATATTCAGGTATATTTGATTTAGCCATTACTTTATGGAGGGACAAATTATTCAAAATAATTAAATAAATGTTGAAATATATGAATAAATTGTTAAATAAATAATAAAATAATTAAAAATATAAATAAATGCAAAAATGCACACACACACACACACACACATATATATATATATAATGTATGTATTTATGTATTTATTTATTCAGTCAGTCAATAAATCAATCATTCATTTATTATATAAATATAAATAATTACATTAATCAATGATTATATACATAAATACATGAATAAACAGACAAATAATTCAATAAATAAATACATAAGCAATTATATATTTCATTATGCATTTAACAATGTATTCATATATTTCAACATTTATTTACATAATTAACAATTATTGCATGTCAGTACATTCAACAGTATACTTTAACCATATTTAAAAGACAATAGATGTAATTATGAAATTGCCTATAAAGATGCATTTAGGTTGTCCAAAAAGTCCAAGAAAACTAATTAAATAAGTAAGGAATAATGTCAATTATTCCGCTTATACTACGGTTGCCACACCTCAAGACATCGATCAGATGATATATTTCAAGGCATTCGTCCGGTTTTTCTACTTAAATCGCTATTGTGAGTAGGATTATTTCTTCCGCATCTCATCCAACGACTCTTTTG
>JAUCMS010000002.1:5036373-5057972 GCA_032357445.1 Enteromius radiatus
CCCTGAAAATAATTGCACACCTCAGAACGTTCGTCAGCCAATCAGATTCAAGCATTCAACGGCCCCGTAGTATAATTGATTTTAATATGAACCCAAAATGTTACACATTTCTATTTTATTTTATTTTATTCTGTAAAACGACATGCAGTTAAGTGTCATGAAAACATTACATTTACTATGCACTTAAGTATATTGTACTGTGTGTGTATATATATATATATATATAAATTGTTTGTGCTTTTTATCTTGCTATTTTTAATGAGGAAAATCAAAAATCAAGCATATTATTCATATTGCTGCATTATGTTAATTTTTTTTTTTTTATAACAGGCCCTCCAGTGATCATAATTCCTCCTACGGACACTGTTCTTAACATGTCCCAGGATGCAAAGTTGAAGTGCCAGGCTGAAGCTGACCCACCCAACATGACCTATGTGTGGCAAAGACAAGGAGAAGATATTTATCACATTGAGTCAGTTCTCTTCTAAAACCGTGAACCTCCGCCTTATTATTTACAGGTAACACATAGCTTATGCAGTATTTGTGTGTTTCTTTTAGGTCTCTGAAGTCTCGTGTTAAGGTCATAGTGGACGGGACACTTCTCATATCACGTTTGACTCCAGAGGATTCTGGGAACTACACCTGTATGCCCACTAATGGACTTCCTATCTCCCCTTCTGCCTCGGCTACCCTCATTGTGCAGCGTAAGAGTTTCTCATATCATAGTGCAAAACAGAAATAATACATTTTTATTTTCCTACACTTGTATAAATTTCACACACTGCTATACTCCAAGTTAAATAAGAAACAGCACTAGTTTCAACAAATATATGTTTACATTGGTAACACTTTAAAACAAGGTAATTTGTTAACATTGATTCATGTATTAATTAATATGAACAAACAATAATCAACACATTTATATCATTCGTAGTGCATTAGCTAATATTAACAAGCACAACTTGTGATTTTTAATGCATTAGTAAATGCTCAAATTAGCATTAACTTGATAAATGAGAAATGGCGTAAAAGTATTGTTTAATATTAGTTAATTTTAATTAATGTAGTTACCTTCTACAAAGTGTCACCTTCACATTTTTATATACATGAGATGTAGAATATAGAACATCCAGATTTATTATTGTATTGTATTATGTATGTATATATATATATATATATATATATATATCAGACCCAGCACAGGTGACGAAGATGCCCTCTTTGACCTTCCTCCCCACTGGCATGAGCGGCATCATTGCGTGTCCTGTCAGAGCTGAACCACCATTATCACATGTCGACTGGATCAAAGATGACAAACCACTCGATTTAGGCACGGTGAGTAAATTTGCTTTTCTCACTATCCATATAAAAAACTTTTTAACCTTTCTTATGTACATTTTATAATCACACTTCTACTCCTAAGTGCATTCCTGAGTGCTTTTTCTCTGCTACTAATGCTTGACATATTGATTTTAATTTGGTGACACCATGCTGTGCTTATACTTATACCCCTCTCTTGATGACGTAACCTCACATCTTTCCAAAGAGCATTATTTCAGAAATCACTCAGAATAACTGTGAGTTTCTTTCAACAGTATCCTGGATGGACACTGACTTCAGAAGGCTCTATAATCATAGCGACAGCTAATGACGATGCTGCAGGTGTATACACGTGTACCCCCTACAATAGCTTTGGAACAATGGGCCAGTCTGAGCCCACCACTGTTATACTGCAGGTGGGGCTTTGGAGTCTTTTAACTATACAGATTGTGTAAAGCAACTTTACAGTATCAAATTGTAAAATAGTGTGTCAATAACACAAAAGGAAAATAGTAAACACTTCAGTACGTAATTCAGTGATGTCATTGTCCAGCTCAGTTCAGTTTAAATAGTGTTTGTGAAATCAAGTTGATGATATTGCTGGAAATTAAGTGTCCCCAGCTGAGCAAGATAGAGGCGACAGCGTCAAAGAATCAAAATTATAATCAAAATAATTATATAATTATTTATAAAAATACATATGTAAAAAAAAAAAACTAACAATATTAAAATATGTAAAAATGCATATGTTTATAACTATGGAAACCTGTTTTTGCCACAGATATAACTCCCAAATGTACCATAGAAACTCGTAAATATGACTTTTTTCTCAGAATTGAGGTATAAACTCGTAATTGTGAATACAGTTTTGACTGACTTCTCTTATAATTGCGTCTTTATAATTCACAATTCCATCTTATGAAGTTTGAATTATGAAATTTAAATGCGTAAATCTGTGGAAAAACATCTGAATTGGGAGACTAAAAGTCACAGTTACCTTTTTTATTTTTATTCAGCGGCAGAAACGGCCTTTATATTTAACAGATATCTGTCTTAGAATATTGTGGGATAAAAGTGATGGAATGTAAATACAATTAGATATGATCACTGTGAATTTTCAAGCCATAACAGAAGTATTTTCATTTTTTAGGATCCTCCATCATTTAAAGTGTCACCTCGTAAAGAGTACAGACAGGATTCTGGGGGCATGCTTGTTATTCCATGTCAGATGGATGGTAATCCGGCTCCAAAAGTCAGCTGGAAAAAGGTGAAGGTCATTACACTCTCCCCTTACAGTTGTTATACTTGTCAAAGTGATGGTATTCTACCATGTTTTGTAGCACAAACAGACAGCATTTACAAAAAAAAAAAATGTAGTGTGCCTTGTTGGCCGAGGCTATTTACACTAACTCCGCCCACCAGCGTGTAATTGGCATATCAACATTACAAAAGACAGTTGATGTGATCAACCCGGGTTCGAATAACCCTTTTGGCAAACTTTTTTTTTTCTCCCTTTTCAAATTTCAGGTCACACCAGAAAAGCATTTATTTGTAATAAAAATGAAGGAAATTAACAAAAAGTTGAAAATAAAGAATCGGGTAGGGTTAGGGTATGTATAGGGGCGGCTTTATTGTCCCAATAAAGTGGCATCCATTTAATAATTTTAATTAAAATAAAAATATATACTCAATATGTTATTGCCTATAGTTTTATAATGTACTAAAATACTGCGGGGCAGATAATTGCCACTATTTTCAATAAGTAGTATAAATAGCAGAAAATCCTGCTGTATTAACATACTGTGAATAGAACAAATTTGCTATTTGTACTTGGTGTAAATAAACCCTTTTCAGTAGAAATACCATAAATACCAAGTCTATTAAAAAAACATATTTTTAATACTCCATAGACTTCCATTAAAAGTGTATTATGATTGTTCTTTCAAACATATAGGGACTAATTTCAATCATTTTCTGTGGTAAACAACAGACCACAGATGTTTCTGAGCTAAACACAGAACATTGCTGTAATGTTATGAGGTTTAATGTTAGCTTATATAAAACTGTGCTGATTACATTAGAAAAAATAGCATCAGTCCTGCGCACACAAACTGAGAATTCAAATTTTCTCCAAATATTATAATGCACCCCTTTACAGCTGGAAATCAAGTTTTAATTAAAATTGGTGTTTAATCTCATTATATGCTTCATTATGGCACTGCTCCTCTTAGGTTGGCACAGCCTCTCGTTCACTGTTCACTGTAGCAGCGAATGGCTCCCTCATTCTGCGTCCTCTCAGTAAAGACCACCAGGGGGAATGGGAGTGCAGCTCCACCAATCGAGTGGCCACAGTATCCATCAGAACAACAGTCCTTGTGCTCGGTAAGACTTAAAGCATCTAGATCATTTAAAGCAATTAGCACAGACAGCTTTTGTGATCATTTTGGGCTTGGATTTCAAATAAATAAAAGCTCTAGAGGGGCTAAAGGTATCTTGTCTTGTGGCCCTGTATAGTCCTCATCTAGATTGAACTTGCAACTTGCTGTCACACCTCATGTATCACACTTCATATGTCACACATATCGTGTTTCCTTCTGATTCACAGGTACAAGTCCACATGCAGTGTCATCAGTATCTGTGATCCCAGGAATTAACCAGGCCAATGTCTCCTGGGTAGCTGGCTTTGATGGAGGATATGCCCAGAAATTCACTGTCTGGTTGGTGTCTGTTTTTTTAGAGTTAATCTATGTTAATCTTATCTGTTTTGAAATTGTAGTCTGTCAGATTATATATTTTTTTGTAATTAGAGCAGTATTTATCTGATGAATTTACTCTAAAAGCAGATACAGTGACAAAGCTGCATTCACAATACAGATCTAAAAAAGAAAAAAAGAAAGTTGGCTAATTTTATGCTACTGAAAAAAGTTAGTAGTGTTGCTAGTTTTCACTGGATGGTTTAAGTTTGTCTTCATAAATATTTTTTTTAAAACATTCTTTTTTCCAGGTATAAGCAGGTGTCAGCAGAAAGGAAAGAGGAAAAGCAAGAGTGGTTGTCTTTCTCAGACCTCTCGACTGAGAACAATCTGTTGGTCACCAATCTTCTTCCTGCCACCGAGTACCAATTCAGTGTTATGGCCCAGAATAAAATTGGCACTGGGCCCTTCAGTGAGATCACCACCATCACAACTCTGGGTAAACATTAGCTGTGCATAAGACATTTTGTCGCTATTAAGTGACACATGATATTAGGAGGATGGCATTATAAAGAAAAAGCCTGTATATTTAAATTTTAATATCCTATCATTTTCATCAATTTGCATTAATTTAGCCATTTTATAGAAATATACTATTATGTAGGTGGCCTCAAAGCTAATAGATGGTCTAAAAGCCACAGCACTACAATTTTGATTTAATTGGGTCTTTAAAACCACTTAGCATGTGTACTCGCTACCTCATGCAGACTGAAATTAATGTTAAACCATATGTATTTATGCTACACACTGTATAACTGAATAAAATCCAGCTGCTCATTTCAACCTCTCTCTTATTTCATATTTTATTTTACAGATGTACTTCCTGTTGTGGCCAAGCTGGTAGCACCTACAGATCTCTCGATCAATAAGAGTTCAGAGGGAATTCTTCTGTGGTGGTCAGTGCCTCAGTTCCAGTCTCCAACCATTGACAGTTTTGTCATACAGTCACGCCTTGAAGGAGGGGAATGGATTAATCTGAAAGAGAACATTAGCCCCGTTGAGAGTCAAATCTTTCTTCCAGGGTTATGTAAGGTGAATGTTCTTGAAGACATGATCTGAGATTTTCAAGAATCAGTCAGCTTGTCATTTTTGATAAATGAAACCCTTTCTTCCTTTGCTTTCATCCTTATTTTGTAATTTGTCTCATGATATATCACTCTCTGAAGGACTGCAAGTATGAACTGAGGCTTCTCTCTCAACGTGGAGATCAGCTGAGCATGCCTAGTCCATCAATCAGTGTCTCCACCATCGGTTAGTGCTTCACACATTGCTTGTTCTAATCACCTGCCTGTAATATTTCCCTCAGAAATTGTTAGAATTTATTACTCTAAGCTATACTTACAAGAAAATCTATAAGTCTTTTAACAATACCCAACCACTAAAACCTTTCTTTGCACTCCACAGGAATGAATATGCACCCAGCCAGTTCCCGCCTCCTAGACTTTCCTGACCAGCTAATGGCTGGTCTAATGGGTGGAGTAGCAATCCTTTGTCTTGCTCTTATCCTGACCCTGGCAATAGTCTGTTTAATTTTTCACAAAAGGAACCGAAGGCGTAGACAGAATGCCAAGGGTAAAGAAACAACACTTTGATCTGCTTAGAACTGTTTTAACAGTCTGCCTAAATATATACGTCTCAGAAGATGCTCTCACTCTTTTACCGCATATTGTTATTCTTCTCACATGATAATTTATCCCGTCACTCATTCCATTTTAAAACTGCTTCCCACCTTTCAGATCTCCCTCCTGCAATAAATAAGAACCCTTCTGAAAAGTAAGTTCACCACCCCTCACCTCCTGAAATACTTTTTCATTGCCTGAATTTTCCCTATTCATTACAACCATTCTGTAATGTACTAAATTCCTATCCTTGACCTTAGCAACCCTGACAACACCCTGAACCAAAGGCTCCTACCGGCTCGTCCACTCTCCTACACCTCCTCTTCTTCCAATCACTCCTCCCTTGAAAAGTCTAGTCACAGTGATTTTCATGCCCAGCGGCAACATCTCCTGCCTCAAACTCACCCTCCATCCCACCATTCCCTCCCTGAGAGCCATCTCCAACGGGCATCACTTGCTCCTGTGTCCTCTGTGGAGTTCATCCAAAGAGGCCCTGATGGACGCTTTATGGTTGATTCTTGTGAAGACACCAATACTCCCAGTTCTCAGATCAAAAGAATCCCAAGTCAAAACTCCTATCAGTCATTAAATGGAAATAGGAGCTTTAGAATCCAGAAATCCCAGTCTTTGAGATCCCACAGAGATGAAAGAAAAAAGCCACCTTTTGTCCTTTCGGTGGATCTTCCACCTTTCGCATCAGATATCCCTTCTTCTAGCAGAACACGAGCTATGGCTAAGCACCTCTCTTTGAATGGCCATTACATGCCCATTCTGGAGCAAGAGTTTGTGGATGGACCAGACCAGATAAGTCTATCATCAGAGTGTAGTGGCTCTTTTCTCTATCCTCAGTCAGAAAGTACTCTGGGTCGGCAGTCTGTGAAACAAGGTACCCAACATTCTACAGCCAGTACCCTGGTTTTGCAAATGGAGCATGAGAGGGAACAAGGAAACCTAAGTCGCTGTTTATCTTTAGCTCGTGAGAGAGAGGAGCTTGAAAGGGAACTGCGCAAGTACACCAGTGATCGAAATCCATATAGTCTTGAACAGACAGATGATGAGTATGGAAGAACCTGGAATATTCAAGAAACCTCAACTCCTCAGAGTAACTACCAAACCATTAGACAAAGCCTTTTAACTGAGAATACCAGCATGATTAAGGGAAGAGCAGCTTCTTGCATTCCATGGGAAGAAAGACACAGGATTTCCTCTGCAAGCTTGGTGCCCTTACATACCTGTAAGGATACCAAGTACAGGCAGAATCAACCAGGTTACTATACCATCCACAGATCCAACTACCAAAGGTCTCGTAGTCTAGACAGAGGAGAACGCCAAAAATCGCAAACATTGGACCGAAGAAGAAGCAGAACTCCTGTTGAGTCAAGTCTTGGTCGTGTTATAGATGAGCCCCTAATCTACAAATTGGAAAAGACCCAAACTGATGTAGGGCATAGAGGCCACAGGACCTCAAGCAAAGGTCAACATTATTATGACCCATGTATTTTTTCATCCTCAGACGATCAGCAGAGGCGAACCATAGAACGAAGCATTAAACAGATAAATCCAACTAGTGTTTATTCAGAAATGAGTGTAGATGGACCTGTTCTTGACAGCCAGTCTCCACATTCAAGATCCATTCTGTACTCAGATCATAGTTATGAGACTCTAGATTATGACCGACCCAGATTATCAGATCTTGTAAATGACAGATCGGGAGATACAAGTCTAAGAAAGCAGGAGAAGTTAAAAAATTGGCCAAGCAAAACTGTATCTCAAATTATTGTCTCTGGAACAATGCCTCGGAAGACAATGAGCCTGGGCTCAAACAATTGGAATCGGCATAAAAGCACCCAAAGTTTAGACTCAAAATTATACAAGGATCAGTTTTTGACCCCTGATGCCTGGATAGACTCACTGACACTTGGTCGAGATTCTACCTTGTCCCCCTTACAAAGCAGACCCAAATCTGTGGCAGATAATCCTAAAAGTAGTCCCAGTTTGAAAGCAGATTCATCTGTGCCTTTAGAAAGTCAAACACAAGACCCCTATCATCAGGCCTCTAAATCATATAACGGCTCTATGAGTAGCTCACAATCCCGCAAAAAGCTAGTGTCGGAACATGGCACTCATGCTGCCTTATCAACAGGGGGTTCTAGCTGGCCTCGGCCTTATTGCCCCTCTTTGCCAGCCTTGCCATCTGGTAGACGGAGCCAAAGCCAAGAGAGGGAGAGAGAGGAGGAATATGAAGATGGGCAGGAGGTGGATGTGGAAATTAACAGATACAGGAAGAGTTCCGAAACAGAGGGAAGCTACAGAAGTTATGCAAGCCAAAGCAGTGGCAGGGGCAGCATGGATGCCCCTAGCAGCAGGCAGTTCTCTCTCAGCCCCCCTCTGACCAGCTCTCCAGAGACTACAGAGGACAGTGACAGAGATGATGCAGCTCTACAAGAGCCTGAACGGCATGAAAGGTACAACTGTATTTTCTTTGCCTTACTCCAAATATGTGTCTTAAGATGTTTCTAATGATTTCAATTAACTCTTATTATTGATTCTCTTTTTTAATCTAAATTACTATGAGAACTCTTAATATCTGCATTGACAATAAGACTGCAACGACTGGTTGACTAATAGTCGATGGCAAAATTTGTCATTAGTGATGTCACCAATGTAACGTGAGGAACCAACAACAGACACAGCGGGCGTGGCATCAGGCCTCGGAGAGGCTTTTTATTAACAAAATAATCGAAAGACGCAAGCTACTCGAGATAAGTGTCCAAACGGGGAAAAAAAGTGTCCACGTTGTGCTCCTGGGACGTGAAGGTCAGGGAGTGTTTGAGGGATAAGGGTCAAGGGAGAGTTTGTTGTAGTCCAGCTGCGTTCATCTTCGGCGGCTCACACCTCTCACTTCTTTCGCCTCTCTTTCCTCGGATGGCTCGCCCTCCTGGCGGCTCGCGTTCTGGCAGCATTTATCTCGAGTGGCTCGCGTCTCCGATGTCCAATGTCTCTGGCAGCTGCTCTCCCTCCGCTCCCTTCCTAGACCCACGAGTACTGCAAACTTTTCGCTCATATTTGCTATGCAGAAAATGCACTTGGAAGCAATAAATGTTATGTCTTCTAATTGTTTTGTGTTTCATCTTTTTAATAGAAGGAAAATGCTAAAAACTAAATATTTGATATTTAATACAGTGGGATAAACCTAGAGAGCTACCATCCCACAGATTTCAGCTCCAACCCCAATCAAACAAACCTGATCCAGCTTAAGGTGTTTAGGGAAAAGATTGTCTTATTATTGGAAGATAAGGGGGTATGTATTACTTACCATTCGAGAAAGCGTAACAGTTAACTTGGATCATGCGTGCCTTGATAACTAATCACATTATAGCCTTGATGTCATTGAATTTCAATAAAGAGTTGTGTCAGTCAATCGTTGTTTACAGATATTATAGAAATATATGTGAAGTGCTGTTCAGGGCTTTTTGTTAATTACAAGCAGTGGTATGCTGGAGCAGGCAGGGTTGGAACTGATGTCTACAGGACAGTAGCTCTCTAGGAGCTGGGTTGGAGATTCCTGATTTAAGGGTATCCAAATTCAACTTAATGATACCTTACATATCTTTATCTTCTGACTTTAGATCTAGAAGAGGCTCTGTGGATGAGAGTTATGAGTGGGACTCTGCTTACGTTCCAATGCATCCCGTGGACCACAAAGTGTCAGCTCTACAGAGTCAAGAGAAGAAGATCAGCACTACTAAAGATTATGGCAGGCCAGATTTAGACCTGAAACAAAAAGGTAAGAGAAATACTTTCTCTGTACATTATAACTCATCATAAATGTCATACTCTAGTGAAAATGTATCTTCAGCGATAGAAGGAAACCTTCTCTTTCACTGATGCAGGATGATTTATTAGGATATCAGTTGAAAGATTTCCTGTGCCTAAAAGCTAAAAAGTGATCCATGGCTGATCAATCTGTCTTGTGATTCAGCTCAGTTTGTCTATTCCTCCTGTTGAGTTGGGCTCAATTTGACCTACATCCAAACTATTTTTTGGATGTGGGTAATACTGTAGTTTAGGCTTGTGCAATGGAGTTCTTTAACGTATCTTGGTGTACCATCCAAATACCATGGTATGTGAGTATGGTAGTAATCATACAGTATCACAGTAACAATGCAGCACTTTTCCAACTGCAAGAGTTCAATTATAAAGACCGGTTCAAAGAGTCTGAACTCTAGTGTATTTACGACATTTGACTTTTTTTGGTTTAATTTGTCTCCATTGTATTTCTGACCCAAGTTCTTTACCCTCCAGCTGGTTTGAAGGGATCCGTTCTGCTCTTTGAACTTCCTCCTCACTGCAAGCAAGAATCGCTCCTTTCTCAGGAGATTCGGAAGAGCTTTACGTCATTCCCAGACCCAGAACCCGACACTGTGCTTTTCTGATTAAGGACAGTAAGTACACCATTCACGCTGATTAGCCTGCACTGTTTTCATTTTAGCTTTTATACTCTTAAGTAGTCAGAAATTGTAATGAAACACTTAAGATGATTAGATTTATTTGTCAAAACTGCAGCCAAATATTAGCATATTCTTAAACCTAGATCGGACACAGCGTGGATTTTATCAACACACATGTGAAAAGGGGACACCGGGTGTCACAATTAATTGGACGTCTGTGGACCACTCAAGCACAATACAACCTAAGAACACACACTGCTCTGCCCAGCTAATGGAAATGACATTACCCGATGGATGGGCCAAAGCACGGTGAAGAGAACTGTCATTTAAAGAGCTTACATTATGTGCTGGAGATGCAAATCAAAGAGGGAATAAATAATACAGGACTTTGCTCTCTGCACCCTGCTGTTGCTGATGAAACCGAATTTCGAAATAAAAATGCTCAAGCTGTCTCAATGAGCCCCTCTTTCAAAGTAGATTTTTTTCGGAGGCTTTCGATTGTTCTGTAATTCCTATTTTGACAGTAAGTGCACATTATAATTTGGAAACCTCATCAAAGCTCTTTTATGTTTGGTTACAGGAATATTTTATTGTGCGAAGCAGGATGTTGAAAAGTATAATTTGTAGCTACCTTCAAGTTGTCAAGAGAATCGTTGCCTTGCGTTAAAAGTCCTCTATAAATCTTGTCAAACATTTCATTGAAAATTGTGATTGAAGTACTGCTTTGGCAGCAACTTCAGTTTTTCTTGACAATCATTGGTCCTCTCTACCCACTCCTACCCACTACCTCATACATGCTACAATCCCAATGACACCATTCATGTAAATTTGATGCTGTCATTCAAATGGACAAAAAAAAAAAAACAACTAAACTGCATGCTAATCAGACTGACAATCGGTAGAACCATTTGGAGGTTTAACCCTTTAATGTCCAATAGAATGTTTCCTGGTTTTTTTTTTTTTCATTTTTGTTAATGGTGTGCGGGCTTTTTTCGTTTTAGAGTTTGTTTAGTGTTGCTGAGTTATGCGAAAGAGCTCATTTTTTTGTTTAATGAGCCTTAGCGGTGACGTTTGAGCCATTTAATGAGAAAAGAAAACATGTAAAATTGGTTGATTATTTGCATCAGTGTCTTTTTTAGGAATAATCTAATAAACGGATACCCTTTCAGAGTGCAACTGGAAGGAAATGATTAAATTCACTGCAGGTCATGGGAGTTAATTACGTATCACAGAACCCTGTGGTCTGGCCGTCTGCTGAGCCTGACAATACAGAGTTATACGGAGCTTAACTGTTTACAATTAAACCAAACATTTCATTTTTCAACTGCTGTTCTTTTAGTAATTTAAAAAACAAACCATTTTAATTTTTAAAAGCAACAAGAAGAAGCTTTATATGGATGTTTTTTTGGTTTCAGAAGGCCAAAAACACTACAATTGCACTCTGACAGAAATCTTTACTTTCTGCCGTTAAGAAAATGCATCTTTGTATCTACTGCCTACCAAAAATTCACTAAATGTAGAATCTTTGCAAATATGTGTATATGTAAGTACTTGTTATATTTTAGCTTTTTAATCAAAGACTATTCAGACGAGACTGTACTTCCTTTTTTTTTTTTGTAGGAAATGAGTCATTCCAGTTGTTTGCAACCCAGTTATTGTTTTTCTGTAAACACTTTGTACTTGCGTTTTTTTGTTACTTTATCAAATTATGAAACTTATTTCATGTATGTGAATTTATACATTGATTAAAGACAACAAAACAATGATTTTTGTTGGTGTGTAGACGCTATAAAGCCAAAACGAGAGTCGAGCTCCTCTATATCCACTAGGATGTGCTGCACTTACACAAATACTCTTTTTTTCTGAGCTAAATCATCTTGAAAGCATTCTCTAAACATTTAAGCTTTATTATATACCTATTTACTGACATATAAAATATATAAGCCTCTGATATTTTCTAAAGGAATCAAAAAGGATTATTGTCACTTCCTGACCACAACATTTCATCTCTGGAAGCAGAGTCCATTTCTTTCTTCTGCTTTTTTTCTGTTTTGCGGCCAGATATGCACCTTTATATCCATTTGTGAACTCTCTTTTAGTGATTGAGCGGACTGTGAAATCCTGACAGGTTACAGGCGGACACATTAGCATGTGTTCAGAACATAAGGAGCACAGCCTCCATCATTATCTTAAGCTTCCAGCAATTCCACATGCTGCATTAATCACAGCTGAGGTGAAGGCAGAGATGTGTCAAAAATCGCACACACTGTATTTCCCTTCAACATTTTGTCACTTTCCAATTCTGTCGGTTTTCCTTTTTTTTTTCTAATTTCAGTGTAAGATTGCAGGCTTAATTAGTATGCATGAGTGGTAACAATATAACATTAATATTTAACCATACATAATGAACTAAAGACCCCTCCTTCAAACATGCACCAGAATTGTCGTCTAAAAGAAAGGAATATGTGAACTAAACCATATAACGTATAACCATTTAGACTTTCTTTGACTTTTCAGTGCACTTTTAATAATAAAAGTGCTTCACGATGCCATAGAAGAACCTTTTTGTTTTGTCTAAATGGTTCCTTTAACATCCAAAAGACCTTTCTGTTTCATAAAAGGTTCTTTGTGGTGAAAGAATGTTCTTTAGATTATAAAAAGGTAAGAAAGAGATGCTTCTTTGAAGAACTTTTGACTGAATGGTTCGTTGTGGAAACAGAAAAGGTTCTCCTGTTCCATCGCTTTGAAGAACCTTTATTTTTCAGACTGTGGAACACAAAACTTTACAATTCAGTGAAGTGCTGATGGCTCTTTTCTGTGAAATTACTGTGAACAGGGGAATTGCAGCTTCCAGTTTTTACAAATGATGAAAACAATTTGAGAGAGGAATAGTATGAAATTAAAGTCGCTGTTCACTAATAATTTTCCCCCCTCGATGGATAAGCCAGAGCTGAACTTATGAATTAAAACACTCAGTTCTTCTCAAACAGAAGGCTGCATCCCTTTAAGTTCAGTCTATCTAAGGCCATAAGGGCTAAAATGCTATGGAACAAAAATAATCATATAATTTGAAGAATACTACATTGAATATATATATATATATATATATATATATCTCAGTAAACAGTTTTTTTTTGTTAGTTAAGTTTTTTTTTTGCAAACTGGAATGCGAGCATGCATTTGATACATCCTTCAAATCAGTGATTGACAAAACTAAGGATAATAAGTCTACTAAAGATCCTTGAAATTGAGATGTCCTTTGACGGTGCTTAATGATGTGTAGCACCCTTTGATTTCTGGAAAAAAGGAATAAATGAACTATCCCTTTAAGATTTTCTATGAATACTACTGTACTTCATTTTGATTATTGCTTTGCTTAATAAGCCTTGTAATATAATAATCTCATTTAAAGCTTCAGTTCTCATTCATGAGTAAATAATGATAATTTGGGGCTGAACTATTTCTTAACTATAAGAATTTTTTTTGATTCAATTGAAAAGGTTTTATCACCTTAGCCACAGAGAATGCAGTCAATGTATTATTTAGGAAGTTGTTTCTCTCTCTTTGGGGCCACACACACAGAAACACACAGAGAGATTGATCTAGTCCAAAATTAAGTCACTATGCATTGTGACATATACAAAAAATAAAAATTTTGTTTATAGACAGACGTTTGACCTGAATCACATTCACAATATCTTCCAAGCTAATTAGGAATGTTTTCAGAGCTTTGGCTGGAAAGTTTCTCTCTCTTATGAACAAACACACAGGGTGTATTCACACCAAGAGGGTCAGCTACTGTAGTTGACTTGCTTTGGGCCAGACCAAATACAATGTTGTTTTTGTTTGTTTGGTTTGGTTCGATTTCACACTGCTCTTTTGCAAGGGAACCAGAAATTGTAAACAAAACCACACGTGCTGTATGCTTAAAGGGCTAGTTCACCCAAAAATTCAAACTTGATGTTTATCTGCTTACCCAGGCCATCCGAGATGTAGGGGTCCTTTGTTTCTACTTCGTTTCTTTCATGTTGTAAATGAACTAAGGAGAGTCTGAGATTTTTGCATTTTTTTTCCCACAGACCGATAATTTCCTGTCTTAACACCTCAATGTATCATCACAAGCCATAGGGTTTAATTTGGTTTCATCTGTGTATGTTTTTTGGACTCAGTGCTTTGGAACGTTTGGTGCCCATTGACTTCCATTGCATGACTGAGAGACTGTAAAGGTTTAAGTTCAAAATCTTTGTTTGTGTTTTACTGAAGAAACAAAGTCACCTACATCTTGGATGCCCTGGGGGTAAGCAAATAAACATCAGATTTTCATATTTGAGTAAACTATTACTTTAAGATCATCCATTTATTGGATGAGTGTGGATCTTCAGCTGGATCTTGGTACTATTGTTTAGTCCGTACACAAGTGCAATTGCTGTATTCACACCTGCCCAAAGATCTACACCAAAGGGGTTGCGTTATGGTTGTTTGAATCATAATGTCACAGAAACCATGCTACGCTTCATTTAAGATCATTTCTCAAATGTGTTGATTCAGAGAAACAAATGTACACACACACACACACACACACACACATAAATGTGTGTAAGATTACTAGATTGCAGATGATCTTGAAATTGCATGCAGCTGAATGGTTTTAAATCTCTGCCTTAATTGTAAATGGTGCCTAATTAATATCATTAGCATATTATAGAGCACCAGTCAACGTCTAAATCCCGAGACATACTGCATTATTTTCTGCTGTCCCAGACAAAGACATCTGCATCGTGAAACAATTATTGATTTATTTGATCGTGTCTCTTAATTGGTGGTTCTGTTTAATACAGTGAGAGAGGTTCTGATCATAGATAGTCTCCAATAATTTACTGACAGCGTCAGCGTTAGCGTTTACTGACCAGGCATGCGACACAAAATCACCACAACATATTTTTGGTACACTAACCAAGATCCATGGTTACTACACTTTTACTATAATAAAACATAGTTTGTCAAAAAGATTGACAAGTGGGCGGGCAATATGCTAATGTGTCATGTTGATATCAACATGAAATGGTTTGGGATTTATTTAAAAAAAAAAAAAAACTTGTTTAAATGATTCGTCCCTTTTTTTGAGAGACTACTTTATACACTGTGCACTTTCAGATTTAAAACTTGGCAGGATGTTTTAGAGCTGTGTTACAAACTGCATGAAAGGTGATTTTAAGAGGCGCTTGAAATGAATGTGCAGAGGCCAAATCTAAGCAGCAAGAAAGGCTTGAATCGCACCACTTAGTGTGATGTTTCTTAAAGCGTTTTCAGAGCTTATATAGGAACATGCATGTAAAGCCAGATTGTATAGTTCATCCACAAGGTGAGACCTTTGATTGGAAAAAATATCTCACTGTCCACTCCATTTTCTAGCAGAGAAACTTTCTGAGAGCTTGCCGAGATGTAGCTCTGTTCACCATATGGCTCATTGCAATTATTCTTTCCTGAGCAGCCTTGGGTTCTTTTTAAATCACACTGTGTCAAGTATGCATATGGTATAGTGCAAAAAATAAAATATAGCGCGAGTGTGTCACTGAACAAATTCCTTTGTATTTGTTTATTTTTTAAATTTGACTTTTCATACAGAATGGCCTGTGAATATTTCTAGAGGCATGCTTCTTATTTCAAGTCTGTGAAGAACTTTGCAGTGCGACTCTCTGGTCAAGAGCCAGACTTGTGGAAGTCTGTGAAAGTGCCTCTATAAATCCAAATATAGTTACTTGAATGTCAATATTCTGCTTCCCAGGTTTTGTAGAGCTAAAGCTGGAAAAGATTGGCTCCCAGTATGGGGCTTCCGGGTCTTGGTGTCCTGTGGTTTGGCTGATTAAATAGGACTGGAGAATGACAGTCCGTCTGTTTCTGTTGATAGCAAACCTAATTCAGTGACTATTATGGACATACAGAAACTACCAGATCTCCCAGATCCAGTGTCTCCTCTGATAACGTACTGAGATCCTGACTGCCTGCAAAGGGTTCGAAGGCGCTGAAAATAAATAAAGAAAAACACGTACTCTTTTTTTTTTAAGAGAGCCCGGTCTGTGAGTATATTGCTGGAACAAGGTCAGTTGCTCTGTTGCAATGAATCTGCGGTAAGCAATGTCTTTTTTCAGTATATTAAATTGCAGTAAGAAAAGAGGCCATATTATTTAAAGGTCATTCAACGCGCGTCTCAAGTTGACTTTAATTTTTGGTAACAATCATAATCTTGAGGAGTGAGAACAGGTGCATAACGAGATAGGAAATGAGAAAATTCGTAACAGAGGTAAATTAAGTTCACAGGCTGTAAGTGTAGTGTGACAGAAAATTATACAGATTTGGAACTGAGAAATTATGAATTTATGAAGTCAGTTTGTGTTATTTGAAGACTCTTCTTCAGTCCTACAGCACCACATCTTATACATAACTTCACATTATTATTAGGGAAAGTGTATGTCAATAATAACAAAAATAATAAACATTATTATTCCATCTTCATTATTGATGTGCTTAAAATATGTATATTAAGTAAATTGAACACATACAGGTTGTTTTAAATCAGCTCTCTTGAAAGAAACATTTTTTTTAGTTATATCATGTAAAGTCTTTTATACATTATAATTATTATTATTATTAGTGCTGATTAATCATATCCAAAATATGTTTTTGTTTATGTGTACTGTTGTTTATTATGTATATATAAATATATACACATAGTGTATATGTTTTGAAATATATAAATATTTACATGTATATATTTTTATTTATATTATAATATTTTATATAAATATATAAACATAACATATTTTTCTTAAATATATACAAATGTGTTTGTGATTATATATAATATATATACACAGTATATTCATATATTATGCAAACAAAAACTTTTATTTTGGAAGCGATTCATCTTTTGACAGCACTATTATTATTGTTATTAATTATTCATCTTGATTATAAACAAAAATGGCCTGAAATGGCAGACAGGTGTCTCGTGAGCTGAGCTTCATTCCCAAAGGAACTGTAAAATCGTGGTTAATTGGCACAGTAAAATAAACTGCTTGCTTTATTTCCAGCACATTTTCTCTACTTACTGTCCAAAAAAGTTACTTTTAGGTGAGCTGATGTTTTTTTGCAGTCTGCCAAATATATTATGTATTCAGTCCTTTGCAAGCAGATGTACCTTTGGATTTATTTCATAGTGCTACTTTGAAGTGTTCATAAAATGAACTTCCCCAAAAAATGTAGCAATTTTTGTAATTTTTTGTTGCTTATATATTTGTCATTATGCTTTATTATTACCAAATACTGGATTTAATTAGCATTTCATTTATGAACTGTTTGATTGTAGGCCTCCTTGATCTAAGCTTATACATCTCGGTTTTGAATTAGGCTAATATTGCCAAAATTATTCATAAATAATGTTGAGGCGCATAAGCTCTAAGATTTTGTAATAATAGAGCTTAAAGAAAGTCTTACCAGTCATTAATATTAATAATTTAATCTGATAAAAAGTCAGTGACACCTTATGCTTCAACTTTCCTTATGGAGAGATATGCTGTGAAAATAACCTGCTCAGTCCTCTCTCTTTACGTCTGGGTCCCCATAGTAACATGAGAATTAAAAATACAGACGATTTGAATACATTACTACTAGAAATAAGTCGCTTGCACTCCTACACAAGTCTCGGCCTGTCGCTGAACAATGAGATCTCATTATCGCTGTTGTTTTCTTGGTGTGTTGACATGCCAGTGCTGTCCGTGATTCCTCCACCGCATGTCAGATCTTCTGGCGTACAAGAAAGATGGCTATTGCGTAACGGCGCAGTCCGTTCTGTCACCTCCATTCTTCTCCCATCATTCCCCACGGAGCCACAGGGGACTGGCACACACGCCAGACGAAAAAGTAAGCGACGGATACCATCCTGTGGGTGTACTGTTCTCACTATTTTGGTCCCACATCCGGATCGCTTCAGAGAGAAAGGTACCCTGTCATCTACTGAGAGGAAACTCAATGCAGAGGTCCCTTTTTCGACGTTGCAGTGCACGCTCAGTCATTGATTTAATGACGAGTGACCTCGTGCCTTGTCCTTTGTAGTAGCACGTTCATTACAGACGTGCATGTGTGTGGCCACTAGTGAATTTAATGTGTTCTACTCTGCATATAGCCTACTACATACTATAAAATAGTTAATAATGGGTTACAAATTAGTGGGATCGTTTTGTGACCCTGCCTGGACCACAAAACCAGTTAGTAGCACAGATAAATTTGTAGCAATACCCAATCATATTTCAAACTTCATTTGTACAACTTTAAAGGCAAACTTTATTTATTTATTATTTGTTGCACCCTCGTTTCCCGTTTGTTTATATATAAATATTATTCAGGTTTCAGATTATGTATACATCTCAGTTTCAGATAATCCACCCTTATATTTTGTGGTCAAGGGTCACGTATGTCATATCTTCTTATTTAATTTATATATTTAGATACAATAAAAGTGCAATACATTGGATTTTTTACACAGTTAATTATATTTTTCTATATTAAAATTATATATTTTTTTATTTTTATAGAAGACAACTGCATTGCATCTCATACAATAAAATATATTTTTTGTTTCTGGCCAAAATATATGCTAAATGTTAGTGAAGCTACAATAAACAATATTCTTTGAAATTGAAAATGAATTCCCACCATAATATACAAAAATAAAAGTTTTTTGTTTATTTTTGGAACATTATAAAGTATGTTTCTTTTTTTATTCGAATTATGTTCACATGTGTTATTGGCTAAATATGTTTTGTTTATTTTTCACTTTTAAAATATATAGGCTATTTAGCTATATGTGTAATGTTCTCACTCTCTTAATGTTTCGTATATCTGTATTGTGTTGAAATATAGCGTATTTGTAACATTTTAGCATTTTATTTTTTCCATCCATATTGAATGACTAGCCATAATGGCGACGTCCGTGACATCCGCGGTAATTTTGAATAACGTGCAGCGGATTTGAATGCGTTTTACTGAGCTTGAAGTGCAGCATTTGTACCTCGAAACTCCGGTGGAAGACGGAATATAACGCCCTCGGATTATACACGGAAGATATGCTGACTGTTTCTGTGAGTAACTGAAACCAAACACAACACAACACAAGACGCGTGTGAAGGTAAGAGTGATTTCTCGCATAGGCTTGTAATGTCAAAAACGACTAGCTGTCAACAAGTTCACTGAAAATATTAATTTGAAAGTGTCACCTTGGTTAAAAAGTGCTCTTTAAAAACAAACTTTGCGTCAACGATATATTTAGTAGACTAGTTACTCATTAAGACTGACATTAACATTTTGCTGGTGTGTGAATGCGGCCTGTATAACTTAAAGGCAATTTATGGGTCTGGAGGCAAAGAGAAATATAAAGTAAAACAACATATGTATTTAAAAAACATACTCCAACCTTTCAGTTAAAATCTGCCTTCATTAAAGGGCTTGTTACTGTGGTTTTATAGCTAGTTCACTGAAGACTGAGTGAAAACATGTCTTAAACTTAGTTTGGATTACATAATTCTTAAATATTTGCTAGATATGAAGAAAGCTGCTAGTTTTCCCTGCAATTCAAAGCCATAAGGCAAAACTTGTGTTGTTGTCTGTGAAGCTGTTTGTGCTTGCGATGACATTTACAGTGTTTACTAAAAGCTTTGACTCTCTGCAGAGATCATCTCTGTCCATGTTAAGAAATCACTATATTTACATCCAAACATTCAGTAGTTAACCCAAATGCATTTTAGGCCATTATAGACTGTGTCGGCCTTTACAGAGAGTAACACGCTAACACCAGAAGCTAATCTCCAATCCACAAAGCAATTGTTTGTATTACTGAGAAAAAAAAAACAACCCTTTTGCCTTAATATTGTTGTGTTTTATATATAATTATGTGTACTGTGTAAAAAAATGTCTGTTACTACAAGCATACTTCTGTAAAAGACTCCAGGGATCATAATGACATTGGCTGACCTCTTCTATGTTTTCTTGCACAATCTCATTCGGTGTTATTATAAATAGTGTGAAATATCAAAAACCCAGTCTCATGCAGAGAACGTTGCATTAAATAACAGGAAAGCCCACGCAGAGTAAAACGTTCCCCTCATGTTTTGGCTCCAGTTGCATCGAGCTTGATTCCATAGAGCGATGCTACTTTAATTGTCTCCTCACTGAATAGCTGTCATATTTAGAAGCATTTACATAATCAGAGTCATTTGCATATGGGGCAGTGGAGTTTGCTGTAGGAGAAGAACTACAGCAGATGCGAGTTTATGGCGCTGTTGTCTGCGGAGCTGTTATTTTAACTCTGTATTTGTCAGTGTTGAGTGATGGGATGTATTCTAACCTCCAAATGCATACCTGTAATTTGGAGTGTAATTCTAGATGGCAGCATCTTGGGAAAATAATTGCTTAAGGCAAAGTGCAGTACATTCTTTAAAGATAGCTGGAAGGGAGCTCTGTAATGTAGGCCTATTCATTAAGCAAAACTCCCCTGCTAAGGGCTAATTTTATCACTGGTATTTTTTTTATTTCACTTACGCTACATTCTTATGAGATAAATTGACTTCTTCATCATATCATAAATAAAATCACTAGTTATGCTAATGGACGGGAAATCCCAGCGCTGCACTTTTACTTTTAGTCCGTGGAGTGCTTTCTGAAATTGTGCAGATAGCTCTAGATATTCTTTATAATGATATAAAGTCCATTCTGCAAGGATTATTATTTAGCCTAATGTTTAAAATAATGAAAGGGGGAAAAAAATGACTGAATGTAATCATTAACTAAAGGGTACAACCGCATTCAAGGCTCTTCTTTTATTTTGTTCCCAAGCACTAAAAACATCCACATCACTTTCTTGACTTTTCCCCCCTTATTTTTCAAGGTTAGTAAGTCTCTTGAAATATGCCAAGGTTAGTTCAGGTTGTGATATTAAAAATAAATGGTATTTGTGAGGAATCCTTTTTCCTTGAAATGTGCTCTACCATCTAAATGTTTAGGGTCAGGAAATATATAAGGACATATTTGACTTTGATACATCATCTATTTCAAATAATATTGTTATTTAATCGTTCATTAAAGAAAATGTGAATCAGTACAACTGTATTAAACAACGTTAAAGGGGTCATACGGTGCCACATGCACTTTTTCAAGCTGTTTGGACCGACATGTGTGTTGGGAGTGTGTGTACTGTACATAACCACCCTACAATGATAAAGATCCACCAGTTGTATAAAAATAAATAAAAATAAGTTGCCCCTTCTGAAATCAAGCACCGACAGAGGCCACACCCACAATATTTGATTGACAGCAGCGTGTCACACGGACTGAACTGGTGTCTTACCTCAGACCCGCCCTGAGTGAGCCGTCATCAGTCCGAGATGCAGAGACAAACACGACTC
>JAUCMS010000002.1:5114072-5128031 GCA_032357445.1 Enteromius radiatus
TATCTGCTTGCCGGCCATCGACCCAGTCTGTTTCACTCTGTGTTTTAAATAAAGTAGCTTTGCATATGATCCCGCACGTCTCCTCGCCTCCTGATCGTGACAGGTGCGATGGCACCTATTGTGTCCGTTGACGTTGTTATTATTCCACTTCTTCTTCCTCTTCCACTCTTGAGTCTATGGCAGCCCATAAAACCGCTTAGCATATATATATATTTTCTCTTCTTATAAATAAAAATGCCTGTATCTCCAAAACAAAATGAGATATTTTCACTAAATTTGAGACACATATGTATAGGCACACTCTAATGACACGTGGTCAATACTTCGCGTTAGACTAGGGGTAAATGTGACAGTTAGTGTGAATGAAGGGGTGTGGTGATGAGCTGCAGCTAATAGTGATCATTACAGAGTGTGAACAGGTGTGAGTGTGCAATGCATGATGGGATATTGAGTCCATGAGAGAATGAGTCCAAGGGAGGTGGCACTCATGACAGAGACCATGACCTGAAAGTACTCAAAAAGTTTTGAGACAGTGCCAACTTATGCTCAAAAGTGATAAGCCATTTAATCCCATTATCAGAGGTGGCATTTATGATTTTTTTAGCGATTTAAATTACAATAATTCTAAAATAACTTTTATTATTTATTAAAAAAGGAGTTATTTATTATTGCTGCATTTGGACTGATGCTCCGTGCCATGCTTAGCACCTCATTTTGGAGTGCTTGGCCCCGTAATTGCTGCTTGCAGCTATATTATTAAAGTTATTATTATAAACAATAGTATAGTCATTGTATAAATGAACAAAATATTTTGTTAACATGGTATACAGTATGTATGCATACTCTGTGTGTGTGTGTGTGTATATATATATATATATATATTACATACAAATAGCATGACAGATGTTTATTTTTAGTTTTTTAAATTTTTGCTGTCACATCATATATATATATATAGTCGCCCCTGGCGCTAGAGAGCACAACAAAACACGAGTCAGCGTTGCAGAGGAAAACCCCGGAGGGTGGATTTATTGACAAAGTGAGAACAGGTAAGTAATAATGTGGATGATCCTTGCTGTGGTGCTCTTCTGTGCTTGACTCGTGGTGCTCTCCTCTTCTCCCTTTTTAGGTGCTCGTGGGTGATCCGGTGCAACGTGAGTGCAGGCTCGGGCGTCACGGTCACGGCGACTCTAGAGGGGTAAGGAAACAGACAGTCAAGGTAAGCAACAGCGTGTTAGTTTGGAGTCGTAGCTCCCTGTCTCTGTGTGGAGATCCTCCTTTTAAAGGGCATCCGGCCATGACCGATTGGCCCGAGCTGACGAGATCCAGGTGTCCGTGATGAGTTGCCAGGGCGACGCTGATCCTGACCCGTCACACTATATATACAGAACATGGCTTAAAGGAAATCCCCTATCATAAAAGCTGCTGGGCAATTAAGTCAAAAGCACGAAGCACTGCTCTGATATATAGCATTAAAGTTGCATAAAATATTAAGCAGACTTTACAATCAACCAAAACTGTTTGCTCTGGAACAAATAATAGATTGAGACCAAAGCCTACCTGTTAGATTTTTACTAACAAACCAATTATCTGAACTCTAAATAAGTACATTATTGAAAACTCTAAACAGTATCATTTATAACATTATAGTGGATTTGGGTGTACGCCATGAAACCCGATGTGAGAAATACTGCAAGCAGAGTGATAACATTGGACTTCTGTTATCACTTCAATATTGCACCTCTGGAAAAGGCTCTCAGCCTATCAGATTCAAGAATTAGAAACAACTGTGTAAATATATATTGAATATTATTTTACTATTATTAATTGATATGGTTGTTGAGTTTCAAATTATTTTGTATTTGAAATGTCAATTGAATATCAGTATAATGATGTTGGTTGATTCAGTATAAAATTTTGTTTCAATGCTGAGCTATATATTCATTAAAAATATATAATAATAAATAAATAAATCCCTGAAAGAAAACAAGATTATTACTCTACAAGGCATAAACTGTGCAATTAACAACCACTTTACATGTGTCTTTCACACCTTAAATGCGGAAGACACAAAAATCACATCAAAGGCCAATTATTACTGTACTGAAGGGTTATAAGTGCAAAAATAAAGCGTGCAATCTGTTTCCTCACTGCTGTTCAAAATAGAAATAAGCACTTTGCACATTGCAAAAGCTAAAGAAAAAGCTGCAAAAGCTGCATTTTTTTGGTGTTGTTGTTGTCTTCTGTTGTTTTGCCAACTTCTTTTCTCACATTATCCATTATTAATATCTTAAAATGTAATTGCTATAATTATTGTAAAACACAGCTTCAGCCTTGTAGCAATCCAGCCGAGTGGAAGTTTCAATTAAAAAACATAAGCAGTATTCTCACTGATAAACGGCAAGGATTTTCCTTGTAACGTAATTAGCATTTGAAAGGAATTTTTAATAAAGTTTAAAAGCTATTTTACAACCGTAAATAAATCCTAGTGACAACCTTTGTTTTGCTTTATATATATATATATATATATATATTAAACTAACTGTAATATGCATTAAAAGACCAAATGTTGTTGTTTCTGAACCGAAAGTTTTCTGAAACTCCCTGAACTTGTGTTTTGGCTATTTGAAAAAACACCTCAGGAAACATCGAAATTATGCAGATATCTGACAGATAAACAGTGGTTTAAATAATAAATAGCATAAACAAAGCACAGAAGGCACTGTAAAGCAGAACAATGAAATGTCATTACCATTCAGCGGCTGAAGTGAGGAATCTGACAGTAACTTTAGCTGTGAAATTACATAAGCTAAACTGTTTGGTAATATTTGGGATATCTCCAAATACTTACAATTATATAATACTTCTGTTGAAAGAAACAGCATGGTGAGTAGCTAACCAACAGCGGCTAAGTTAGTAACGCTAGTTTTTGAAAATAGTTTAGCTTTTCTAATTCCAAGCTCATTTTGTTTGTGACTCTGTAGAGCGACACTGTTTTTGAGATAAACTTATAATAAATCTCATGAACGGTTTTACTTTAAATATCAGGAGATGTTCAAATCAGTCATTACTAATTGTCGCCAGAGACTTAATTTAGAAAATATTTCATTTGACTTGCATCATCAAATTTCTAATTGATGTCTGTGAACACATAAAATATTCATAAGCAAAAGAAAATGTTCTTAAACAGGCATTTTAAAGAATACAATGTACATCAAAGTATGTAAAATGATTTTTTTGAATTATTTATGAGGGTCTGATGTTGAAGTCGGTAAGATGAAGAATGATTCTGTTCAAAACTGTTGAGTTGGATTACAATCATGAATCATTGTTTTTATGGGATAACGTGGCATGATTCATGTCATACAGCAGGATATTTCCTAATAGCTCATTGTTGCTGTAGATGGTTTATCTTTTTATCTGGGGGTTTTTATGGCCTGTAGTTGAATAGCTAGTCATAATGGTCATTAGCTTGCCATGCTTATTATAACTGATCATCTTATTTACATGAATCATCATTCATTTGGTCATTTGAGTTTGTACATTTTTTTTTCTTTCACTTTAATAGTGCAGTTTGCCATGTTCTCAGCATGAACATACCATACTAAAATTTACTCAGGACATTCAATCAAAGTTGAATTTGTTTCTTCAGCTAAAGACATTTGGAGAAATTTAGCATTATGTCACTTGCTCACCAATAGATCAGTTGCACTGAATGGGTGCCGTCAGAATGAGACTCAAAACTATTTATAAAAACATCAGAATAATACACAAATGATCCTCACTACTCCAGTCCATTAACTAATGTCTTATAAAATGAATAATCTGTTATATTAGGGTTAGTAAAGCATCTTATGAAAGCATAATTGTAAGAAACAAACCCATCCATTCAACGATCCAACAGTAATCCTCCAGTGAAAAAGTGCATCCCCTGTTGTCCTCGCACAAAAACAATCCATGAATCCAAAATATTTTGGACTGATTTAGCTTGTAAGCATTGCTGGAGCTGTGTGTATTTCTCTCCTGAATCAGATAAGAGTTAGTTTTTTTTATTTATATATATATATATATATATATACTGGGGAAAGCAAGATTATGGATAGAGGACTTGTATTTTAGCCAGAGGCAACAGCTTGAAGTTAAAATGTATTGATGGATTTGCTTATTACAGATTGTGGATTACTTAAAATACTTGTGGATTATTTTAATGTTTTTATCAGCTGTTGATGTTTTAATCATTCTGACGGCACCCATTCACTGCAGAGTATCCAGTGATGAAATGTACTTTTTATGCACAGGGTACCCTTTTATTGTAATTTTTGATGTTCTGTGCCCTTTATTGTTAATGCAATATATAATACATGGATTATATCTTATACAGCTATATCAGATACAGCTACAGTCATAATGTTTTAAAAAAATATTAAGTCTTTTGAGTCTAAATTGATTTGTGAGAGGAATAGACGTGAATGTGACTGTTGGAATGCAGCAGAACTTGTTTGTAATATTTTTATACTACTTTTTATAGTCACTTTTTTGCATTAAAACACCTTTAACTGTACATTTAAAATGATACCCCAAGGATTTAAAAAAAATTGGACCTGGCCAAGCTTTTCTAAAAGAGATGCTTTAAGTTTTCACCACACACACCGGACAATAACAGTAAAGGGATATGATTCGATTTAGCAACAGAGACAGACAAACAAGCCTCTTTTAAAGTTCCTGTGTTTCTGTTATGACCCAGAGGTCTGAAATAAATGAGGTCTTATGGGGCAACCAACTCCAGAAATGCATTTCAATTCTGTCAAACACGCTGCTTCCCAAAAGTGTTTCCTTTGCTTCTGTTTGACTTTGTTTTAATGCGCTGTGGTAAAAACATGGTAAAACAGCAATCTCCAAATAACCTTAGAGCAACTCATCATCTCTACAGTTCGTTTAATGCAGTGGGGAATATCGAAACGAATTTACTACTTTCGTTTTTCGGTTCTTCAGTCATTTCATCTTTGTAACGAGAAAAACAGGGCTCAATCATTCAGCTAAAACTATAATGATAGTTTTTAACCCCTTCCTTCTCTCTGAATTGATGTGTCTATATTTATTTGGCTTTTATGGTTTTGGTCATAAGGAATTTTAATTGTTGCTCAATACTGTATGACGATGCTACCACTCTGATGCTCTTTAAGCCCAGGCCAGATAATTTTAATGAGCAGTGGGTTGAATCTATAGCCCGTGGCTAAGTACTAAATGTCAAGTAAGTGCAAATCAAAATTAATTGATACAGGAGCTTATGCGAGTACATGGCACGCTTGGTTTTTGTCAAGTGTTCAGAAGCCTAAAGGATGACATGATACGAAAAGGCCATATTTAATAAAAATAAATATTGCTTGTACAAATTCCAGCTAATTATACTCCCCTCGCACACACGAAAGGGAATGTGAAATTGTGTTTGTGTCCAACTTAAATTTTTTTTTGGCTAACTTATAGCGATAAGAAGGTTCATGTAAGGTCTTCTTCATTTCTTCTTTATTTCTTGGCCCAAAGAACATCACTTGAATAAAAATGTTTTGGAGTCTAAAATTCTCTTGAAAATGAAGCACAATGTTTGCTTTTCCACAGAGCATGAATCTCAAGTGGTTTCTCACCTTACAGTGCATTAAGACACAGATGGAAAAAACATTGCTTTTATTTATTGCTTTTTATTATATATTTTTTAATAACATTTTCCAAACTACTGGAAATAATGCATCCAGAATTTTGTTTATATTTTAATTATATTTTCATTTATATAAATTTTTTTTCCCTAAAACATGGCGAAAATTACAAATCATCTTGGCTGTCAACAGTATTTTCTAATTGATAGAGAGATAAAAAGATATTCAAAGCTTCTCCTCTTGTTTAATGTCAAAACTAAATCCAATGCTTTATCCAATCCAGTTCTTACTTCATATATAATTATTGTACATAATTTGCATACATTTGTGTACTTAAACATACATTTTTACATTTATAATAAAATAACATTTCCTTAATGGACTGTAATCAATCCGCTGTGGTGAAATCTGTTATTTCTCTTCTCACCTTTGACCTCTTGCATAAAATCAATATCTCAAATGGTTAATGAAGAATTGACTGGTTGTACCCAACATCTTGTGGACATCTTGAAATACGCTCCTAACTGTAATTAATGTGCAATGCCAGGAGAAACCCTTGAGAAAGCCCTGTTAGCTCCCAGATAAACACTATGGCTGAATCATGGAGCACAGCTGTTGTTGCATAACTGATCTGTTTCTTAATAACCGTGTAATGCATATAACATGGTTTTGATTCGGAACAGGGACATTGCGATTATCTTAATGCTGCAGGCTTGTGCACTACATCTGCCGATGTCTGTCAACCTTTAAGGTTACTGTAAATAGAGAGTGAATTAATTCAGAATAGACTGTCAACCCAATAAATAGCAATCCAAATAAATGTTGCTTATGTCTCAAGTCAGTCAGTTTGTAAAAGAGACGTTGTTATAGCAAATCTACCTGTTTTAATATGAAGTAGGCGGTTTTGTCAAGTCAATTATTTGGGTGTGTGTTGAAAAGGTTTAATCCACTTAAACAGGAAAATGACACCCCTGCTAAACAAATGTCTGTAATCTGCTCGGTTGAGGGGGAAAGAGCATGTTGCACTGTTGTGTTGGCGAAAATTTCTGTATTTAAAAAAATGGAGCATGCCAAGAACAGCACATTGCTTTCCAAGGTTGGCTGAGAAAATTAGCACAAGATTATTTAAATTTCAAATGGCAAATATTTCTGATTATAAAGATGTTTGATCTTAACAATGTGACATTTCGGAGGCACAGTAACAAAAAAAAAAAAAAAAAAAATAAAAATATATATATATATATATATATATAATAATAAAATAAAACAATATGTGTGAGGGGTGTTTTTAAAATATATAATGTAATCCAAAAGTCTGAGACCAACTAACATCCAAAGTGTTTGGTTTTTAAAATGTAAGCTACTATATAATATACAAATCATAAGAAATAGTAGGGAATAGGTTTTTTCTAAATGAGTGGTAGCTGATGGCAAAGTTATCTTTTAAAAATTGTAGCAAATCGTTTTCGTTTTCCATACTGTACATTATTGTTATGCCTTTTTTTTTTGGTTATATACCGTAACACAAAACAGTACTGGGTAGTAACGGATTATACTGTGCACAATCTGGATTATGTAATCTGATTCTACAAATGAAATGCTAGCATAGATAATGATATTAAAATGCTAAAATAATCTGAATACATTTGTATTGATTGCATAATTTCTAAATATTCGCAAAATAGCAGTAAATGATTCATGATTCATCAATCCCTTTTCAAAATGTTTGGAAGGTCTTCCAGCTCTTTCACAAACCTCAGTTTGGGAAACCCTGATGTATGTAGCCTAATATTTAATGCACTTTATTATATTGATAACTAAAAAAATTAATAAATTTGACTTTTCTTTGAGTTGTTATATCAATATGGTAAGATCATTTACAAATCATTGTGATAATTGAGTTTTGTAGAACATCATCTAAAAGTAGTGTAAATGTAATCTACCCAGATCTGTTAATACTATTATACTATTTCTTATTAATATTGTTAAAATCCATCCTGGTCTCATAAAAATATGTACCTCTGTGCACTTTTTGTACACCATTTTTACATGCCTTACTGCACATTTTACCGTAGTTTCAAACAGAAATGTCCACTGAGTGGTGCTAAAACACAATTAATATGTGAACCCTGGCACATTTTTTATCACTTTGATATAGGTATGTATCGCAGAGGTTCCGAATGGAAATCTCCGTAGCTTGTTGCTAAAAGTTAATGCTCTATTGTGTTGGAAATATGCCCTACACTAAATCCAACCCTAAACCTACCCGATAGTGTTAACAAATGCAAAACTGATATAAAAAGTATTTGTTGATGCAGGCGTGTCATTTCAACTGCCTCTAGTGTAGTTTCTTCTGGAAACTGCAGTGACATGTACTTGTTGGTACAGTATGTATTTCGTGTCTCGCTAAAATGTGCACCAATGTACGTTTATGCCATGTGACCGGATAGTTAAATTTGATGCAGAAGACAAACATACCAAAGAAAACCAAATCTGTAATTCACATGCTTTTTATTAAAGCTACAATGAAAGCACTCTGTATGCTTCTGTTCAAATGTATTGAAGAGCTCAAACCGTTTGATGTTGACTGAGCTGCAGCAATTCCTTCATGTGTGAAGCGGTTTCCTGCAGCACGTGTGGGGCTGAATCTGAGTCAGTATGTGAGTGGGTGGACATCAGCCTACCTGCGGTCCAGGATGTTGGCCTCAAGCTGAGGAGATCTGTAGACGCTGTGAACTGTTTGCCAGTTATCAGTGTTCAAGTTAGTGCATCATTATCCCTTCAAACAGCCCTGCTAATGCGAAGCAAAGTGGGGCTCTCCCACACCGCCTGTTATGGCACAACAGAGGTAAAGCTAGCGGTTTGCCAGATGCTGCTGGGAAGAGGATTCGGGGTCTCGCTGGCTCAGTGTGACACAGTGATCAGGATGAAAGACAAAGAAACACTTAGTCACATAACCCATTAAATGAAAACCAGTGGAGAGAGCTGTGCCTTTGAGATAGAGAGCGTGAGATTGCTAAAGTTGTGGAGTGAGGCTAACCAATTTTTAAACCAATTTAAACATTTTATATGTTAATTTATTGGTTAAAACTGTTTTTTTTTTCTTCTCATTAATGGCTCTCAGTTATAGCAGCTATCTAAAGCTAGCACTTCATTCATGTCTTTCGTAAAACATTTCAGTCATTTTCTTTAGTAAGGTACACTTTGAAATCAACATCACATATCCCAAGGAAGCTTTGAGTTTAGCGCGTTTAGAGCCTCAAATCATTATTTTGTGTCCAATTATTTAATTATGTGTCCAGTAGCTGTGCGATTTTACGATTTACTGGAAGTAATCAACCATCTATGTCGTTTTGGAATACTTAGCAAATCTCAAAATGTTCAGTTTCATGAGTAATTTGTTTGCGCTGACAAGATGCGCAAGAATATATTGTGCGATAAATTGCCCAGCCATGACCAATTCATATGAATTGGCAAAATTGTGCTAATTCGTACAATGAGTGGGGTCGTACGAATTTGTACGAATTGCTGTGAGACTGGGTTGGCCCAGGCCTACGTTGAGTTCGTAAATATGAGCCAGATGCTGAGGGAAAATAGCTATTGGTGATGATGGCACTGGAGATCCATCCGTGTCAGGTCCTGGTTACTAAAGATCTGAATTGAGAAAAGAAACCTAAAAGGTGCTTCAGATTCTACTTCTCTCTCTCTTTTTTTTTTAGCTGCCCTGAACTGCATGCCTAGGTTTGTAGGATATTTTTTGACTATTATTTGCCAAGCTAAAAACATTCATTAACTGCTTTTCATCTTATTTATCATGTATCTGATCCATACAGTGGCTCTTAAACACCTGGAGTCCTCACCTGGCTTAATGTAGTCACATAGCACAATGGAATTAATATATTAAATGCTTTTTTCAGCCGTTGGAATCCTAAAAGTTTGTATAAAACAAGCACGCATATTAACACTGAGAAATACTGGCATGAATCCTGGAAAGATCATTTCTCATTAAATTATGATAAGGTTTAGGAAGGCAGGAGCCTAGCTGACTTCATCCTGGATCCAGCCCACATGGGTTTAAAATAACTGTCAGTGAATAAAGAGTAAAGAATAATGTTGTTATTTTCAAGCCACTCCAATGTTACGGTCATAATGAATCATCAGCTGTATGTCATACAAAAATGTTAGCACGAAAAGACGCAAACGATAATAATTAAGAAAAACTAGGGAATCTTTTTTTGCTTTTCAATGTGTCATGAACAGATGCCAACTATGTAGTGTAATGAACTGTGAGAAATAATTCAATCAGCAACGACTCAAATTAGCATCCGACAGCTCAGCTGCAGCTGTCGCTCATCTTGAACCTTTTCTTAAAAAAAACAGGAATACCTTATAACAAATACTTGGTCAAACGTTTCCTATTTTCTTCACCTTGAGAGCACTTTTTCTCCTTAATGCTGAATCCTCAGCTTGATCACAATGGCCCATTGTATGGGGTGAAACCATTGTTACCTTGGAAACATATTTGGTCTAAAGCATTATTCTACTGAAGTTTTCTAACTAAAAAAAAAAAAAAATAAAATAAGCCAAGTATGAAAATATTATTATATCGACACTAAAATGTTAATGTATCAATGTTATATTAATAATAATAATAAAACATATTTAATATTTTATTGTTTATGTATTTATCATTTAAAGTGCTACTATTATGGGAAATGAAACAGGTTCATATTTTGGTTTTGGGAGTCTTTAATAACTTCATTGTCTTATAAAATGCATTTATTTTTTTTCCATACTTGCTCAACGACTCCCAAACAATTCTTTAATCTGCAGTGATTGGTCCGATTGGTCTCATTTTAATTTCATCATGACTATATGCCTGATAAAGCAGCATTTCACAGTGATACCTTGTTTACAGAAACAAAAGACAGCGTGGGTGGACAATATGCTAACGTTTCATGTTAACGTCAACATGGAACGGCTTGGCATTCATTTAAAAAAATGCTTCTTTTTAATAATTGAATAATCACGCGTATGGTCTGTGTTGGTCTCAGTTCCTGTGTCTATTAGGCCGCATGTCCCACAAGGCGTTTTTTTCGCTCTGCTGAAAACATTCAGCTGTGATTGCTATGATACAGAATATACACTGACATAATGGCAGACGCATTGCGAATGAAATGTTTTTTTGTATTTTGTATTTTTTTAACATTTTCTTTGTAGTATTTTGAAAGAATACATTTTGAGGGACTAAACTAGCCCAAAATCTCAAAATTGACCACTGCTTAAAAAAACGATGTTTTTGCCTGCAGTGTCTTGCCTTAACTTACAAAACTGACATGTTGACTACACTTAAAAATGGATCCTGATGAATATTGAAATCACAGTATTAATTTGATTATTTTAGTTTTTTTTTTTTGTTGTCATATCAGTGACCTTGTTTGCAACTGCATTATTAAACTGTTTAACGTTACTTTCATATGAAATGATAACGTTTCATTCTGTTCTGTGATTTCTGCTGCCAGCTCGTTTTCAAAAATAGGCCTTTATAATCTTAAACGAGACTTCATTTTAACCCCTTAAAATAAATAATATTTCTGCAATAGTTGTCATTTAATGTATATGTGCCATGGGCCAAAAAAGTGATTTTCTCTGACATGCTGTGAATACACAAAAACGCAACAATTACAAAATGAAACCATTTTATTTGTCACTGTAATCCTATTCTTTCGCATCCATGTGTGGAACACACCCAAATCCAAGCCTTTATTCTGCGATCTTCATCCCTATCTGGAGCAGTGAGAGAAGACGATGACCATGAACAGCAAAGCCCACGCCGGACTGATGCGTTCGTTACAAATTGGCTCTCGTCTGCATTTGTCACAGATTGCGACATGCCGTGTTACTGGTGAAGTGTTTCCGAATGATGTGCGCATCTTCACAAGCTCACTGAGAGAGAATCGAGAAGATAATCAGCAATTAACAACATATATTCTGCTTTGGACCTCACACAAACGTACTGTATTCCGCCAGAGAGGACTGCAGCTGCAAAACACTCCAAAACAGTCATTTGGGTTACTTTTGGTACTACTTTTGACATTTGTGCAATAAATAAGTGATTGTAATTACAATCTCTGTACAGAGATAAAAAAACAAAACAAAAAAAACCCAGCATATTTCGGTCAGTTGCATTTTATATCCTTTTATATTCGCTAAAAGATTTGTAGGTTTAGGGGTAGGTTAACAATCTCAAAAAAATCTCAATCGCTTATTGGTAAAATGATAGAAAACCCTAACCTAACCCTTTTCTATAAAATGGGTAGGTTTAGGGTTCTAAAAGTCTAAATTGCTTATTGACAAAATGATAAAAATGCACTGATTCAAATATGTTAATTATATAAAACATATACGCAACTATTTTACATATTTAAAAAAAATACATAGCCATTTGTACATTTTAAACGTTAAAATATGTATAAATTGTACGTTATAGCAACAGTAACAGTACTTGCGTTACTTAACATGAGATCAGGCTGCAAATACTCACCTTACAGTAGTTAAGTAGTTTTTTTTTTTAATCAGTAATTGTACTTTTTGAGTAGTTAACAAATTGTGTACGTTTACTTGAGTACTTGGGGCAAACAAACAACCATGTATCATTAACCTCTGCCTAGCCACGCTTTAGCAACCCAAACCCAAATAGGCATATCTTTAAATCTGAATGTTTGGGGCTAGACACTTGCTAGTCATGCTAGATATATGCTAGTCACTTGCTAGTCTTGCTAACACCATGCTAGTGGCTTGCTAATCATGTTAGTAACATACTAATCATGCTTTTAACTTGTTAATCATGCTCACAACATATTATTAACTTGCTAATCATGCTAGTAACATGCTAGTAATGTGCTACTCATGCAATAATCATGCTAGAAACCAGCTAATCATGTAACAATCTAGCAACTGCCTGTGGTACGCTAGCAACCACCTCAGGTACCCTAGCAACCGTCTTAGCAACCACCCCAAGTACTCTATTAACTGCATAACAACACCTTAGCAACCACCCCCAGGTACCCTATCAACTGCAAAGCTTCACCTTAGCAACTGCCCCAGGTACCTTAGCAACCACCCCAGGTACCCTAGCAACCACTCCAAGTACCCTATTAACTGCATAGCAACACCTTAGCAACTGCCCAGGTAGCTTACAAACCACCCCAGGTATCCTAGCAACAACCTAGCAACCGCATAGCAACACCCTACCAACAACCCCTGGTAACTTAGCAACCACCTTGCGTGCCCTAGCAACTGCCTTAGCAACCACCTCAAGTGCCCTTGCAACCACATAGCAACCACTCTGAGGTCCTTGTCATCTATCAATCTGTAATCTTCAAAACTTTTAAACTTTAAAATGACTTAATACTTCAAACTAGTTTAAACTGAAAACATATAAACTTCTAAATATTTAAATTTATAAACTACTTCAAACTAGCTAGGCTTTTTCAAGCCAACTTAAAGTTTGCCTACAAATTTTATTATTTAGTTGTTATTATTATTTCTGACTCTAACTCCTCCTAGAGATTTAACTCTACACACTCCAAACTCAGACCAGCTCCTGGAAACAGCTCAGACTGATCTCGCGGGGTGTGCTATATCTTTTCTAACTTATCTGAGCTACAGTTTTCATAAAAATCAAGATTAAAAATTAAAAATCCCACAGACTCCCATTTACGGAATGTTCAGATGAGCCAAGACTCTGTCAGATCCAACTGTTAAAATTAAAATCTAAACACTGCAGCCTATTTAAACTCCATTAAGCTTCTCCTCTACAGTATGTACCATTTCTAACCCATTTAACCTGTTGAGCAATATGGTACCACATATGGATTTTTCTTTCTGTACCCTTGGGAGTACGGTCCCACATAT
Organism: Enteromius radiatus; assembly: GCA_032357445.1. NCBI lineage: Eukaryota > Metazoa > Chordata > Actinopteri > Cypriniformes > Cyprinidae > Enteromius > Enteromius radiatus. The sequence continues at coordinate 5,127,641 of JAUCMS010000002.1, forward strand.
GGGATTTAGAACGTTCGGTGACATCACATAACTGCCAAATTCAAACTGGGGTCTCGTGCATTTGCTGGCGCTGAGCCAGAGAGAGACATGCACTGTGCTTGTCATATTTTCACATCTATGCAGTGTTCTTAACCAAATAATGCATATTTTATGTTTCAGACATTACATTAAGAGCTTGTAAAATACACACGTATATGTATGTAAGCAACAATAACAATCCATTCAAATTTAATTTGCAGATGTGTTTTATTCCTATCAGATACATTATAGGGTGCGTTCCAAACCGAAGGTAGCGACTTGTTGCCTTGCTGTCTTAATAGACAGCTGCCTCACAAGACATGACTTCGCCCCCGGAGATATCTTCCAAGACAATTGATTTCGAACACCCTTT
>JAUCMS010000002.1:5144645-5154650 GCA_032357445.1 Enteromius radiatus
AGGGGCGATGACAAGAGTCAATGAATGGAAACAGACACAAAACATACACAGTTAAGCTGGGAGCTGGAGTGCTATCCACTGAGCTGGGCTGGCACATCCAGCTGATCGTTACACTCAAGCAACATTATAAAAACACTGCAATATGTAATGCAAACATGCCACGGTTACGCATTAAATGTGTGTTTTAGTGCCGCTCTCTGGACGTTTCACTTTGAAACTGCAGGTTGCAGAAATGAAGTGGCACACATTTCCAATGAGCCTGGGTTGGATTTTTTTTTTATTTCCCTCATACCTTCAGGCACCAAGGAATCGTAATGCATGATATACAGTAAAATACAGTTTACATCAATGAATAGACACATAATTGGCTGCATTAATGTTAAACATGCTGAAATGTACCAATGGCACTATAAGTACATTTTTAAAAAAACACAAAAAATATCCATAAAAACAATTTACGCATTATATATTCCCCTGTAGTTTGTCAGAAAAAAAAAATGTACATACAATATTAATCAAAAGCAAGAAGCTAAACCAATTCTGTGATGCCCACTGTATGTCTTGATGTTTAATAGTGACTCTTTAATAATGAATGCTGTTCTAAATTATTTACTTTTTTTGTCTTGGCAGAACGCTTACAGCATCATGTACACTGTTTGTGTTTGACAGCTAAGTTTGCTCATAATTGGCCAGACCAGCTCCAAACTGTTGACAAAGAAATGTACTCGCTTCCAAAAACAGAAATTGACAAACTTTAACACGTCCAAAACAGCAGCTATTAGCAATCCCAAGCTCTTTTCTTTTTTAAAAGTGCAAGTTGAAAAAAAAAAAAGTGCTTGACACCACCACAAAACAACTCTTAAATGGGTTTCTGTGTTTGCTTTCAGACAGATTTTCTATTTATATAAATAGCTTTGACTTGTGTCAAGGTCACATGCTGGCCTATCCTGCTTTCCATATTAATGCATTCACCTTTAATTGAACAGACTCTTAAGTACAGCTCACTCTAGACAAGAGCCTTCTGAACGACAGCATTAGTGATTAAGCCTTTGACAGGTGACTATTAGGCTGTGTACTAGTGCTGTCTCTTTGCTCTCTTTGGATCTGTTTTCCATCCCTATATCTCTTCTCCTATTATTTGATTAGCATCCGAGTTATTGTGCTCACAGTGTGGTGTAGTGGGTGTTATGTTTGGTTGATCAATACATACAAGACAGCGACAGAGCAATGCAATTAATGTCTTCCCTGCTTTTTCAGCAAGCTGTTGAGAGCTGTAAATATCCTCCTTTTTTCATTGCCAAGTTTATTTACCCTTCACCGCCCGTGATAATTTGTGCGTGAGCTTGTAGCATGTGTATGTTTATAAGTCTAGGTGTCTGTGTTTGATGTTCTTAGAAAAGTTTGTACTGCTATGCAGTACAGTGCATATGTTGTACACTGTAAAATATGACTGTGATTTTAATGGTTAAAAACTGTGAAAATGCTATGGTAAAATCCTGTTTAATGGATAATTCCTGGAAAAATGTACAAGGAAAAACTGAAAATGTTTCTTATCAGTTATATTTATTAGGGTTGTATGTTACATGTAATGTTGTTAAATTACTGTTTATTGCATATTTCAGTTTGACTCACCACTATGGTGTTTAGCATGCTCTATGTGATATTGATAAACAAAGTTGATAAACAAAGTTCGAGCCGTTCGCTGATCGCCAATTTGGTGCATTTGGTGGTTGTCCATGTGTTTCAAAGGTACAAACAGATTTCAGTAGTTTAATAGGTTGGTATATTAACATTATATCAGTCAATGAAATTACGGTATTTAACTGTAAATAATTTTTTTTACGGTCGAATTCCAGCAACCGCAGCTGCCCTTTTTTACCATATATTTTACCTATTTTTTTTTTTACAGTGTATTATATTTTCTATAACGTTATTTCACATTTCAAAGAGTGCTAATAAGACTGCATCACTCTGGTTTTTGTTTGTGCATTAGTGAGTCATTGAATTATTCAGTTGATCAAACTGTTCAAAAACACTGATTCATTTATTAGCTGTTTTTGTTGCCATCTGTTAAACTGTTGGGGGTGAGTTAAATTTCAAGTAACCAGCAAAGTAACCCTTAATACAAATTACTTGTAATTTTATTTTACAAGGAAATATCTTAGTTAAGCAATGCAGTTTAATTCAATCAAATAAATAATGCAGGTTACTTTGTTTTCCCATTTATCCACTGCACCCGTTCAAATGTTGAGAGAAATTGGGAGTGAGGTGCAAAGGCAGACACACTTCCTTCATCCTGTGGCTTTTTCATTTCATTTCGCTTTTGGTGTAAAAGGGCCTTTAGCCAAAAATATAACTTAGTTTTTTTTGTAAAAAAAAAATAAATAAATAAATAAATAATAATAATAATAAACAAGAGGTAACACAAAGTAATACGTTACTAAAAAAGTAACTAAGTAGCACAAATAGTTACTTTTTTTGGGAGTAACGTGATATAGTATATTTTGCATGCGATTAATCATTTGACAGCACTAATTTTAAGATGTGAGGACCCGACAGATGCGGACTGGGAACCGCAAGGATCTCTGACAGATCACCCGTTGGCGTGGACGGATCTGGCCACCAGGGGTCCGGATCACAGACAGAGTCTGGCGGATCCGGCCAATCTGGATCGGGATCACAGACTGGGTCTGGCGGATCCAGCCATTCAGGATCAGGATCACAGACAGAGTCTGGCGGATCTGGCCATTCGTAACCCAAATCGCAGACCGACTGGACAATGCACGGTCCCTCATACCATGCTACGGGAGTGAGAACCGTTGCTAACTGGTTGGACACCGTGAGGGCCTTCTGCAGCTTCTCAGGCTGCGTAACCGTGACCGACTGGACAGGAAACAGCACTCCTGGCTGTATAACCAAACCAGACCGAACACCACACAGCCCCTCATGCTGTGAAGTGTTGTCAGAACCACTAGCGTTTTGGAGATCGCTGGGACGGGTGACAGCTCGTTGAGCTGTAAAACCTGGACCGACTGGGCGGAAAACAGCACCCCTGGCTGTATAACTGGGACCGACTGGGCAAAAAACAGCCTATTTGTCTGTAAAACCAGGACCAACAATGCTTTGCATGGCTTGCCATACTGTGAAATCAGGCTGGATGCCGCCATTTTGCATTGGGTCTCTTGAGCGACCGCCATTTTGTGTGAGGGTGGCGTTACTGGAATCTCAAAAATGGCCTGTGCCGGAACCCTGTCCACAGCTCTCACAGTTTTTAATGTTTTGTGCTCAGGTGGCTTGCCATAGTGGATGTGCAACGGCGAGGGCTCTTGATGGTGCTGGTGCCCGTGCCGCCAGAATGGCGTTCGCTGCTTTGACCGCCATCTTCTGTGAGAGCGGCGTTCGCCGTATTGCCATGCAAGAGCCGAGCCACGGGTTAGATGTGACGCTCGCAGCGTGTTGATAACTCCGGTCATTACCGCGAGCGTGAATGTCCTCATCCACCTCTCCCACGGTGAAATGAGAACCACAAAACAACAGCACAAAGTCAATTAGTTGTCCTACTGTCCAACTGGGATCCTCACCAGGCAAATCACGCAATAGAACAAGGTCTAACCCAGACAGAAAGTATCTCTTGATTGTGTCTTCACTGACCTTCGTGAGATGAGACACAGCGATGAATTCCTCAAAGTTATCTTCGATGTGGCGTCCGTGCTGGAATAGTGAACATAAAAATGTCTCTGGTGAGTGTTTATAATCCTGCCTGCGAGGCATAGAAAAGTCTCTGATTGAGCAGATACAAATCCGATCGCTGAACCCTTTGTGACGGATCATTCTGTAACGAAGGAGGCCGTGAAGCGTGCGGGTTCATATGCAGATACAAGGTTTATTCGGCTCAGGGTTGTACAGACAGGGCCAAATCACCGGCAAACAGACACAACGTAGGCGAAGACAGAAGAATAAATGATAATCCATGCATGGGTCAAATGTACCAATAAACAGAGTCCAAAGGGCAAGACGAAAACGTAGGTCCGAGGGAAGCAGAGGTCAACAACGATAAATCCAAAATCCGATAACAGGGTACAAGAACACGAATGAACAGGGCAGAGTTGACGGTAAACATGAAACACTGAAACATGAATGATCCGTGACTAGACAAACAAACAGACTGGTATTTATACAGGTGGAACTGATTGAACGATGAACCAAACTAGCAACAGCTGTGGGGGAGAGGTGCATGCTGGGGAATGGAGTCCAGAAATGAAAACAGACACAAAACATAGAAAGCTGGAGTACCAAACACAGCTGGTAGCTCCAGCTGGGCGTGACAGGGTGAAAAGTTAATTTCATGAAAACTCATAAGGGACATTTGTAAAAAGAATTATATTATGTTTGTCATAATGTATGTTTTTGATTCATGCTATATTTTATTTTTATTCTGAAAATAACTAATCTTTTGTAAATGTGACTAGCATTGTCTGCTTTTAATTCATTAAAAAAAAGAACCAGTTATAATGATTTGTTATGGGAGTCAGGCTACACTGGTTTATTATTATTATTATTATGTTGTTTTAAAGCTGTAAATACAGATTATTTGAATTTGTTTTACAAGAAATGTAATGTAAAAGCTACTAATATGCACCTAGAAGATTCGAAAACCTTTCGAAAAAGGACCACCTCGGTGACAATTTTTTTCTGAGAGAATTTAATATATGAAAACTTGACTTTCACTTGTGATGTCTGGTAAAACAGCACATTCCCTCCAGATAGAAGACTATTAAAGGCAATCAATAGAAAGACAACTCAACCCAACCCACGTTAAAGTTCTATATCACTCAAATGGAGCAGCCAGAAATGACCAGTTATGAGAGATTTCCTTTATTACTCTTAAAATGTCACATGCTTATTGAAGATATTGCCAAGGGAAATGCATTTCTTTTTTTCCACCCAAAACAAAGAAAATGCTAGAACTTTTCGTGAAACTCAGCGTGCTATATTTAATTTGTGTACTTCAATCCAGAATGCCTGTTATGACGTCTCATAATCATGAAATATTTATGACGCCCTGGGAGAGATATTGAGAGCCATGTAGTTGGCTTACATCAGCATAGCAGAAGCTCTTGGTGTTGTTTCAAGACAAATGGGTGACAATTGGTTTCCTGTCTGGGTTTAGTATTTAATCATTTTCTTTTTTTCACATTTATCATTCACTTTCTCTACTTAATAAAAAGACTGCTTTTTATAAATCAGCAACTCCATATGAGATTTTTCATTTTGCAGTGATCTGTTAGTTTATCCTACACAGTTATACATAATGAATTGCTCATTTCAAGTCTCCCTAATATCATACATTTATCAGTGGTTTAATTAATAAATAAACATCAGCGTCTAAAACGATGATGAATTAAGATATGCTGCTCGCAGTGACCTTGTTTTGTTACCGTCCATCCTTTGCCATCGGCTACTGCCTGTTTGTGCATAACTATTTGCGCTGTTTAAACTGGATAATCCCCTGCTAAAATATATTCCATTGCTTAAAATTATCTTCATGTCTTCAATGCGGCAAGAGATCAAAAAAAGCCATAGCATCCTTAATCCACTCCTATCATGACTGCCAATGTGCAAGTTCCAAGAATTTGTTTTTTTCATTGTGAAAATCTTGTATAAGACAGCCAAGACGGAACTGAGTTAAGGAAAAGAAATAATAGAAGAGAAAAATAGCTGTTCTAGCAAAAGAAGCACATCATATTGTCTTTTTCACTTGTGGATATTCTGAAAACAGTTCAAATGTATCAAGAACGCACCTTGTTAACAGAGCTTAATAAATAATTGACTTATGGGGCATAAAATTAGATGGATTGGCAGGTAAAGACTGGAAGAAAACCCATCAACATGCACTCATTTCATGTTTCCAAACCAGCTCTAAGTCATTTGCATTTATCCACAAGGATGGTTAGGGGAAAAAAAAACAAAACAATGTTGCCAACCGTTAAAAGTAAATGAAGTTGGTATTTCTGTGTGGCTTTTAACTCGTTGCTTTGTTTTAAAACATATGGAAGGTCAGGTCCGGCAGAGAGCAAGAACAGCTTGAAATAAACTTGCTTTTCATACCAGGAAAGGAATCAGAATAATTGGTTTATTGCATTAATGTTTTCTTAGTTCAGCTGCTGTTCTTTCTATTTTTTTTTTACTTATACTAAGTGCTCATCAAGACATGGAGAAATGCTTGTCAAAGAACATCAAGAAACAAAAGAAACTGAATATAAAAACATTTACTGACAGGGAAAAAAAACTTATTGTGCTTATTGTGCCATTTTAGTGAATAAAAAGGCATTAAATATTGATAGAAATTAAATTATTGGAAAATGTGTGATCAAAAGGTTTACAGAAGAAGGTTGGCATGGTCATATAAATGAATGAAGAAATAAAAAAAATAAAATAAAATACAAATATTGATGCTGTTTTTCCATATGATTAAATTAACCTGAATACATGGCTTTGCATTGATCAAAGTGATTTTAAAGTTGAGATTCAGGTAGAATTAGCTCTGTGCAGCGATATCTGTGATATTGCAAGGTGTCCATTAAATGATAGCTATAAAATGTAGTTTATAAAACCAATTTCGGGAGGAGTGCACGAATGTAATCACTACCGATCTCCGCCCCTCCAATCTTCTACTTATCTCATCTTCCTATCAGATACCTAGCCTCGCCCTATAAATAACCAAACCTCCATCCTTCCATATCTCGATCTTAGTATCCCTCCTCCGCCCCAGCTCCTTCCCATTTTCATCCAGAGGGAGCACTCAGGGTTAGGAACTGGCCGTCCGCCTCCTCCTCCCGAGCCCTTAGGGCTGTCCACCCTAGGGCTCGGCAGCCCTCCTAACCCTGAGTATTCTCCCTGGGCAGCAAGCCAAACAAGCTTCGCTTATATATACTTGATTACCGACAAGTACGAACTCGTGAAATGTATTTAAAATACCTATTGAACAATATTAAAATATTTACTTTTCAAAAATTTCAAATATGGTTAAATGTATTTTCAAAGTATTTTTATACTTAATGTATAATGCATTTTATAACTACTGTCTATCTGAATTAATTCTGTTGAGTAAAAATATAGGCTAACCCTGCCCAAAACACAATAGAAAATGTAACCTAATGAATTTAATGGTTATAATGAGAATTGCATTGGTGATGGTTTTTATTGATGGAATGTTAAATCCTATTGGAAAAATGCCGAAACACACTACAAAAATGCTTTTATTGTTGTTTTCTTTTGTTCGTTTTTTTTAAGCATGCTGAACCTTCATAGATTTTCTGTCAGACAATAATTCCAGACATTGGGATGTAAAGCAATTGAACAATTTGCTCAAAACTATATCTTATTAATGGAATATATTAAAGTATCTTTATATTAATAAAACAATCGTTGATGGTGACCAAACCTTTGATGGTATACACTGGACCTCTCTTGATATTGTATAGTAATTAGCAGGGTGTCATTTATGACAGTGTGCATGACAGGGTGTCATTCATCAATAGTCTTGCTTGGTAGGGGGGTGTTCTGGCATTCTGCTAGTGTTTACCGCAGCACGTTTGCCTCCGGGTCACCTTTATTATGACTGTAGAGGACCTGAGGGCGGGAGCGCACAATCATCACGGTCTGTGATATTTCTCAGGGACGGAGCAGCTCTGAGACTCTGTACTGCGGCGGCGAGCACAGCTTTCCTCTCACGCAAAGCCCTCAAGACTCAGTCTTTTTTTTTGGTTTTGCTTACCTCTGGTACCTCTGGTCGATAAGCTCCGCATGATTTAAACATTATTGTTCCAGTTATGCGACCCAGAACAACTTTTGCCCTCATCTTCAGTCAGTTGCTTGCTGCGTAGCGAGAATCCATTCATATTCCGTTTGAACGACGGATGGCCATCATGTTAATTGCTGTTGGATGTACACTGGTTTGTCGTGTTGTTGGATTAAACGGGGGACGCGGCGCGTTCTAAAGTGTTTTGCGACATGGAGTCGGATCGATAATGATTTTAGTTGGGCTTTAATACAGCTCGGACTAAAGGTAAAAGTCTTCGTTGGAGTGGACCCTGAGAGACTGAATATCTGTGCAGTAACCGCAGGGATTAAACGCGAGTGGAATCAAAAGCGCGCGGCTGATATGGGTGAGTACTTGGCATCCTGGGATAAAGTTTATCCGTTAGTATTGATGAGGATTCATTCATTTTAGATTTCAAATCGATGTTATGCCATTTGCAGATTTAAAACATTAAGCTGTCCATTTGTGTAAAATGAAAGAGGGTTAGTGTATTAAATTAGTCTTAAATTTTAACGTCCAAAATGAGGAAACTACAATTCTTCTTCTTCAGTAGGTTATTTGTTAGACAGGTAATGCTCATGGAAATATGAAAATCATCTCAGGGACAGGTATTAGACTATAGCGTCGCATTTCAAAGAAATGTTAGCTTGTCTGTCAAAATGACTGGCCTTTATTGTCATTTCAACGTTCAAATGATGGGAAGTTCGGTTTTCTCGAATCGGTTCTTTTGAACAAATGCTTTCAAAGAAGCGGTTCGAAAAACTGCGTTTTACGCAAGCACGTAGTCTCTGACTCTGTTTTATAGCCTAATGCAATAAGAAAATAAATCCCTTTTTATGCACATATTGATTTTATTACTGTTCTTCAGATTGTGTTTTGGTTAATGTAGAATATTTATTTATTTTGTCCCAATTTAGCTTGCATCAAAAATACCCCAAAATATAATTAGTATTAAACTGTTATACAATTAATCCCGGATGAAAAAAAATAACATGTTTTTAAAAATATATACATTTTTACTAACTTCTAAAACGGCTCATCAGAATCAGTTCACTCTGTTCCCACTCTGTTTTCTCTCACTTGCTGAGATCTTTTTTTAACATGATTTTTAATATTATTGCTTGTTATTAGGGATTCAGGGAATAAAACAGTTTTTTAATACAAAATAACCTTCACTTTTAGAAAATGTTCATATCTTCACACAAACAGTAAAACTTAATATAATATGATGGGTCTCCGCATTCTGAGCAACTTTGCCTCAAGATCCATTGCTGTCAATCAAAACTGTTCATTAATTGTTCACAAAAATGTTAAAAACCTACTTTTTCGAAGTTGTCTCAGGTTTTTGGCCCAATCTCGATCAAACTAATACAGAACAATTTTATGGACTCTCTAAATTAATATTTATCAAAAAATACTGAATTTTGTACTTTGCTTAGCTATAACAGGGTCATTTAAAAGGGTGTGTGGCCACAAATAGGCTACTAAAAAGCCTATAAAACCTAAACAAAAACACAAAACTTTATGAAACGTAGTTAAAACATGTGACAGATAAGTCTTAGCAAGCATGCAAAGTTTCATAGAGCTCAGACTATCGGTAGCTCTATAACCCTTAAGAAAGGCCTCAAAAACACAATATTTCCAGAGTAAATCCTTTATACATTCACATATATATATATATATATATATATATATAGACTATATCTTCATATAATATCATAGATCTCCTCGTTCTAAACAACTGGGTTTAATGATGTCAATCAAACAGTTTTGACAAAAAAACACTATAATAGTTATAACACTTAAACACAGTGTTGTGTAAGAAATTGCAATTAATAACCACTAGATGGCAGTGGAAGCAGTGTTGCCAACTTTTCAATCGAAAGTAGCTAAATCCAGCTTGAATAGTCGCTAGATGTCGCTAGATGACGTCATATGTTAATTTGCATATTCATTACGTCAGTGCGTCATATTATCTTGCTTCTCTGTGGTCACTAGGGCTGGCACGGTTCATGAAAAAAAACCGAACAGTTCGGTTCGACGGTTCATGACATGCGCAATATAGCCTCGTGCCCCGTATGTGACGTCGGTGTGTTTCCCTTTCGTGCGAAAGAATTGAGTTGTCTACGGTGTGGAGAGAGTGCTGCAGGTCACAATACTGTACGTGTAGAAATGGCAAGTGA
>JAUCMS010000002.1:5160007-5176758 GCA_032357445.1 Enteromius radiatus
GGAGTTTCTATTGCTGGTGCTGCTGAATCTTCTATGCGTCGAAGTCGAACTTCCGGGTTTGTGTACCCCTCAACAGCGTTCGAGTTTCAAAATGGCCGCCAGGTGAATAAGGCGATTAGCTCTCACTGTACTGATGTCACACAGCGATCAGTCTGTGCAGTCATGTCATGTCCAACACAGCTCTTATAGTTTCGCCGGAGGGGCAGTGCTAGGTGGCTCCATTGCACCACCAAGCTTCCGATTTAGACCCGCCCAATAAATCCTGCTTATGAAAAGAGTGAATACCATTATGTATTATATAGTTCTCAGTAGGGGTGGGCGATATCTCAATATTTAAAATATATCGTATATATCGATATAATGTTTATATTTAATTTTTGCTTGTTTGGCTTCTCTGTGCTGTGCTCATCGCCGCCTCCTTGCTTTTGTTCCCCCTCCCACCCCCTCGCCTGTCGTCTCATTCGACATGGCGGCGTCCGCGACCAGCCCAGAGGTAGGGTTGGGTACTGAAAGTAACCGGTATGTACCGAGCCGAATCAAAACGCGGATTTCGTTGCCGTGCCTGAACGAAAAACCCAACAAATCTACACCGCCAAATCTATGCCATTATTAAGCGAGCCCACCACCGATTCTGTCCCGCACCGTAAATCATTTCCACGGGAGGAAAACAGATCTAAATGCGAAGCAACGGGAGCCCGCGAGCTCATTTCAAACCCCTGCACGCGATTATTCTTGTGATTATTATTTAATGTAATTTAATGTATTGTTCACAGTTCATCTTTTTCAAATACTTTATTAATAGACTTTTTAAACCTTTCAAGCAATTTCATGATAAATCATTCAAGTGAACAGTTGTACAGTTTCATATTCATTTGCTTATTGTATTATTGAATGTGAATTATGAATTTATTTTTGGCGAGTTATTTATCCTGTAAAGATATTGAGATATATATCGTATATCGAGATATAGCAAAATATATCAAGATATATTTTTTTGCTCCATATCGCCCAGCCCTAGTTCTCAGTCTTTATAATATGTTTCAGCAATGCATTTCTAACATTTATACAAACAAATGATTCTCTGTTTGTATATGTTCTATAATTATAACCAAATTACTCAAAAGGCAGATCCTATAGAGAGGCAAACAACTTGAGAAGGGCTTAAGCACATTATGCAGCAGCTGTGATTCTAGGGGAACCTTTGTAAAGAAAATGACCATTTATTATACATTCCAAGAATAGAGCTTTGCACTTCCTGCGGCCATGTTGGTCTCAGGTAAGTCATTAAAATTGCATTTGAACTCAAATGTTTAGTGTACAGAGATATAAGTGTAGTTCTTCCATTAAACATTTACCCAGTCTATCATACAGCTGATGTGCCATTTAAAATCAGTCTTGATTTGACAGCTTGAGTTTGATGAGTTTGATGCACGCAGCAGGAAGTCGGTATAAGTATTAGTCTGCTGAAACTGATATAAATGGGGAAACTTATTCATCAAAACCATTTGATTCCATTTTGTTACAAAAGGTCATGTTTCATTCAGGTTTTTGCTATCATGTTGGCACTTTGGGTAATAGCCTTAGCTTCACAGTAGCATTTATATGAAATATCAGGCTTGTCACAGCGCCAAGGAATACGACAGCTGACTCTGCTGTATGTGCCAGCATCTTCCTAGCCATTTGAATAGGGGCCTGCCACAGTCGTACAATGTTTTAAATGAGTGGCTTTTAAATGAACTAACCTTGGATGAGCTATGGCGCACGGACCTTCAAAGTATTTTAGTTTGTTGAGTAAAAGAGTGGTGTCTGGATCGATTTTTATCTGCAGTATTACTCACAGGTGGCAGACTCGCCACCGCGGTCTGCCATAGATCTCAGATTCGTTCGACACCAAATGACATTTGCAGTCAAACACTGCTGTGCCGCTGCATTTGTAAGTGGCTTGTTCGTTGCTCTCTTGATTCTAGTTGTATCATAGGCAGAGTCTAAGGTTTTGGTTTATGAGGGTTATTGTAAATATTTAAACTTGAGTGCCATTGATTGGCACTGCCTTGGTAGATAAGCATCCCGCATTAGAGAGTCACTGTAATCAGCTGTCTGTGTGTTGGTTTGAAGATCAAATGTTGCAACTGAAATATAAAAATCCTTGATGCCAAATTGCTGCAAAATGTGAAATAGTGACCTAGAGGATTTTAGAATTGCAACATTGTAATGTAGCTTAATGTAAGCCTGATGAAAAATGAGTAAAAACATATTATATATTATGTATTTGTATTATTAGTCTCTTATGCTCACCAAGGATGCATTTTTTGGATTAATTAATTAAAATAATTGTACAAATGTTATAGTGTGAAATATTAAAATGTAAATTAAATGTAAAATTGAATTTATTCCTGTGATGCAAAGCTGAATTTTCAAGATCCTTACTCCAGTCTTACTCCTTACACATGGTCCTCCAAAAATAATTGTAATAGTTAAACACCAAAAGCCCTTCCTTTATTTTGCAGTACAATGTCTTTTTTTCTTTTTTATCTTTTTTTTTATCTTAGTTTAATTCAGCCTGGCGACTCACATTTCACAGCTTATTTAATTTGTGATTTATTTTGCTATGTGGCACTGGAGAATCAGAAATATGTTCTTTGCAGCCAGATGGTCTTGTTAGGGCATATATGAGCCGAAGATAACAGGGCCACGTTTTCGAGCCAATCCCTGACCCCTTGGGTTAATAATGTCCATTACTGTAGGAAGCATATATAGAGGTAATTCTTATGCTTTTTCATTTGTACTTGCAGAGTTTTTCCTGGAATTTGAAGCCAAGTACAAGACTACATTGGTATGGTTTCGGCTGTAGTATTGTGGACAGCTCTGTGTGCTTTTAGGGAATCGTTGTGAAGGTTGCTCTCGCTTATTGTACATCTAATGTTTCCCGTAGCTCTTAAGTTTCTCAAAAACACCTATAAGGAAACATGAACCAAACATAGTGTCACTGCACAAATGCGTGTCCTTGTGTAATGGACTGCCAGTGAAGCATAAGAATTGATAATAGTCAGCAAGTCATTTGGAAACACAGAGAAATATCCATGGGTCATTTTTTCTCTCCTCAAAAAGCCTCAGAGGACAGTTAATAGCTGGTGTGATGGCTTTCATTGCCATCCATATGTTTACTTGGAAATCTATAGCAAGTCACTGCATGCTAACCACAATGATATGCAATTATGAGATTGATTGCTCGGACTCTTAATAGGTTTTTTGTTTTCACTGGTGTGGAGAAAAAGCCTAAAAAGTCTGTACTGTTTGAAGATATAATGACAGTGATATCTAGTTTTTTGGGGGTTTTTTCTCTAGGCTTCCTCTGAAATTTTTTAACAGTATCAGAGGGATTATAGTTTGGTAAAACTGATGACTCTGTAATTTGCTGTGTATGCTTGGATGGCCTCCTTCCTCGTTTTTTTTAAAGTAGACAATGCATTCACGGTACACACAGTGCAGATCTTCAACTGAATGATTATACACTTTTGATCCAGTTTTTTTTTTTTCTTATTCTTTGTTCCGCATATCGCTGTATACTTTTTTCCTGGCAAAGAAAACTCCTGTTGCACTTAAAACGTATGAGATACAAAAGATTGTAATGCAATTGTTCATTTTGCATTATCTTTTCTGGCATGGATAACACAATACGAAACACATTTCGGATAGCAGAAGTAATAGCTTTAGAGTAATTATGTTTGATTTAATGATTCAGCTCTAAATTGACTATTCAATTTCCATAAAACAGTATAAAATATGGTTTTAAAGATATTGCCGGACATTAGTCACATCTTAAAGTTGATTAGTGCATAGGTGATGATTACTTTAAAAAAAGCTTTAAAAATGGTTCCTAGTAAATTAATCCAAATGATTCTCTTGAGACTCCTTATGCAATTCCAGTGTAATTCAAAAGAGAGTGCCAAAGGCTAAATAACAGATTTATAGTGATTATAGAGCTGTGAGCTGTAGAACATCTAAATCATGGGCATTACGTTAATGAATAATATATGTGCAGATGTCATGACAGCTGGATGTGTACAACATCTGCCATTGGTCGTTTCGAAGTCTTCCTAGAGTATGAGATCATTTATGAGATCTATATGATTCCATATTCCTATATGTAGGATGTAAGATGCAAGCCATTCAGATAGAGCTGTGTGTGATAATCTCGATGGGGAGTGGGGCCATTTTATTCATGATCATGAATTCATCTATTCCCTAAGTTCTGTTATTAATTTTTACCCTAATGCTATTTAAAATCCTGTTTAAGACCTTCATCTTTGTCACAAATTAAGATATCGTTAAAGTTCAAGGCCCAGAAAGGTAGTAAGGGCTTTGTTGTTGAACCATAATGTTATAAAGCTACTTTTTGTAAGCAAAGAATACAAAAATAATGACTTTATTCAACAATCACCATGACATATGCATTCCACCACAGCATTGCAGTTGCATTTTTGTCTATGTAGAGTCAGAACGCTCTTAGAATTGATCAAAATAATCTTTATTTGTGACAAAGATGAATGAATGTCTTACAGTTTTGGAACAACATGAGGGTGATTAATTAATCCCAGATTTTTTTTGTTTTTATAAACTAGCCCTTTAACATGTCTTGGGTGAAATTTGATTTGAACTCGTTGTTTCGCTAGAATGCTAATTACATTGAACCAAGATTGGATATGAGTCATACAGAAGATTATCAAACTCGATAATGAACTCTTGATCTAAGAAAAATATTATAGGTGTGGATGGTAGCAGCAATTTAATCATGTGAGCCTTGACAGCTGAATATTTTTCCTAGTAAATTTAGTCTTCTTGTTAAACATGATAAGCTGATGTTGTGCTCTCTCCCTCTGCAGGTTCTGTTATTTGTGACAAGAGATTAGTGGGCCTCCTCCTCCTTCAAGCCTTCTCCCTCCTGCTGTTCAGTTCTGGGGAAAGGATGTGCCCCTATAAATGCCGTTGCGAGGGAAAGATTGTCCATTGTGAGTCAGCTGGCTTACAAGACATCCCAGAAAATGTTTCAGTTAGTTGTCAAGGTCTATCCCTGCGCTACAATGACCTGCACACAATGCTCCCTTACCAGTTTGCTCATCTTAACCAGCTACTGTGGCTGTACCTGGACCACAATCAAATCATGTTTGTGGATAGTCGTGCTTTTCAAGGGGTGAGACGATTGAAGGAGTTGATCTTGAGCTCCAATAGAATTTCACAGCTTCATAATGTGACTTTTCATGGAGTACCTAACCTACGCAGTCTCGACCTCTCCTACAACAAGTTGCAGGAGCTACAGCCGGGCCAGTTTTTTGGTCTGCGGAAACTGCAGAATCTGCACTTGCGCTCCAACGGGTTGACGACAATCCCCGTCCGGGCATTTTTAGAGTGCAGAAGCTTGGAGTTTCTAGACTTGGGCTATAATCGGCTTCGGGTTCTTACCCGTACGGCTTTCCTGGGTTTGTCTCGACTTATGGAGCTCCACCTGGAGCATAATCAGTTTTCACGAATCAACTTCTTTCTTTTTCCTCGCCTTGCTAACCTCCGTTCCCTGTATCTACAATGGAACCGTATTCGAGCTGTTAACCAAGGCCTTCCTTGGAGCTGGTACACCTTGCAAAAGCTTGATATCTCTGGCAATGAGATACAGGTACTAGATCCTGTAGTATTTCAATGCCTCCCCAATCTTCAGGTCCTCAATTTAGAGTCTAACAAACTGGCCAATGTGTCTCAGGAGGTTGTGGCTTCCTGGATCTCCCTAACAACCATTAGCCTTGCAGGCAACATGTGGGATTGTGGGCCAGGCATTTGTCCTCTTGTTGTCTGGCTCAAGAATTTCAGAGGCACCAAGGACACTAGTATAATCTGCAGCAGTCCTAAACACCTTCAAGGAGAGAAGGTGATGGAAGCTTCAAAGAACTACATTGACTGTGATGACTACGAAATTACTGCTCAGTCGCCTTTGTATCTGCAGACCTTTGATCCAAATTTTGACCTTACCTTTGAACCGACTGACCCAACAATGGCTCCTACAACACCTCCCCCACCCCTGCCTTCACCTGCCTCTGAGGCGCCATTTCCACCTCCATATCCTCGACTGCCTCAACGCCCCACCTTCCACAGCCATGCAAATCCAGATCCCAGAGACTCCCATCAATGGACGCCCTCACCATCCGACAACTTATTAGTCACGCCAGCTCCTGAGCAAGACAACGTGTCATTTCACAAAGTGGTGATGGGTGGGGTGGCACTGTTCCTCTCTGTGTCCCTTGTCCTGTCGGTAATTTATGTCTCCTGGAAACGTTACCCCGGTGCCACCCGGCTGCTGCAGCAGAGTACAGTGGGTCGTAAGCGGAGGAAAAAGAGTCAGGAGCCAGAACAGAACCTGAGCTCCCAGCTCCAGGAATATTACATGAGCTACAACCCTGCAGCCAATCCAGAAGCCTTGGAGGTGCTGGGCAATGGGACAGGTACCTGCACCTGCACCATATCCGGCTCCAGGGAATGTGAGGTATGACATGTGAAAGCAGCCTAAAATCAAATCAGATCAAAACAAATGAACGACTCAGGAAATAGAGGTAATTCTTCATTGTGCATGCTGCAAATGTTCATCAGAGCAAGGGTAAGCACCCTTGACTCCTTAGGTTCTTGAAATGTCTCATTTAGTTTACTGTCCTTGACTACCTTTTTAAATGAATAGACACACTGTCTTGGTATGAACTTGTGTACGTCTACATGTATGATACCGAACATTATATGAAACATATCTGCATTTTTACTTATCATACTGATAAAATACCAGTATGACCACAGAAACATTGTGCATCCCTAGTGTTGTCATAAAATGTAAACCATTAACCAGGAGTCAATGGTTTCTTTACCAAAAAGCACTGCCCTGCCGCACACATCTGCATCTTGGTTTTGGCCTCATTATTTCACTTGTGAAAGGCTTATTCATTTTGTTTATCTGAATGATTATGATTAGTATGCTTTGTGTTTGGGACACTGATATTTACTTGAGATGTAGCCTAAAAGGGTTTCTGAAAACCTCTGATTTGATTATTATTATTTACTTGAAGACAGTCAAAAACCCAGCTTATTGCAGCCTCTTGGGAATGGGTTTGCATCATTTAGCCTCTGAGAGTACAGCAGAAAGAACTTTTAAAAAAGACATCTGTCGATAATTAAAATTGCAGTGCGGGCTAATGATATATTGATTGTCACCACCCATTAGAGCATGCAAAATGGCCCCTACTTTACTCTCTAATGTCATGTGTTTAAAAGCATCGTTCTCTCCATCTGTCTAAGTCCATAATTGTTTTTTATTCAGATTTTAAAGGCTGCGTTTTAATTCAGGATATATTTCTGTTATCTTTTAATCATACTGGGATGACATAGGTGATGAAAGGCAGGGAAATAGTAAAGTTTGTCACCAGCGTTCAGAGTGTGAAGCGAACTGAAGATACTGCTTTTAATAGTCATGCAAAATCCCAATGATGTGGATCTGCTTCAGTTCTGCCAGAAATAGTCTGTAAAAATCTGTAAAATCCTGATTTGCGTCTTCCCCTCTTTGATGCTGTAAAGAATATCTCACCGCAAAGAGATAAATCTTATCAATGGATGTACACAGGGCATGTCTGAACAAAAAAAAAAGGTTTATTTGCACTTAAAAGAGAATCTTTGTATTGCAAGGAAATCAAAATACTCAACTGGAAGTAATCTACTTATTCAAATTAGCTAATGGAAGTAACCAAACATCAATGAATAAGAAAGGCTATTAAACTCTGTAAATGTTTAGTACGAGCAATGAAATCACTAAGTTGAATTAATTAGACAATGAACATTTATAATAGAACAAACAATAATAAATGCTAAAACAATACCACAAAATACATTTTTCCTTTTAACTGGTGCTTCAGTTTTCAGTGTTATTTCTGTGTAAAACACCACCTCCATAACAAGGTGGGTGTTTACATGGCAGATTCATTTGCACCTTGTCAGTGCACTTGGTGTTATCCCAAGAAGATATGTCTTGTTTTGAATTGTGAGAAAGCAAGACAACACAAATTCAGGAATTTTTAGCAGCTAAACTTTTTTCATATTCATCTGATGAGAGAGTTGCGCTTCTTAATGGCAATCTAACATATTATAACATCTGAAGAACATTTCTGTTTCACAAAAGGTTCTTTTTGGTAAAGGAAGGTTCTTTAGATTATAAAAAGGTAAGAAAGAGATGCTTCTTTAAAGAACATTTGACTGAATGGTTCTTTGTGGAGCCAAAAAATGGTTCTTCTATGGCGTTGCTGTGACAAACCTTTTTTGAGGTTAGCGCCATGATATGGATGCTTTTCATGAGTTCCTAAAGCCTGGAGAGCATTGCCTTTAACTACCTGAAGCAGAATGAGATTTGGTCTTGGACTGAGTTACCTTTCTTGGTTAAGTTAGAGCTCTGTGGCACCTCCTGCCTACAGCAGCCCCTTCTCGTACAAGGAATATGTTTTTGCAACCCACTCTCATCTATTGACCAGGGAGACCCCATGTAGGTCTATTCCACCCCAGTGTCTTCGCCATTTATCATGAAAGGGGTGAATGGAGTTCTTTACCTCCCAAAGTCTCCTTACCATTCCTTAGTCTAAGTAACAGAAGATTTTGAATAGAGGCAATGGATTCCCATGGTGCTATTCACACCGAATACGAACTATATCGCCTGCTGACAAACTGATTTTTTTTTTCCTTTGGTGGTGTGTTAATTTTTTCCTTTTTCAGCATTGAAATGCATCAGTTATTAGCATGTCCAACATCCACTGTGGATATACATCAGGGCTAATAATTAGATAATTGAAATAAAATGAGAGTTAAAGCATATATTCTACAGAAATCCTATCCGCTGAACATTATACACAACACAACAGCTTAAAAGAGCTCTTTTACAGAGTAGTTAAAAATAAACACTGCATTAAAAATGATAAAAACCTCTTCATCCACTCCTAGTTCAGCACCTCCTGGCCCACATCGCATTTTATCCATAAAGAGTCTTTCTACAGAATAAAACAAACCTGAATTATTATTATATTTATGAGATTAATATATGCTTTTACACAAAACTCACTTTAAACCAGGACTGTCAAACTCAATTCCTAGAGGGAGCCCTGCACAGTTTATGTGTTTTGGAGCATGGTTGAAATAAAAGATATTAGTATTGCTTCCAATGTGCAAACTTTTGGATTAAAAGTCGCTTCTTAAATTTGTAGTGTAGTTCTTTATTGCAGAACTTTAGTTTTTTTCTTCTACTGATTGTATTAAAATTCGTAAATGTTTAATTTAATGCAGTTATGGAGATTATTGTGTCATTGTGACTTACTATTCAAATGCGAGTTTTGAGCAGTGAATGGTAGTTCTGTTGTTTGTCATCTCTCTGATCACAAATGCAGACATGGTGTTATGCACTGCGTTATAGTAAGGGGTGCGCCGGATAGCTGGCCAATCAAAGCACACCTTGCTTTTTTAGAACTGCATAATCACATTGCATTACACCAAATACATAAAATAATGTTATTGTAGCAGCATCATATGACCTCTTAAAATTTACATTACATTTAGTCTTTAATTCTTAGGCCAGGCATCATCTTCTGGAGCTGACTGTCTTTATTCTTACAACATCTCATTATGACTCAATAACAAACATACTGTAACCTCAGCAAGAGCACAGTAAATCTTTCAAGGAATGAGCCTGCTCAGTATAAAATCTTTTGATTCCTATAATTAAACCTCCTTTTAAAATTGCCAAAAGAACTGAGAAAAAAAAGGATTAAAGCAAAGCGTGTGACAGAAATACTTTAAATATAACAGCATCACTTACTAGACCTTTCAGGTCCTTAGTCTCAGTAGAACCGTTGTTGTTGTTGGTATTGTACTGGTTCCTCGCGATGTTTAATAATACAAGAGTAGACGTCCATTCTGCTTATGTGAGCACAGTGTTGCTGTGCCGGGCTCAGAGCTTTCATTTCAGGCCATGCACAGTGGAGGCCATCCCTGTGGATGCCGGTAAGACACGCTGATCATGAGCAGTACCCATGTATAACAGTATGCTGAAGCTTTTGGTCTGTAATAGAATCTGCAGTGGCAAGCAGGAAGGGGAAAAGGAATGAAAGCCCAGGCAGCTCTTTGGACTTGAATGAGCTTATTCATCTTTTCCTTTCCCACTGAATGCATTAGTAAGAATTAGATATGTTGGCTCTGAATTTTCAATATGTGAAAATAAAATCACAGCGTGGATGCGGAACAAGCTTCAGAGATCTCAGGGATAGAGTCGGCAGCTTTTAAGACTTCTGCGTGATTTAATAAAATGATTTAGGATTTTTGGTAAAACAGTAAATAAACTTTTACATTTTTGAAGCAGAAAGACTGAAATATTCAACATATAAGCTCATTGGAAATATTTGCCTCTAAATACGAAGCAAAAATAAATAAAAAAAACTATATACTGTATACAAATCATTACATTTTCCAGTTGAAATAAACTTTTAAACGTTTTACCCAGTTTTGATTGCTAAAGAAATGAATGCATTTCAGTGATGGACAAGGAAAAAAAGCCCTTGAGCTTGTCAGCGATCGATAGTCTGTATTCGCAGTGAATAGCTCTATTCCAGATTCCATTGCCTCTATTCAAAATCTTCATCTAATACTTATGGTGTAAAAATTTACTCTATAGATACACTTCTTTAGTCCATTAAATACTAGCTAATAATACTCAGGTTATAGGTGGTGTACTGAACTCACTATATGAAATGTATATTGTGTGTATGCAAAGAAACTGACATATTTTTCTCATTCAAAATTATGGACTACTGAGAAGATCCTGCTGAGAAGACTTTAACACATGAACGAAAGAAACAGCTAACTCAGTATCCCTGGTGTGATAAATATGCATTCCTGCTAAACAGAATGTTCTGAAAATCTCTTACCCTTAAAAAAACAACTAGCAAAATCGCAGCTCTTATTTTGAAGCAGCAATACTTTAGTGTTATTTGTACAGTGCATTATAAACTGCATTTCATAATAGATTTGAGCTACACTTAGTATGAAAATAAATGTATTTTAAGTATTTTAAGATTTCAGCCTTATAGCTTGAGACAATACTGATACACTGTATCCCAATTTTAATTTCTTTTTTTTTTCTTTTTGACATCATATGAACCAGATAAAGCACACATGCCTATTGATTCTCATTTCCTCATCAGACTAAAATGTCCATTAAATACTTCAGATGTCAAAATGGGGTGTCATTATGAATGTTAGAATTTTATGATTTCCGTTTGTTATGTTTTTAAAAGTCATTCTTATAAGACCGGTTTCCTTTCACACTTCCTTAAATTACCCATTAATGTGTTAAATCAATCATCTGTGAGATTAATAGTAGACTGGACTTTTAAGACACTTGAGACAGTAAAATAGTAAAAATAGTTTAAAGTTCAAAGGTAAAAAGAGAAGTAGAACATGTCTTTCAAACCTCTGTGTCTCCTTCTACCACTAAACAGACGTCTCTTTAAAAATAAATACAAAACTAGGCCACATGGTAAGTCAGGTGTAGGAAATTATTATGTGTAGGATGAATTTAACAAATTAGGCCAAATGTAAATACTTTTCCACTTCTAGTGAACCAAGCATGAAAGTCTTAAATCATCTTGTTTGTACATTGCAAATGACTCTAGGCTTGCCCCAAATTGACATTTTATTGTATAAAGGTCTTGCCTTTTATTAAAAGCCCCAGCTGGAACCATCTACAGTCCTCAGGCGAGGAAAACAGGGAAGCCTGATTTTCTTTTTCTTGGTAGAGCTTTAAAATAAATGCGAGACAGCAGCGACTTGAGAGAAAGAGATACTCTTGATCCACTGCAGTGGCAGAATAAACACCCAAATGAGTAAATTGACATTCTGCTTTCACTCTGGGCATGTTGAAATATTTAAACTCTTTCAAAACGCCATTCAAGTTTTCATTCGCTGAGTACACAGATGGAGGATGCACACTTTAGCCCCAACCTGCCAATCTAACAGTGCGTTTCAGCTTAGTGGAATCTCCAATATATCTTTTTTGATTAAATACAGGAACCGTATTTAATCATTGAATTCTTTTTAGTCTTCTGTTTGTGTATTTCCTAGCAAACAAACTTTTTATTTGGACAGGTCAGTGAAATCTAATGGCTATACACAGTTGGATTTTTGATATCTTGGTTTGTGGTTTGTGGATCACCAAAGAGCTTCAGTGAATGTGCGGGGATGGAATACAGAAAAAAACAAAAGAGCTGTTTTCTCTGTGGACTTTACTGGGTTTACTTCAGCGCAATTGAAATTGTGTGGAGTGGATGCTCTTCTGTGTAAAAGTCTCAGTAGGGCTTCAAAGGTCAAAAACTGTTATTCCTCAGCTTTTGTCTTGAGTACAGAGTACAAATCAGCGGATCTGTACATCACTCTCATGGCAAAGATTCAGTTTTTAGAAACAAACCTCAAACAAGTACCTTATACTGAACTGTGAACATGAAAATGCCTCTGTGCCTCTTGATTTAGTCAGTGTGGAAAACCTTGACTGGTCCACAATAATATGACTCCATATGTGAAACATGCATTTATGCGCCCACAGGCAATAAAAAAAAAATCAACTCCTCAGCCATCTATTCACTCCTCATCAGCCTTCAATAATTCAACAATTTGTGAAAAAAGGTTAGAAAGGTAGAAGGTAGCTCTTTGAAATATGACTAATAATCAATTTCTTCCCAACTAAATGTTTCAGAATCAGAAAGAGCTTTATTGCAAAGTATGCTTGCACATACAAGGAATTTGTTTTGGTGTCACAGCTACCAGTACACAGAGACAACAACAACACAACGAAAAATCAGAGAACACAATAATTCATTTAAATAAATAAACTGTGGATTGTATGTACATGTGTGCTATGTATTAAATAGAAATAGTATAAAAAAAAAGTGATACTAAGAATGTACTATCCTGTAGGTGATAGAAATAGACATTGATTATTGCACATATTTTTATTTTTATTGCACAGTAGGAGAACTATTGACTGTTCGTGAGGTAGATTGCCATCTCTATTGCAACTTTTTTGGAAGTGTCTCAAATGCACAAGTCACTGGTGTTTGGCAATGAGTTTTTGGCTCAGGGTGTCACACCAGAGGTGATTTCATACAGCTTAACAAAAATAATAAATTGGATTTTAGTGTATAGTTATATTTTAGCTGGAAAAAAATTGATTATTAGTCATATTTCATAGAACTACCTTCTACCTTTCTAACTTTGTTTCACAAATTGTTGAATTATTAAAGGCTGATGAGCAGTGAAAAGATGGTTGAAGAGATGCTTTTTTTATATTGCCTGTGGGCGCATGAATGCATGTTTCACGTATGGAGGCAGCAGTCCAGCGAAATGAAACAATCCACATTCTCTTTCTCTACCTCTTTTTCATATTATGCCACAAGGGACAAAAATACTTTTATGAAATAGGGTTTTTTCAGCTCTTCTCACACTGAATATGATTCAGTTGAAATGACTAATGGGAAATAACCCACACTTTTTCCATGACTGTATGACATGGTCTTTTGGGGTTCATTACTGTATACTATATACATTATGTGTATTTGTGAGTTGCTTAACTGTATTGTACATTCATTCATTCATGTTTATCTGAAGGGTCTAATTCGGGAAAAGCCATAGAATGTTCTCAATGTCTGATTTCATGCCTTTTATTCTCTTTTGACACATGCAGCAAATTGTGCTTTTGATAAGGTCTTCAATCAGTCTGGTCAAGATCGTTTTCTCAGAAATGTTTTTAGAAAAGTGCTTTAAAATAAATTCATGAAAAATATTGGATTGCTCAGAGACACAAATACTGTCCCCAGTACTACAATAATACAACAAACAAAAATATATAAAGTCATGGCAAAATGTAGCATGTTATCTTAAAAGCAGGATAATTACGCTTTTGAAAATCCCCTACCACTGTAAAATAAGGGGTCTCCATAGCATTTGACACACGCTGCCACCCGTTAGCATCACTATTGTTAGTGGAAGAAATGCGTCCAGTTGTTATCATAATAATAACCCTCTCTACTGAATTTCAATATTGCATTTCTCAAGATTAGGACAGAAAGATTAGCGATATCTGTCTTGTGGTGAATAATGTGTCCGGGCGCTCAGATGTGGCTCAGCAGTAATGAGCTCAATAATGCAAAAATAAATAAACACAGCCCCGGGGTTCAAACAGACCGCTGCTGTCCTTGAATCAGAGAGGCTGGAAATGCCCCGTGTAATGCGATTTCTTATAGATAGTGAATGAGTCCAAGGGCACCAGAGCAGAACAAAGACCGAACTTCCCCTTCCTCTTCCTGTTCCTACAGCTGTGAGTGATTGACTGAACATTTCATTTTGTTGGTCGTACATTAAGCAACACTGTTGTGATTATGTTAATTCAGTTTTGATTTGGACAGTATATATTATTATATAAAGTTTATATTATTAATATAAATTAGTTAAGTTTAGTTTAGATTCTTCCTGATTCATTTCAGTTCAAGAGTTCACGCTTTCCTCTCTTAATCTTAAGCGAATTTGGCATGCTGTCCGTGGAGCGAGCTGTGAGAACGGTGAGTGTGGGCTAGGGTTCGGCGTTCGGCTCGATCACCCTTTCCCCTCCTGGAGAGCGTGACTCGGGTAGTAGGCGGAGAAGGGGTGGAGGAGGGATGCAAAAACGAGATGCTGGTGAAGGGAATTCTGGGGTTTTTATGCGGAAGGAAACGGTTTGATTGGACGTGAGTTAACGAGGAATGATTAGAAGATCGGCTGCCAGCCGTGCGTGATTCGTTCATTCAGCGATCCTCTCGAAATTATGTTGTTTGCAAAACATTCACTTCGATTCATTTCTGAAAATCATTTCCAGTGAATGATTTCAAAACTTTGATTCAATAATTAAGCTCATAAATACCTAAAAAGAGTTTAATTAGATTAGCTTTATGATACTTGAACTTCACCGGCAAAAAAATTCCAATCACAGTTGGTGAGTTTGATTCATTTCTATGAATCATTTCCAATAAATTGAATTATAGAATTTTATAATTCAGGAATGTTAATGCAGGTCCTAATTTGCTTTGGTACTCTAAACTAAAATGATCATAACTAAACTAAGGTCATGTTTAAAGTAATTGCAATGAAATAAATAAACAAAAGATATTTGCTAAACTAAAACTAAAAATTTAAATCTGGTATTGTACTGTATTAAAATGTTAAATAAATAAAAAACATGACAAATACACATCAAATGATTAAATGTAAAACAAAATAAATAAAATCACAAAAAGCTTATTTAAAACTAAAATAATAATTTAAAATGGCAATAAATACTATATGAATAATACTAAAGCAATGCTTTGTTATATTTTGGCAATTGTTTTATATTTAAATGTGTTACTTCTAATACATATAGACAGTTATTGCTGTGTATTACTATGTATTTTATCATTTTATTGGACTGTATGAATTTATACAGTTTCTTAGTTACATTTAACTTTAACTAGTTACATTCTTAGTGTATTTTATTTCTTCATTTAAGCATTTTGAATGTTTGTGGCTTAACTTCACTCTTTTATTCAAATGCTACTTATTAAACATTCATCTCTAAAGTTCTTTTGACAAGTCATATACATAAAAACCTACACATCTATTTGAGAAACCAACAAATGATCACACATCCAGCCTCAGTTCAAAGGCGTCAGTTCAGCAAGAGCACAACTGACTGTAAGGTTGGAGCACTTTTCAAAGGCAACCTTTTCTCCTCAGTCTGAAACTTCTCTCGTTTGCTCACTCTTTCATGTGATATGCGCAAAGGAAAGCAGGAGACCCCTTGCACAGCATCTGACCTCCTGTTGTTTGGCAGACACAATGGGATAATTGGAGCCCTGGGCCGGAAACTAGTAGAAAAGCAGCGTGGTTTTACTGACAGGGTTTGTGTGACATATGTCTCACTTAGCGCTTCCTACTCTTGACACAGTACAAGCTAATTACTACATATTTCTGCTCCTAATTAAACCTCACTAATATGATCTAATTACCGCTCTGCCCCCAAGGAAGTGAGGTTAATTTTACTTTCCTAAATAAAGACTAAATGCAATCTAGGTAATCACCTTGGCCTATGAAGTCTAAGTGATCCTCCATTATTTAACTTGGCTTTAAATCGCATGTGTTGTGATAATTGGAGGTGCCGAGGGTTCAGCCAGGCAAAACTTATTAGCACACTAATTAGTCAAGTCAGCTTTACCATCGGGGGTTTCCGTGTATCTCTGTGTTGAATTTTGTTGCCAGCCATGCTCACCTCTGTGTTAAATATCTTTCACCGTGCCTGATTTACCGCATCTTTGCCGTGTCATTTTTGATGGGTGGCAGGTCTGTTGTCAGTAATGACAAGTCTGTGCTGTTTACCATGTCATTGTGTCTGTCACTGCTGTCATAACAGTAAATATGTTTCCAATCGCATGCTTCCATGCTGTTATCATTATGTGAAGCATGTACAATGGGGCAAAAAAGTATTTAGTCAGCTACCAATTGTGCAAGTTCTCCCAGTTAAAAAGATGAGAGAGGCCTGTAATTTTCATCATAGGTATTAGAGATGCGCGGATGAGCTATTATTTTATCCGCAACCGCATCATAAATCCGTCATCCGTCCGCTATCCATTTGC
>JAUCMS010000002.1:5227492-5250046 GCA_032357445.1 Enteromius radiatus
ACTATCAGTCGACTATTGGCCAGATTCGAAAATTCCGATTCGACTATGAAAATTCTTAGTCGGGGACACCCCTAATAGCATGTACTAGTACACTAACCTCCACTACATATAGTTGCTCAGATACCTTCACTGCTTCCTGCTAACCTTTAAAGCTTTAAATGGTCAGACCTACTTCACCCTCAGACTATTGTTCGTTCCCCTGACTGTCTACTGTAGGTGGACAATCTTTTTGTGTCATCGCTTCCAAGCTCTGGAACCCTGCTCTTTCTCTTCTTTATCTGCCTGTAAAAACATATTTATTTAATAACTTTTAAATGAATTGTGTGTAATGTTTTGTGTGTGTGTGTGTGTATTTTTTTGCAAGCTGCAAGTTTTCTCAATCTAAGTGACCTTGTGGGATTTTACATATAAAACGTCTTTTTAAAATGATCAAAAGTGGTAGTTATTCTACAGTAGATTTCCATTTCAAATAAATGCTGTTCTTTTGTATACTTTCTATTCATCAAAGAAAAATACTGTATCACAGTTTTTTATTGAACTGCACAACTGTTTTTAGTAATGTTTCTAGAGCAGCAAATCAGCATATTAAAATGATTTCTGAAGGATCATGTGACACTGAAGACTGGAGTAACGATAATGAAAATAAATGACATTTTTACATTAAAAATTAAAAAAAGGTTATTTAAAACTGTAATAATATTTCACCATATTGCTTTCCGTTATTCTGAGCCTTTTTTGAAGTTTCTGAAGAGACTTCTTTCAAAAACATACTCCACACACAGACTCCGAATTAGTTTTTCTAGGTCGTATTCATAATTAAATCATATGCTGTATGTAGAAACTAAACTCAAATTAATTCAGTATAAGGTTGTTGAATACATATCTGCACGTGTCACCCAAGCCATCTAAAACCTGGAGAACAGTGGCGTACATAAAATGAATACATTATAATTGTATCAATATTAAAATATTTTATAATTTATAATATTTTGTAGTAAAATCTTTCCTTGCCTAAAGGTTTTGAAAGTGATGTTAGCAATTTTAAGCAATTCAATTTCAACTCGTGTTCTAATTCTTGGATTGGCTTAAAAAAAAAAAAAAACTTTAATATTAATTGATTTGCTAATTGAATCAAAACAAAAACAAGGGAACATGTATATTTTGTTAATATTAAAATATTAATATTAATAAAATATTCTATTGCCTAATGGTGATAAAAAATGATGTTAGCTATTTAATCCAATTCAATTTCAACTCATGTTCTAATTTTCTGAAACAAAACAAAACAGAAGAACTTTATTTTTGCTTTGTATAGAGCCAGAAATCTTTCAAGAACTTATTTTATACATACGCAAAATTAAACTGCACACCATGCATTTAAATACACTTTTTTCCTCATATTCATATTTGACATATATAATTGCAGTTGGACACGTAAACAATTATTATATATATATATATATATATATATATATAGTGGCGGGTCAGGATCAGTTGTGCTCTCTAGCGCCAAGGGCGACAATATATATATATATATATATATATTCAAATAAGGATTATTTCTCTTTAGTAAAAACATATCTTTACAACATATCGAGAGCATATATATATATATATACTGTATAACAATAGAAGTCAATGAGTTCCTGTGGATAAACAGGGGGGGTGAGTAAAACTTTCTACTCAGGCATGTCGATGTAACACCATTAAGATGGCTAATGGATTTTACCTCTCTATGTGTGAGAGCGACATTATAGGCTAATTCCCTGATGTGAAGCTTTCAAAAGATTTTGTGTCACCAATCCTCAAATGAGTGTGATCTAATGGAGTGGATTTGATTTAGCCTATCTAAATATTTTAGTCATGACAAGCACTTCAGCGTACCATAATGTATAATAAAGAAATGGAAAGGAAGAGGCAGCACAAAACAAGTGAAAAGCACACAGCGAGACCCAAGTCTTGGTTTCCGAACAGTATCTTGTTTAAAGGAAAGGAACTTATCACTCGCACCGCTGGTGGAGAAATGCTCGTTATCTCTGTGTCAACCTCGTGCTGATGGAGTCGTTACCTGACATATGGTCGTTACGGCGGCGCCCAGCCGAACCCATTCTTTGCCGATCTGCTCCACCAGCTTCACTGACAGCTGCTGAGTGCCCCCCTGTGGAGAGAGATGGCCATCACACTGAGCTCATCCACAGCTCCTGCTCACACAACACACCAAAAACTCCACAACACCTTCTTACAGATGTCTATGTTGTGGCACGATGCCCCAGTGGGCTTCTTCTCTGCTACGGTGATTGTGAAATTACTTTCAAAATATCTGGTGTACAGAAAAAGTATCATGCCAAGGTGATAGATTTGTGTTTTGTTCTGTTTTATATGAGATTGCATTGCCTGTATGCTGTAAAATTGCAACGGCAAATATGCATTGTAATAATATGCAGCGCTCAATGGGTAGATCTAATCTGGTGGAGAGATAAACACGACAGTCAGTGCTGACAGAAAGTAGGTAAAAGAGGAACAAGAGATAAAAGCTCTTCTAAATGAGCTGCTTTTCACCCTTTCCCCTAAATCAGCTGCTGATATCTGATGCTTTTGCTAAGTTCCAAACTGGCCCACATTACACAGACCCACATTTGGGAGATTTTCAGTGATGATATTTAAGATATTTCTGTTAAGTTATGTTTATTTTTAATTATTTATTATATTCTTTGTTATTAAAATATTGTTATATTATTCAAAATAAATGAATAATATTTTAAATGATTAATATTTTTCATAATATATGGGTTATTTATTAATTATTTAGTAATTAAATCTTATGTTTATTAATCTTTTGCTATTTACTCAATTTTTTCATTTTTTAATTGCATTTTTATATTTTTATATTAATCATTTTGTTATTTATACAATATTTATATTATTTATTAGTATTTTAAATTTAGCTTTTTGATATTTCTGTTTCTATGTTGTTATTTGTATCATTAAATTATACATGTTTCTTTAAATTAGTACAAATAAAATGTATAAATCTGGGGGTCATTTTATATATATATATATATATATATATATATATATAAGCCTATTTTCACCAATGAACTAAAAATTAAAACAAAATTGAAAACTTCCAAATTTTTCTGACTTTTTATACAGAATACATTTGTTCCTATTATTTATAGTCTACAGGGACATATTTAGCAAAATCCAGTTCCTGCTAAATACACAAATCTATCTTATTTAATCATTTTAATTTGATTACCCTTTCTTTCAATTTTATATTATATTATATTGCAGGCCTTTTTACAAAGCCACTTAAATTAATCTTTATAATTCACAAAAATATAAATTGTATTTTTGTAATTTTTTTCACCCACAAGTGGTTCTAAACCCATATTAACTGCAAAACACAAACAAAAAAATACATATATTTTAATTATTTTCCATATATGATAAAAAAAGCATTCCATAAAAACCCACGCCTACCCTGAAATTCAAACGCTATTAATGAAGTCATTAATAGATAATTTTATAATAATTTCTGTAGGAATTATTCCTTTCTAACCAGTTTGTATTACAAAAGCGCAATTGGCCTTGAAACTGTGCAAATGACCATGGTAGATACTGAGAGTAATCTCTGCCACGTTTCTGTGTTGTTTATCCACCTTATCTCCCTCCCTCACCTTGACTCTGAACTCCTGACCCGAGCCAGGTGTGGTCTCCAGGAGTCGTAGGGTGCCCCCTGCTGCAGCGGAGTACATCAGGAAGAACAGGAAGGAGACCTGAGATGGTTCCAAGCCAAACACGATGCGGCTACACAAGGCCAGCTCCTCTTTGACCTCTATAGGACACACAGGTAAATAAGCAAAGACAAATGTCAATAGGCTACTTTGCTTAACGTGCTCCAATTATGCAATTTTTAAAGCTCTTGTTACAGAGCCTCCTAGAATAGGTTTACACGAGCCCGATCTCACAGCAATTCGTACATATTTTATGAGGTGGCTAATTCATACGACCTCATATAAGTTTTTTGCTAAATCGTACATATTTTACTAGTTGCTAATTCATAAGAATTTGTATGAATGACCTACACCTAACCCCACCCCTAAAGTGGGGTTAGGTGTAGGTCAAATTTTTAGACAAATTTTTACAAAATCATACGAGTGAGGTCATACTAATTTGTACAAATTAGCGCAAATTTTCCACCTTGTATGAATTGGTTGTGAGACTATATTGGTTTACACGAATGCAAGGTCAAAAACGCTTTTGTTTTCTCAAAATATGCGTTTAATACCTCATTTTCAAATGATTCTCAAACAATACTAACACGTTCTAAGATTCAGTCTCTCTGAACTCCTTTCCGTGAGCCCACTCTGCTCTGATTGGTCTAACATGTACAGCTGAAGTCTGTTAAATTATGCGTTTTTGTGCGGGGTCAAGTTGCTCGCGGCCGGCCAACATACAATATAGTCGCGGATTATGCAAATGTGTTACTCCGTGAAGGGGGATTCAAATTACTCAGAACTCGTTCATAACGTCAAATATTTATTTTGGGAGAAATTTACTTTATTTATCATGCACTTTCGGTTTTACAACCTTGCTGATTGTTTACATCCACAAACAGCTACATTACACACTGCATGAAAGGCAATACTGAACATGGCATAATATGGGGATATGAAAATATAATATGAAAATGCAGGAAATGCTCACGTGTGGTCCAGATATGCTTATCCATGAAGGTGTGGAGAGTCATGCCGTCATAGAGCTCCGCATTAGGAGAACTCATTGGGTCTTCAACTGATATGCTCTGAGTAAGATGGTTAATCTAGGTGATAAACACATTTCTCACCTTATGGTTAAGCTTGAAACTAGCATGATGTCAAAAATGACCTCAATAGATCGGAGAAACCCATTTATCCATTAACCACTCTTAGAAATAGCAGCTAAAAAGCTTTCATACATTTATGCAGATCTACAAGATATATTGTGGCTGAACGTACAAGGTAAATATGCATTTTAAATACAGCGCAGAACCTCTTCGGCCTTCATCCATTAAGATATGAAACGATGGCTATTAGTCACATTCTAGCACTCAATAAAAAAAGAATAATTCTGTTGTGGACTGGCACTTTGTCAGATGAGATGATGCTGTTTCTCATACCCGCCATAGAAGCTGGGTGAAGTCCAGTAGGGTGAGCGGGGAGTATGACGGCAAGCTTGTGGAGTACGTTTTGATTTTGGCATGCGGACCACCCACGTGATGCACCTTTTTGCCTTTGGTGTATTGTGGAAAGACCTCCAGACCAAGCTCTCCAATAAGCTCCATGACATGGGTCTGCGAGCTACAGGACAAGAAAATCAAATAAATTACCAGTAAGCGTGTTTCTGCATACATTCGGACATCTAAAGGCAGCCAGATGCCTGCTTCAAATCGACTTTGTGTAAGTTGATGAAAATCTTGCTTGCCCTCATTTAAAGCGAAGGCTTTCACAGCCCCAGGCAATGGTGGTTTATTGATCTCGGTGGACTCTGAGAGCAGCTCGGGGTATTTTTCGAATAGTTCGGGTAGTGGATTACAGCAATAATCATCTCGTTTGAAAAAACACATTTCCGATGCTTGTAGGTTCAAACAAGCTTGTGGGATGTTCCAATTAGCACACCTCAAAACAATTTAGGTCACAAACACTATCACCAATGTGTGTTGTTGCCTGTTAAATAAAATAAAACTGTGATCCTTTAACCTAAAATTAAATGGATAGTTTTAGTTCTGAGACCTTTATGACCCTGCCTAGACAACAATGCAACCGACATAGTCCATTTGACATCAGTGGTTCAACAGTAACATTATGAAGATATTGTGTTTATTGTGGTAATATTGTATTGCAAATCACTTTTACTGCTATTAGTGAGGGATACGGGTATATTTAGGGATAGGTTTAGTGGTATAGGTTTAATGGTGGGCTTAAATTGTGATTGGTCAACAATTTAATTATAAATGTAATTACAGAAATTATTTACAGATGTACAGATGTACTTTACAATGCAGTTAGTGGTCAACATTCAATTAAATTCAGATGCTTAATAATGTTCTTAAAATCGAATCTTTTATATCTTAAATTCAGAATTTTTTGCCCTAAATAAATTCCGATTTTTCCAATCTTTGTAAAGTGGTGTTTTCTGTTTTGATGCACAGTCACATCTGACTGTAATGGTGTTATATATTTGTCATAACATAATGGTGTTATGACAAATTATTTGAATTGAAAATGTAGGCCAGGTAGCCTATTATTTTGAATTTACTTTACATGTTTTGCAGAGTCTAGAACATAATAGTAAAAGGTTGGGCACTGCAGGAAGTATATTGAATAAAGCCAGGTTTTAATTTCTGACTTGGTTTGAGGTCACACAACTCTTTTGGAGTTTAGCCCAAGCCTCCTCCATCCATTTTTCAAGCCGTTTGTCTTATGCTGGGCTGCTGAAGCCTGTCTCAAAGTTTTGGACAATGGACAAGAAAACACACAGGACAGATGGCCAGTCCATCACAAATTTACATATGCTAGCTTTCTACTTGGGAGAAACCAGAGTACCACGAAGAAAACCCAAACCAAAGCGTGAAGAACATGCGTGAGCACATTTATTTATTTACTGTTGTTATTTGGCGTAAAGAATTAGAATGTGAAGTGCCAGCGGGAGCGCGCAGCTCAACTCTGCACTAAGTGACATTAAGAAATAATAACTAACGGTTATTATACCATGAAATGCTTACCTGGACACCCACTGTCCCCCCATGTCCCACTGGTCAACGCCATTCGCAGCTGGCAGGTCTTTACTTACAGTGCGCCCTCCGACACGGTCTGTATGCAGCAAATAAGAAAAAACAAAAAACAAAATGTGTTTTGTATAGCTGCGCAAGCGGGCCAGTATAGCTCATTAATAAGGATATATAATATAAAAGTCTTGTTTTCCCATGCGACGCACCTCTGGCCTCCAGAACCAAGACGCTGATTTGCGGGTTTCTCTTCTGCAGCCTGCGAGCCGCGCTGAGTCCGGACAGGCCCGCGCCGACCACAACCACGTCAAACTGATCCTTACTCATTCCTGCAAGCGGCTCGAGAAAACAGCGCGATGAAATCTGTCGCACGGGCGAATACGACACCTCGACTGTCCTGCAGAGAAACTGCAATGCCAAGAAAGTTGAAAGTTCGACTTTATTACGCACTTTGCACGTCGCCTTGATCAAGCAGATCGATGACTGAAGGCCACAGGAAGATACTTACTCAAGACCTCCCACTTCTGATGAGGTTATGTGCGCACAAAAAATGTTAAGTATTATATAAAACACCCCAGAAAATATGTGCATACTTTAGTCACATTAAAATAAAAGGAATTCAGTGCATATACAATTAATTATTAAAGCAAAATGGCAATTACAAACAATGCAATCACAAATGTTTATGGTATTTAAACAGAAAATAAACAATGCAAATTATGCATTAATATTACAGTCTAATACTATACCTGTGCTACTTGTGACTGGTTTTGCACTACAGGGTCACACGTATTTATGCAAGAAACATATTTTTTGGTTACCTGCACAGTAAAATGTGTAATATTGTAAAGCAGAAGTTCACATGTGCTACTGTGAAGACATAATTG
Source organism: Enteromius radiatus (assembly GCA_032357445.1). Taxonomy (NCBI): domain Eukaryota; kingdom Metazoa; phylum Chordata; class Actinopteri; order Cypriniformes; family Cyprinidae; genus Enteromius; species Enteromius radiatus. The sequence continues at coordinate 5,235,149 of JAUCMS010000002.1, forward strand.
CTCATAATTCTTATATTTACCACATATATTTTGATATGAAAATATATGAATAGCCTTTGACCCAAACAGAGTTAATTTGTTTATGCATATTTTTTAGGAAACATTTTTTTTTCCAAGCAGTCTTACTAAACTGCGTAACTGCCATCTGTTAACAATCTCACAGGTGAAGCCAAAGTTGTCAGAGCAGCTGCTAAATGTTTGTATGTTTGTATGCCAAATGTATATTTGTTTCATGCTCTTTCATTCTCAGTTACAATGCATGCTAATAATTCTCATTAGATTTTTAAAAAGCATGAGCATTTTTTAAAGATAATGTTGCAGTGGCCTATTTATGTCGGCATGAGGGAGCCTCGCTTTCCTTTGTAAAGAAACCACCTTTAGATGAACGTTCACTGCATGCTAGCTGTGTAAAATTGCAATGTGCACACTAAGAAAAAAACTCTGTTTATTGTCAATAAACATAATTGCTTTAAACAGTTGCCCGGTGTGTTGATACTAAAGCGTTCCAATAATTTATTATTGTCTCCTTTGTTTTTCTGAGTGGATTAACCAGTTGTCACCTGAGACCAGTCTCTGTGGACCACATCACCATGGCACCACCTTCACTTGATACCAGAAGAGGCTTGTTGTCTCACAGTGCAGCCATTCAGAAGGTGACGTGCATGAAGACTAAAGCAGAGTGATGAACTGGAGCTCCATATGTAAGTCGCATGTACAATTACAGATATATCTGTTTTTATGGCCTATTTTCTAACTCAGATAAGCATTTGCACACAGAGGAACCTGTTGTTCCGGTCAATCGGTATGAGCAGCCAAAATGTTTCTTCTTGTGTTGTACGACGTTGCTGGCACTCAAAGTAGTGTAGGAGGAAGAATGGAGTGTGTTACAAAAGGAAAAGCAACAAAGATGTGTGTGTTTTTCTCTCACCACAGGGAAGTAGATAAGTAGATAATCACTTTGTGATTGTGGAAAAATGTCATCGAGTCACAACAGGTGCGTATTTTTTGCTTTTGCTGAGGTGTTTGTGTCCTATTTTTGCTGTTTAAATGTATTTATACTACCATTGAAGTGCTTTAAAAGAAGATGTAGCCTAAAAAATGGCCATTGTAAGTCTGTAGGACTCCAAGTGCACATGAAGTGTTCCGTTTGGAACATGCGCCTAACTTTGTTCACAAAAGCTATAACAATTTCTTAAAATGTGTTCATTTTGGGGATATCAATAACTTATCAGTAAGTTTTTGTGGATTTGTTTACCAGCTCAGATCAATGAGGCCTACAACCAATCAGTTTCAAAAACAATACAAATGCTGATTGAAATAGAACAAGTAGACTAATAATATGGTATTTTTAAAAGCAGTTTTTAAAAAGCCTGGTTATTTTTGACTGGGAACACCAAATTAGGTTCATTTTGTAAAGAACATTTAATTTTAGAATTTTTATATATTTTATATAAAACTTGGAAAATACGTATGATTTAGCCAAAATCAGATGAATTTGTACGATTTTTTACAGATTAGCCAACTAGTAAAATATGTACAAATTGCCTGAGATTGGGCTCAAATACACCATACTTCATCGTTATTTTGCGATCATTCAAGTGACGCTAAAACCATTTTGATGCTTAAAATGTAATAAAATAATACTAAGATCCAACAAAGACAGAACTGGCCTTGAATTACTGATGTTTTATATCCTTTTTGCAGATTCTTTTCATTTCTAGGCTCAAGCATGTGTCTTAAAAACTTCAATCAGCTGAATGGGAGGAAATGGCACAAAGAAAGTTGTCCAAACGGGAATGTACAAAAACGCTGCTGCAACACAAGGTACCGTGTGTTAACATTGAAAGTTCAAAATATGGTACTCGGCAAGACATGCTCATTATCTCCCTCACAGTCACTTTCATTCGTGTTCTTCTTCACTAGCTTTCGCTGTCTGTTTGCTTTCATCTTCCACAGATGTCTGCAATGGCCTTGTGTTAGACTTACAAGTTTGTCCCCGTCGTCCTCATTTATGATATTGACTGTGCTTGCCGTGCTTTTTCTCAAAGCAAGTAAGTTTCTTCGGAAAAAAAAAAAAAGCACTTGATGTACTTTGAAAGTTGAATTCCAGCACATTCTAGACCAGGTTAATTTGACATTCTGCTCACAACGCAGCTAAAGTTCCTCAATTAGGCCTGAAAGTTTTCCTTCATCCAAGTCATGGATGTATGATGGGATTTATTCACAAGCATTTGGACCAAATCCAGATATTAGTCATTTGAGTTTTCATTATATGAGCTCATATGAATCATTTATGAGTGAGCACCAGGACAGACCGGCAGCATGAAACCAGGAATATGAGGGATTTTGGTATTGAAATTAATTGACTAATTGAAAATGATCATCCTTGGACTTTGAATGACATCAGGAAAAAAATGACCTAGAAAGAACAGAACAATTTGAAGACTATATAGTTATGCTTATAATATTTTTCTAGTTTGAAGCCTCAATATATCACATTTAAAGGAAAATTCTCTGTAAACTGTATTTACTGTTATATTTTGAAGATGTCCATTAGTATAATTCATAAGACAGCTGGCACTTTTAAGCCATGGATTTTCCTCTAAAATATATTTTTTTAAGGATATCTATTAAGATGTGAGGTTTTGTTGTAGCCAATATATTGTGTGAATGTAGCACATATATGGAAGCCTGTTTCCTTCATATAAGAAAAAATCATAACATTATAAGATAATAAGTAAAAATGAGATTAAAAAGTCATTTTTGTCATAAAAAAATACGTTTTTTTAAATATAATTTCATATTTTATCATTTATGTAATACTCATATAGTTCATAAAATTGCACTTTTTATAATTAAGTCTTTTCATCTCATAATTTCGACTTTGTCATAATTGTTTTGTGTCAAAATTATGACTTTTATCATAATTTTGACATTATGTAATAATTTCTATTTTTAAAATTGATCTCATATAATTTGACTTTCTTAATTGTGTTTTATGTCATAATTGTCTTTTTATCTCATAATGTTCACTTTTGTCATAATTTATTTTTTTATAACTTTTTTGAAGAACTTATAACTTTTTATCTTATAATTTCGACTTTATTTAATAATATTGTTTTTTTATACAATAATGATACATTTTTAATTTTATAGAATTTGTTTGTTTTCTATCTCAATTTTTGTATCTTGGCAGGTTATAGTTTTTTTTTTTTTCTGTGATAGTTATGACTTTTTATCTAATAATTTTGCCTTTATGTAATAATATTGTTGTTGTTGTTGTTGTTGTTGTTGTTTCTATCATAATTGCAACGTGTTATCTCATAATTATAATTTACCAAAGCATGTTTTTTTTCTTATATGGTAGAAATGGGCCTCCATAGTAAAAATGTCACCCAACATTACAATTTCTACACATAATGTTAGCCACAACCCTATTTCACTCAATAAATCAAAAACACTTTTTAAAAAACTCATTTAAAATTAATGATATTGATTAGTTTTGCAGGTTGGCCTATAAACTGACTGAACAGGGAACATTTCTGCAGATAGCACATGCATCTTTTGCCATACTTTTGCAGATGTAACAGCAGCAATGAAAGTGACCTCCAGTGGGCCACAAACTATTCAGATGGCTCAAGGGGAACCGGTTACTCTAGACTGCACCTACACAACAAGTCAAGCAGACATAGGCGAGCTTGACATTGAGTGGTCAGTTGTCAGCCCAGACACCACAAAAAAAGACCAGATGGTGTGTAAAGCAATCTGTTGCTGCTTCCTATCCTTCAAACATTTGACAAACTGGCCTCCCTAGGCTCCCAGTCTCACTGATGTATTAATATTTCAATATTTTGTCCATTAGATCATATCATACACAGGTGGAAGGAGATACACCCATGGTGACTCTGATTTAATGAAAGGAGTGGACTTCACAGCTACAGACCCTTCCCAAGGAGACGCATCTCTATCGATCGCCTCGCTGACTGCCGGTCATGCTGGAACTTATCAGTGCAAAGTCAAAAAGGCACCTGGAGTGGACAGCCGGAAAATATCGCTGATCGTGATGGGTAATATTTCATAAATCCAGTCTTTGTATCACCCTAATTTTACAACATGGAAGTAAGCTATTTTCTGTAAAGCTTATGACATTCTACTTTATCTAAATGATGTGTTTCTATGGCTACAATTTCAACACCAAAGCCCGTGTTCCTGAATTCATATGCTTCAGTTCTGCTTGAAACGCTATAAAGTCGTGAGTCGTTGAAGTTGTGACTAACGGGCTCAAAGGCCTACCTGGAACATAGCATTGCTATCTAAAAACAAGGCCACCAAGGGGCTCATCCAGCGGTGTGTGTTTAGGGGCGGGACTACTAGTTCATTTTACCAATAGAATCTGAGACATGTTCAGGAGCCACTAAAAAAGGCCAAACAGTTTGAAAATGATTTTCCTCTAAAACAATTAATTTGAAGAGAGGTCATTGAAGATAATAGTCATGTACGACTTCTCAGAAGTTCTTTTGACTCCCTATAAAATTGCACAACGCAATTATATAAACAGTCTTGAATTTGTATGGGTGAATTATAACAAGTTTGACTCTCTTTGTGGCAGTGAGGCCATCTGTGCTGAAGTATTGATTTGATTTTGAATGCAATAATTTTTTCTCCCTCCCTTTGTGGCAGTAAGGCCATCTGTGCCGAAGTGTTGGGTTGATGATAATGAAGCAGTGGGTGAACCAGCATCTCTCCGCTGCAGGTCAGATGAAGGCAGCGCTCCTCTGCTTTATTCATGGAGGAGAGAGAGTGGAGGGCCCATTCCTCCAGATGCCATTCAGAGTAAGTGCTACCTCTGCTGGTAATGTGTTGTAACGACATGCTTTTTCTCTAGTTATAATTTGATATCTAAATTACGGCTTTTTGAACGCCGCCGAGCCTATAATATGTCATGCATTCAATAACAATTTATTTGATTTATTTCTATAGTGGAGAAATATATTTAAAATGCAGTGAATTACCTCGTTAACTGGCTAATTACAACCTAATTAAAACAATATATATATAAAATATATATATAAAAGATTTATTTAATAAAATATTTATGTGATTTAAATGATTTAGTGTTTTTACATGGTGGAATTTAGGTCATCAAGGATTAAATAAGTTCTTTATGTATACAGTTGTACATAGACAATGTGCAATAATATGTTTCTGTAGAGATTTATATTTTGTTGGAAGTAAAAACTGAAAATCAATCAATTACAGTTAATATACTGTGTGTGTGTGTGTGTGTGTATTAGTCTAAAGGAGTGTTTTAACAATTATAAAAAATCATTAAAGTATTTAATATTCTGCACTGTTTTAATTTTGTGAGTGTTGTAAAGATGTTAATCTGTATAATTTAAGACAAATGTGAACATAAATATGAATTTTTAGTTCAACTGATATTTTACTGATTTTGTTATTATCATAATATGAAATTTAATAAAGCATACTGTCACACAGTAATTCTTAATTCATTCATTTATTTATTTGGAAAGAAGGGAAGTAAATGTTTCTGGTATTTATAATTTTAGACATAGGTTACTTAATGTTTGTTTTATTTATCTGTATTTATTTCTGCTAAATAAATAAACAAACACATTTCTACATTCATTTATGTATTTCATTATTTCATTATGTATTTAATGACTTACTTATATACTTCAACATTTATTTAATTATTTAATTTTGAGTAATTTGGGATGATCAATATGCATTATAACATTTCTACATATGAGGAAAAGGAAGATATATAAATATAGATTTATGGATCCTACATAGATTTATTGATGATTGACCTTTTTAAATTATTGAAATAATTGTTTTTTTGTTTTTTTTTTTTAATTGATTCATTCTCTATACATTTAGACTCCATCACAGGAGAACTTCTGATCAGTAATCACTCTGTAAGCCACTCCGGTGTCTATTCCTGTGACGTTTCCAATGCTGTTGGGAAACAGAGCTGTCGGCTTAACCTTCAAGCTGTGAAGCGTAAGTAAAGCATATAAACACACTCCAGTGATTTTATGCTAACTGATTCCTCAAAATCTCTTTCTTAATCTTCCACAGCTCCTAACAGAGCGGGGGTGATCACAGGAACCATTGTTGGATGTTTACTGCTCATCATGATCATTCTGATAATTGTATGGCTTCTAATCTTCAAGTGTAACTGGAATCGACATGACAAAGAGTTCTCCAATGAGATTAGGTGATATCAACCCCTCCAATGTTCTCCACAAATCCATCCATTTCCTTTAATCGTGAATTTGATTATGATGATGATGATGATGAGACATTCTGTTTCTGATGTCTTTTCTTTTTGTTGTTACAGAGAGGATGCTCCCGCACCTGAGAGTCGCCCCACCAGCCGAATCTCCAGCTTCCGTTCTGGTGTGGCCTACAGCCAGGTGGGCCAAACCCAAAATGAGCATCCGCCCTCCACTAACACCAGCTACAGCACTGCAAAGTATGACAGCAGGTTTGGTTATGCTGTATGAGAGACTAGTCATACTTGTATTATAGACTTTCATTTGATCATGTTGCAAGATACAAAATGGAATAAAAATGTTTTGTCTTGTAATTGTGTAACATTCAGTGTAATTATAGGCTACAGTATAGGTTTAATATGAGAGAAGGATACATTATGTCTCAGAGTAATGATGCAAGTCATGCAAGATGATATTAGTACAACTCTTATCAAGACCTAAATTTAATATACTGTATGTGTGTAAAGAGCTTCCATTATTGATGGTTTTGTTTTAAAGATAATCTAGTAAATACCTATATAAATTGTATGTTTTTTCGATATTTGATATTGATGGTCATGATTAAATATCATTAAGAAGCCAATTTAAATTTAATTAGAAAAAGAAGTCACAAAAAAATAGGCTAATAATAATTTGACATACAGACTGATAACTCTCTTTATTATTATATATTTTTATATTTTTTTATTTGATAAAATGTGTCTGTTTTGCTGTTGTTTTGTCTCTATATTTGCTTGAAAGACAATTACTGAAATTATCAATGTTATTGTTTTTTATATGAAAGATGTTGCTTTTGCCCATAAAGAATTGTTCTTTTTGTCAACAATTTTAGGACTTGCTATGTTACTGAAAAGTTGAATTTGTATGTTGAATTTGCAATTAAAAAAAAAAAAATTAAAAGAAAATAAATTGTAGGTCATTTAACATTTATAGCCTAGGTTATGAAAATAAGTGTGAAATATAAGTCTAGTTTTAAGTCTTTTGAGAGTTTAATGTTTATGCAGCTCTAGAGGTGTTTAATTAATTTATTGAATGTTCAGTTTCACTCACATTTTACTCACGTTGTTATTCTAATAATATGAAATATAAATATAATAAAGCAGATAGCGGCATCCACACACACCCCTCTAGATGGCGTCATCGTTCACTGCGTCGAATTAGAAAAGGGGAGGGGGATGAACCACGTAGGCTCTATTGCGCATGTGCAGCCGTGTTCTCACGCTTAGCTTACAGTAGTGGTTTTTGTGTAGTAGCCTATAGTCATCATGAAAGCTCTTAGGGGTATGGTGAGCGGAGCCGTGAGCGAAATATCATCCGCTGTTACCGGGAGCAAAAACGTCGCTGTTCGGGAAAATGTCCTCGCCGTGACTCGTGACTACATTTCTCAGCCGAGACTAAGTGAGTGACCAGTGCTGACTATGAAGGGCCCTTACAAACAGAAACCCTTAAACGCAGCGATCAAATGTTGTGTGTATGCCGCAACGAATGAATGACACGTTCTGTATTTACACTGCATCTGCTGATCATCCTCATCGTGCTATTTTCAGCTACAGACTTTTAGCATCTAACATTAATATGCAGCATTTCTGATATTGTACATCTGTCATCCATACATGCAATCAGGTGAATTCAGGGTCAGCTTGCTAGCTAGAGAATATTTTTCTTGCAAAAGCATATTGTTTTCGTCTAATACCACGGTCTTAATACAATAGTAATGATTGTTTGGGTTTTCACCACATATGACGTCAAAAAATAAACATGATGCAGGTTTTAGGTTTATACAAACACGATCATGATGCATCGTGATGGCGTCATGGCAAGCCGTTTTAACATTTAGAGCAGTCCTTTAAACCTAAATACACACTGCACGATTTTAGCAATCCTATAAGATAATTGTCACACTGTGCTACACGGCTCTACAGGAATAGTTCACCCAAAAAATGAAAATGCTGTCATCATTTGCTCACCCTTAAGTAGTTCTAAACCTGTATGAATTTATCTGTCAAACACAAAGGATGATATTTTGGAAAAACTTTGTAACCAGGCTGTTTGGTCACCATTGACTTCCATAGTAGGAAAAAAATAGTGTTACTATTAAAACAAAAAATACTAGTGACTATTAAAAGAAGTGCAAAGAAGGTCCCAAGTCATTTTTTAAATTGGTATTAGTATCTAAAGAAGAGTTGCTAATGAGTAGAATGCTTGTTGCTAATTGTGTGTTGTTTTTACCAGAAATAAAAACAATTAGTAGTAACAAACAAACAAAGAATACTGAGTAGTTATAAGGAATAATGTTAAATTGGCTTGCCATAGTTGGCAGGATCATCAGATGCACTGAAGACATCACAACATGCAACTTAAGCAAATAAATAAAATTTTAGGAATAACACATTTCTAAGGCATCATGACCTTTTATTTTCTGATTGATTTATTTTTTTGTATGTTATGACATTCTCATTGTTTTTCTTTATTTTTCTTTTTAAGACACTTTGACCATAACATGATGTCATATTTTATCAGGTGATATGTGCTTTATTTTTTTTTACTGTATTTATTTTTCTTAATGCAGTGCTTACTGATATTTGTTTATGTAATTAAATGGGGCTTAGTTTAGACTTAGTTTAAACTTAGTTTAGATGCTAGACTGAAAAAAACATTCTTGTGACATTGATGTTTATTGTGTGCACAGCGTATAAAACCGTTGCTGGTGTTAATGGACCCCTGGTGATTTTGGATCAAGTGAAGGTATTAGATTTCTAAATTATTTATTACCGTTATCTGATTTTTATTTTGTTTTAGTAACATAATGTATTTGAATGTGGCGCCACAGCTGTCTGCTTGCTTATTGAGTATAAAAAAAAAACAATCTTTTCCTGTAAATGGTAATGGCAGCTTAACAAACTGTACAGATTTTCCTTTACTGAGATGTTTGTTATTTTCTTTATTCAGAAGCCAAGGCAATGATTTCATTCAAGTTCTGGATGAAATGGTAACCAGTTGTTTAGTAACATGTGTTTCAGTTCCCCAGGTATGCTGAGATTGTCCATCTGACTCTACCTGATGGCACCAAGAGGAGTGGACAAGTGCTGGAGGTCACAGGCTCCAAAGCTGTGGTTCAGGTCAGGGAATAAGTTCTTCTGAAATACCTAGGTTTTATTTTTTTCCCCTTTGGGGAAATATAATTAGTGTCATCATTCATTATTTCATTTTTAGGTGTTTGAGGGAACATCTGGTATTGATGCCAAAAAAACCACATGTGAATTTACAGGGGACATTTTGCGCACTCCTGTGTCTGAGGACATGCTGGGTAAGAAGAAAAAAGGAGACATGCTGAAGCGATGTGATACTTTTTATTTATAATGTGAATTTGCTAAAACTAGACGTCTGTTACAGGTCGGGTCTTCAATGGCTCAGGAAAGCCGATTGATCGAGGGCCTGTGGTGCTGGCAGAGGACTACTTAGACATTATGGGTACATTTCAATGAGGCATAATTATTACGCTTACAAATAGTCATCAGTGGCGTTTTTGAGTATTGATGACTTATGTACCATCCAATTTCCTCCTGCTTCCTGTAGGTCAGCCGATTAATCCTCAGTGTCGTATTTATCCTGAGGAAATGATCCAGACTGGCATCTCTGCCATTGATGGAATGAACAGTATTGCAAGAGGCCAAAAAATTCCCATTTTTTCTGCAGCTGGTCTACCCCACAATGAGGTGAGACTACTGTGGTTGTTTTCATAATGCTTTATTTTCCTCTGTTGTTCATCTTTAAAGGTATAAAGGTGGTTGAGTATATATATTAAAGCACGATTATGTAAAAGATGATTGTCTTTGAAGAGAAACACACCCACTAGAAATTTTGACTGAAATTACTTTTCCGTAAGGATGCATTAAATTAATCAAAAGAAACAGTTACCTTATAATTATGCTTTACAATAAATAAATGCTGTTCTTTTTACCTTACACTTAATCAAAGAATCCTGACAAAATATTAAGGTTTTCACAAAAATACTACATGGTACAACTATTTTCAACATTGATAATAATAAATGTTTTTTGAGCAGCATATCAGCATTAGAGAATGATTTCTGAAGATTTATGTAACACTAAAGACTGGAGTAATGATCACAGGAATAAAATTACATTTTAAAATGCATTCAAATAGAAAACAGTTCTTTAAATTTGTAATATGTTTGATAAAATAAATGCTGAATTTGTCAATGCTTTTTAAAAACATTAAAGTCTTATTGAAAACCAAACGTAGGAACAATAGTGTATAAATGCTATGTATGTATATAAATCACACACACAGTGGCTCAGATAAAGGTGATTTATTGTCTCTTAACCACTGTACTCTTGCACACATCTTTACACAGCAATATTGTAGGAAATACCCATAATGACCAGTTTAGTTGAAGTCTAAGATTTGAACCTCAGACCTGCTTTTTCCTCACTGTGATGGAACTGTGTATTTCAGATTGCTGCACAGATCTGTCGTCAGGCAGGATTGGTGAAGAAGTCCAAAGATGTGATGGACTATAGTGAGGAGAACTTTGCCATTGTGTTTGCTGCCATGGGGGTGAGTAGCACTTCTGATTAAAAATCTACAACCATGCCAAAGTTGAATATTCATGACGTGTTTCTTGTGTCTTTAGGTCAACATGGAGACTGCAAGATTTTTTAAGTCAGATTTCGAAGAGAACGGCTCCATGGATAACGTGTGCCTCTTTTTAAATTTGGCCAATGATCCCACGTCAGTATCTTCTCGATTATTCTTGATTTTGAAGGCGTAGTTCACCAAAAAATAAACCATGTCAACAACCTCCATGTCATTCCAAAAGCCTTTTAGAGTTTCAAATATGAAAAAAATTTATAAAACTGGTTCCAATTGGACCATGATTATTACAGAACAGTTATAGAATATTAAACTATATAATCCTACAAAATGTCATGCAGATTTGGAATGACATGAATGTGAATGAATAATGATAAAAAAAAGGCCATCTTTTGAAAATATTTTGTGGCGACGTGGGCCAAAATGTTTGATTTCCTGTTGCAGGATTGAACGCATCATCACCCCTCGCCTTGCGCTTACCTCAGCTGAGTTTCTGGCTTACCAGTGTGAGAAACACGTGCTGGTCATATTGACTGACATGAGCTCTTATGCCGAGGCTTTACGAGAGGTATGATGTGTAAATTTTAGGACGGTCAAATCGCATTCAAAATGAATAGATTGTTTACATAAAATAAAAATATCTGTGACGTTCATTCCATAAATATGTATGTGTACATATGCGTATAAATATATACCGAATATACATAAACACAGATTTTATTTTGGTTGCGATTAATCAGTGTGGCATCTCAAGTGAATTAATACTGACAGCCATTAGCAATAAAGCTAACCATGACTGTGCATTTATCATCATCTTGAAGGTTTCAGCAGCTAGAGAAGAGGTTCCTGGTCGACGTGGTTTCCCAGGTTACATGTATACAGATCTGGCAACCATATACGAGAGGGCCGGTCGTGTAGAGGGGCGCAATGGCTCCATCACTCAAATCCCAATCCTCACTATGCCCAACGATGGTTAGCAAACATCTACCTAGTCTTCTTTAAATTGTCATAACTGGTTTACTTAATATTTTAATCTCCTGTCCACAGATATTACTCATCCTATTCCTGATTTAACCGGCTACATCACTGAGGGTCAAATTTATGTGGACAGACAGCTTCATAACAGACAGGCGAGTAATGGAAACAAGCTTACCCTGTGAATATTAGTTATATAGTACCTGATCGAATCCCTTGTGTTGGTTTAGTAAATGTTGATATTTGTATACAGATCTATCCTCCCATCAATGTACTACCTTCTTTGTCTCGATTGATGAAGTCAGCCATTGGTGAAGGAATGACTCGCAAAGATCACTCGGATGTCTCTAATCAGTTGGTAAGTATGGAATTTTATATAATTTTAGATTTGCTATATATCTGTAAATAATAAATTGAGAAAATTGCTATCTTTAAACTTTTTAAACTGTTGTGAAAAAAAAGAAAGAATAGCAGCTTAGTAATGACTAAGACCATTTGGTCTATTTCACAAACAATTGTTATGTATGGAGATTAGATTTTTTAAATTATTTCTGATCTTTTGCAGTATGCTTGCTATGCAATTGGGAAAGATGTGCAGGCAATGAAGGCCGTGGTTGGGGAAGAAGCACTGACATCAGATGACTTGTTGTACCTGGAGTTCTTACAGAAATTTGAGAAGAATTTTATTTCCCAAGGTAAATAACTACAGGGGAGCACTTGTACGATGGTACAAAAATTCTTGTTTTTTACTCCAAAAATGCAACATGTCAAATTACAAATTACACCTTAGGAATGCACTGATCGCATTAAAAATGTTTATTATCATCATTTATTATTATTTATCATTATTCAAGTTCGATGTGAAAGGATGGTTAGAAAGATGATAAAATAAATAGGATAAATGGAAAAAAATGAAATTTTGAAAAGGCCATCCAAGTTGTAGATGAGTTTGTTTCTTCATGGTAACAGAAGTGTAGCATTGAATCGCTTTCTCACTAATGGATCCTTTGCAGTGAATGGTTGCCGTCAGAATGAGTCCAAACAGCTGATAAAAACATCAATAATAATCAGTTCGCGTGACTCCAGTTAATCAGTTCATATCTTCATACATGAAAAGCATGTTTTAAGAAACAAAGAAATTAGTTGATGGACTGGAGTCTTGTGGATCCATCTTTGGTGGCATTAGGTTGATTTCAATAATATATAATTTCATCAATGGCAGTGGGCTGCAATTCATATAGAACGAGCATTTTAACATTAACGTTATTTTGTGCCGCAGGTGCATATGAGAACCGAACTGTGTTTGAAACACTGGACATTGGTTGGCAGCTGTTGCGAATCTTCCCCAAGGAGATGCTGAAGAGGATTCCCCAGAGCACTCTGGCCGAGTTTTATCCCCGAGACTCCAAACATTAGTCTTACTACTTTCCTCGTTTATTCACTTTGTCTCTCAATCAGATGTGAATTTGTCCTCTACACTTCTAGATGTTACTCAGTCTCTCTGCTAGGGTTGGGAATCGAAAATAGATTCCGGTTCCACAATCAGATACTTACTGTCAAATTAAAATTTCAATTCCACCTATATACATTTTTATATGTATTTTTTTTTCTTTATTTTTGAGGATCTATAGCGATCTGCTTGGACCCTGCTTAATCTAAACCAACATGACAAAACATGTTAATTTTAGTAGATTGTTAAAGATCGTGAACAGGATTCAAACACCAATGTGATTCTGTTCAGAAATTGAACTCAAACTCGTCTGTTTCTTTCCTCAACCTTTGACTTGTGTGATCACTTTCCAAAAAAAGAGACATAGAAAAAAATTATTATTTCATCACATTGGAATCTTAACTGGGAATCAAAAATAATCGGAATTGGAATGGATAATATTCAAACGATACCCAACCCTACTCTCTGCTCAAATTAAATGCACTGAGTTTACATTAATGTGATACAAAGTTGTTTTCATTGCTGCTCTTGGTATTTATTTGTAAGTGTTACTGAATAGTAAAGCAAATATTGTATGACTATTGTTGCCAGCCATGCAGTGTGAAAGTATCTTTTTGCGTGTAGCTCAGTGTGTCAAACTGTTCTGAACATAGGGTATACAATGAAGGAAAGACCAAATTTTCTCTTAGCTGGGAACATTTTAGAGCAACTGACAAAGCTACTTGTATGCGTCATAAAGAAGACAGTTTGTGTATTTCAGAAATGCCAAGTTGAATGTGTAATGGCTTAATGCATTCTATAAATTTTTCATCATTATAATGAATGCACCATATATATATATATAAGTACATATTTATCAAAGTATAAAAAGAGCCATACAGTATGTTCATAAAATGGATTACAAAGAGATAGAAAAGTGTAATGGCCCTATCAGATCAAAGGAGAGATACCAAACACTGAGCAATAGATTTTTCTTATGTTACGTACTGTAGGTTATTTTACATTTTGTATAAAAATGTGTAATTTGTTTGTGTAAGAAACATGTTTATTATTATTTATGTTGGTGCCATAAATATATGTATTGTGGTAAAATGTGTGCTATCAAGTGAATTCATAATGAAGTGATTGTTGTCCTTATGCATGAACGCTATATTGAAAATATTTACGTGAACACTTTCTTCATGAAATAAACTGTGACGTGGTATAAATGAATGATCATGCTGAAAGTAATCAAATGTAATTCTTTGTGTTTTGGTTTTGATTCATTTTGATTGACTGATTGTTATTTGCGCAACAGTGTTTACAAAATATAAGGTGCATATTCATTTCACAATAAAAATAAAAAATGTTTTGCCAACAAAAACACAAGCAAAATTAAGGAAGAAAATATTTATTTGTAAACTAATGATTTTAATATTACATTTTGAAAATCTTTGTACAAAGGTTTACAAATGTTTTAGTGTGTATCCAGCCTGAAATCATAATTTAGGATGAATAGTATGCACATTGGGATGCAGGCTCAGCCGTCACCAAATAAGTGTCACTTATCTTTTA
>JAUCMS010000002.1:5268341-5279982 GCA_032357445.1 Enteromius radiatus
AGGCTTAGTTGGGTCCAGTTCTCCTCTGGCCGGACGCCCAGCACCTAATTTCCAGTTCAATTTTAACACATGTTAGACTGTGTAAGGACTTATAGTGTATGTGTGTGTGCATCTGGATCCAGTGATCTGTCCACGGAGCTCATCTAAAACTAAAAAACTTATAAAAACACTATTACACAAATTACAAGTGTGGGTCACCATACCTGGCAACAAGTCACTCCACTATTCACAATAGTGTGTTTTGTGTGAACTGCCCCTAAAGGACACTTTTTACTTGCTAATGCTTTTAATTAGCTTTTTTATATTTAGGTAGAACATGCAATATATGGACACATCAATATAAAAAGAAGCGCACAAATTAAAATACGTTTTAACATATAAAAAATATAAAACCAATGAAGTGCAAACAAAAAAGTCCCACTTTTACAGCTAGTCATTAGCCTTTACAAGCTAGACAAAAGTCAACCAGCAATAAAGCAGCTAGCAGTTGGTCATTGAAACATTCCACTCAAAATCTTCCTTCTGTAAATCATAAAATGTGATATTTTTCCCCATGCATATGGAATATCTGAATTGAAATACTATGTGAATATATGTAATTTACTTGACAGGTTGAGCTACCAAGCCACCATCCTAAAATGGATTTTCCAACAGCAGTTTTCCAATATCTCTGGATTGTCAGACAGATTTTTAAACATGTTCCATGCAGACTTCATTCAAGAATATCAAAGACTAGAATACAGAATAGTAGGAAAAGGAGGAAAAGCCAACAGCCTATATATGCTGGCAGTTCACCTTCAAGAGAACAGGTGAGTGTTGTCAGATTCCTCTCCAGCTCTCTGATTTTCTGATTGATGGTCTCGTCTCCTGCAAACAGACATGAAGGTGAAGGAGAGGGTCTCGAGCAACTGCCATCAGACCAGGGAGGAAAAACAGGCATATGTTTTTGCTGTATAAGCGTCTTCAAAGGTGAAATTTGTAAATAATGAAAAGGCAGATCCAACAGCTAATTTAAAGCTGGATTTAAGCAAAGTGTGCATATTCAGCGGAGCACGGTAATTGTCAGGCTACTCGCGTTTGCATACGTTAAATACCAACGGGTGTTTTGAGCAGCTGTGTTGATGTTCACCACACAGCCTTACTGTGATTGTGCAATGGGTGTCTTGGACGCGATAATAGCATTCTCTGTTAATTAGATGAAGCTATAGGACACAGTTTCTTCCCCCACATCCATGTTTAAATTTGTTTGAAAGATATGCAGGTAATTGTCACGCATAATGTCACGGTTACAAATGGGTTTACAAGGTAACTAGGCCTAAATAAAGAAACACACTCTCTGGGCAGTTGTCTTGCAATTAAACCACAATTACCATGTAGAGTGGTGATTGATTGGGTGACCGCACAGTACAACATGCAGCAAGGTAGTTTAATGGCCTGATAGTTATTAGACCTATTTCAGGAATCACTGGAGTGTATTGCAATGGGAGTTAAAAAAAAGAAAAAGAAAAAAAAAAGTTAATTTATCTGTCAGTTAGAAAACAGCTTGGACTTATGTGTATATTTAAACAAATTGGGTTGATGTGCTATAGTCACTGACTGACTATCAATGACTAGCACATCATACATTATTATATACATTATTATGCATATACATACAAATGCATCTATCCATGACATGTGCTACTTTTATGAACATTTCTCTTATTTAATTAACTTCTATGGTAATATATATATATATATATATATATATATATATGATCAATAAGTCAACAAATTTTTCCATTGCTTTAACTCATGACATTAATGTAACAAGTTTTATTATTTTCAAAATGTTAGTATCATTTAAGAGGAAATGATGTGCACAGTCAATTTGATTATACTTCAAAACTGCAGGCAAAAATTCAAGCTGTAGTAGGAGGAACAATAGCCAGTACAGCAAGGAACAAATATGATTTTATATGTAGTTAATGCACAAATAAATCATATTAATAAATAATAAATAATTTTGTGTTAGTTAGAGGATAGAGTTCAACTGGAAATTAATTTGATTATTTATTCATGAGTGTGTGATCATTTTCTGATGTTTTTATATAAATATTATTATTGTTATTTTTTCTTTTATTTTTCTTTTATTATTTTTGAATTCAAATGTAATGTAATGCTTGGTCATCCCTGAAGCCCTGACACAAATATTTTTCGTTCCTTTATTCTGTGTGCATATAATGAAAAAAAAAAAAGTTTTACAAAATGTTGTGTATTTATGCGACTTTGGAGCCCCCTATAGTTAAGTAATTGAAATTCACTGTCGTAAATATAGCTGTACACCTGCATTTGTAAATGCCGTAAAGCAATTAACCGTTTTCGCGAATTTTGCACCCACTTACCAAAACTTACATCCTGGCGGAACAGTTTTTTTTGGATCCAGCAATAAATTCAAGTAGTTCAAGAAGTAAAAGAAGAATAGTCGTTTGGAGGACAGTTTGAAGGAAACAGAAGCCAGTCGATCTACCAGAAGCAAGTGGACCATGAGAATGTTTTTGAAATTGAAACTCAGCTTTAAGGTAGGACTTGTTTATTCTGCCACTCAAGTTCGATACATCCCTTAGAGTTCGTTAAGATATGACAGAACTGATGAAGTTCATTTAATTTGGACAACTAACAGATTGCTTAATTTTCAATTTCAGCGACTAGTGCTGACAGATCTGACGGTCTAATCCACAATTAGAAGAATTAAAGAGTTTATTATTCACTCAGTGAAAGTGGAATAAAACTTTCTGTATGACTGAAAAAGCAATATGAAGGTCATGTGTATGGCTGTTGAAAGTTAAGCAGGGCAAGATAAACTTTAGCTGTAGTTTGAGACAACGTTGTCACATTCACCCAGTGTTAATTTGATCTATTCTAATTACATCAAAACAATGAGGTGGACTAGTTGTGGTGTACGCGCTAAAACAGTATTTTATGGTTAAAAATGACTTATTTTTATGTTTGAATAATGAACATTGCTGGCCTTTGCCACGCCACCTCTGTCAAAATATCTTTCATGTCTTTTAATTAAAAGTTTAAATCAAATTTTATAAAATGAGACAACTTAAGTTCTCCCAAAGGGGTTTAGCTTGATTGCCATGGTACAATAAATAGAGAAAACTTTCTTCCTGAACTTTGCAGAACGAGAGACTTTAACAAAATAAGCAATTTATAAGATGGCTTTATGTAAAATCATAAAATGTTTCAGGATTTTATTAAAAATGTCAAGTTTTGGCTGAGTTATGTGATAATTTATACATTCAGTCGTACGTTATTAAACGGCAGTAAATATTACATAACATGCTAATGGTTTAGTAATATTGGTGCTTATTTAATTAAGCTTTTAATTATAAATAAATGAATTAATTAATAATAAATAAATAAATAGTTCACTTAAAATGAATATTGTGTCATTTTCATGTCACTTCATTTAGTATTGTGTATGGAACACAAAAATCTAAAAGAGACTGTTGACTGAGCTGTTTCAATAAAAGTAAATATCTGTTGATATGATGCATGCCCTGTATTCCAAGTTTCCTGAAACAAAACCATAGCTTTGTGTGGAATTTGAGTCATAATTTTTTTTTAAAGCCACTGTAACATACAGTATTGTTCAGTCATAACAAATAATTTTTGTCAAGGGAGGTCAAAACAAACTACAATAAATGTGAATTTCTCAGATGCCACATATATCAGACAGTTTTCCGTTAATTATCAGTTCTTAATCATTTTTCTGCTGACCTTGTCGGCACACCAGATCTGCTGTTGAAAGAATGTGCTACAGTAACGAGTAGCATAGCTGTGGGTGAAATGCTGTTCTTGCTCGTGCTGCTTTGTGTGGTAATTTGCAGATGCTAACATCCAGTGTGTCTCTCATGACCATGGCAGCCTTCTAATCAAATCAACAGCAGAGAGGTTGAAAGGGTCTGCCGTGCTATTGGAGCAAAGAAACTGCTCCATTTCAGCTCTGTGGTAGACCGGTGCCTGTGAATCAAATAGCAGGAGAAACTTTTGATATGGTAAAACCTCATACAACTTCAGCATTAAGTCATCTCCAGCTGTGGGAATTCTATCATTATTTACTCACCCTCATGTTGTTCCGAATCCGTACAGCTTGCTTACTTTTGTGGAACAAGAGATTAGATTGAACAGACTTTATATTCTATACCGAAAAGGCCAGCATAAAGGTAGTTCATGTAATTATGCTGAATTAAGAAAATAATACATTTATTATTAGTATACAGCATCATGTAACGAGTTTAGAGATCCTGTAACATTTTTCAGAAATGTAAGTTATAGCTCGTCATCTTAAATGCTGTTCAGATGGAATGAATGTAAAAATGACTTTCAGAGCTACTTATGGCAACATAATCATTGTTATTACAGAAAGTACTCATGTGGAAATGGCGTCATACTTTTACATCATTTTACAGCTCTTCAACATTATTTAGGAAATGACAAAAATAATGTTTTAAGTCTACACTGCTAAAAAAAAAATTATACTGATATTTTTGTCTTGTTTTACAGTACAAATATTTGTGATACAAAATAACTTGTGGAAAGGAAAGGACGTGACATGTGGCCAGGTGGTTTCCCATACTAGGAATTTGGGCTCTGTGTTTAATCCATCCAAGCCCATACAGCGGTGAGAAGTGAACAACCACGCACACACACACACACACCGTGAACACACACCTGGAGCAGTTGGCAGCCATTGGTGCAGCGCTCGGGGAGCAGTTGGGGGAACGGTGCCTTGCTCAAGGGTCTCACCTCAGTCGTGGTATTGAAGGTGGAGAGAGCGATGGTTATTTACTTCTCCCACCTACAATCCCTGCCACACCTGGGACTCGAACCCGTGACCTTTGGGTTACAAGTCCAA
Organism: Enteromius radiatus; assembly: GCA_032357445.1. Classification (NCBI taxonomy): domain Eukaryota; kingdom Metazoa; phylum Chordata; class Actinopteri; order Cypriniformes; family Cyprinidae; genus Enteromius; species Enteromius radiatus. The sequence goes on from JAUCMS010000002.1 coordinate 5,273,248, forward strand.
CTACCTATCCATTATGCCACGACTGCCCCCTTAAAAATATTAAAGTGTTTTTTTTTTCAATTAAAGGGATAGTTCACCCAAAATTGAAAATTACCCCATGATTTACTAACCATCAAGGTTATATGGCTGAAAAAAATATCATGATAAAGTTGTTTGTATTATTCAATATTGATAATAATCACAATAGATTTAAAATCTCACATCACTCGAAATAGATAATACTCGTAATACATTTCAAATATTTTTTTCTTTCAAGGTTAAATGGTTAGTTCACCCTAAAATGAAAATTCTGTCATTAATTACTCACCCTAGTATTGTTCCAAACCCATAAGGCCTTTGTTCATCTTCGGAACACAAATTAAGATATTTTTGTAACCTGACCCTCCATAGTCAGCAATACAACTGGCAATGATCCCAGGTCCAGAAATGTAGTGGAAACATCGAAGAAACAGTGTTACACCAGTGGCTCAACTTCACTTTTGCGATGCTAGGAGAATACTTTTTTTTTTTTCGTAAAGAAAACAAAAATCATTTACCCCATCCATTCTTCTACTGTGACTTACGTCTTCACCACAAAAAAAAAAAAAATAAAATAGAGAAATAAACACAAGTCACGACAATTTATTTGGTCTTCCTTATTTCCTACAAATTAAAAAGCAACTGTTAAATGTCTATATTCTTTCAAAGACTTGCCTGTAGCTTGTGTTTCAGGATCTCGATTTCCATATCTGACTTTAGGATCTGTCGATCCAAGTATATCAAATTTTTTGATTCAGTTCTCCTTTTGTGTTCCGCCGAAGAAAAATTAATACTTAAAATAACTTGAGGTTAAATAACGTTTACTTTTTGAGTGAACTTTCCTTTAAAAACGTGAGACTTTCTTTGCATTCAGGATTCCTTATTAGGATCTGGGTTTGAAAATACACTAGTTAATTAAGTGTTAAATGTAAAACTTCAAAAATCACTATTATTAAATTATTTATTGCAAAACATTGTGTAGTAGTATGTATCTCAAAATGGCTAATGATCTGATTAACACTCGTAAATGTAATATTTTCAGTCGCATTGATTAAAAAGTCGAAAGCCTCATTGCACTCTGAGTCTGAAGTTTTTGCGTGTGAAAAAATTAATACGACTTTTCATCACAAAAAAGTTTGTATCAGGTTTTTTGCATTTTGGCATCATTAGCATACATTTTGATAGGAAAGGATGACGGATATGGGGGAAAAAAACACATGCAAAAGGACCTTGAGTCATAAATACATTTTTTTTATATAATAGTCATAAATAAATTAGCTGAAGTTTTTCAATTCATCTTTAATATAACTAAGCCTAAATTAGCTTCAGCAGGGCTAACTGCTGATGCTAACAAGCCAAACCTTGAGCCCAGCATAACCTTAACTCTAAAAAACAAAAGCCAAATCCCAGTCAAAGAATAAAGAACTTAAAATCTGGTGAGTTTCTTTTTTTAACACTCCTCTCAGTCACCATCCTCTCCTCTCACAATACCTTTTTCAAGATCTACAAAAGACATGAAATCAGAAACCAAGGTCGATCTATTAAGAGATGCTTATAGAATGTGGGCTGTCGATATTAATCTGGTAGTGAAAGTCACAACGTGACATTGTTCAAAAGACAAAGTCATGAAGACGGAAAAAAGAATGTTCTACTGAATTCACCCTGATACACACAGACAAGCACAACCCAGTGTCAACAAAATGCCCAACTACAGTGCGTGACAATGAGCGTAATACGGAGGAAAGGAAAAAAGTCTTTAACAAACATACAGAAATTTTAATGAATAATAGTTCCCTTAAACAAGCTTTATTCCCTCCTCCTTTCTGTTAAACAGCTTGTGTGGCTGAATATCTTTAGAAACTGAACTGTGTGAGTTCACATGTTATTGCTAACACATATGTTACTGCATTTTCTGCCTTGTGACACTGTGATTTATTGCATGAAGGCTCACAAAGATGATGCAAGCATTCGTTAGGAAGCTAATTCCATTATAAATAATTTAACAACTGATCATAGATCACGCTAAACAAGACATGCTTCGCTAAAACAGGTTTGCAAATTGAGACGTCAGATAAATTGTCCAAGCATTCCTCATGGGTTGTTTCCTTTTCATTGTCATTTTTCATTCATGCTAAGATTAGACAGCCTCAATGCGATTATCTATAAAGCGCTTCACCAGCCTCAAATAATACACGAGTCAAATCATTGTGTCTCTTGTTGGGGGTCAATTAGCTTCCCACTGACACCAAAAGTGTTGATAACACTTGTTTGTCTTTGAGGACAGATTTAATTTTGGTACTTTCTTGAAAGGTTGAAATTGTTGATAATCTTTAGGTCTGACGCAGTGCTCTTTATATAATGATTCATAAAAATACCAGTAAGAGTGAATGCACGGTTATACTGAAAGAAATTTGGGCCAAATTACCTGGCCAAAGGGTTCAACCAAAAATTCGGTCACTAATTACTCACCATCATGCCATTCCAAACACTTAAGACCTTCGTTCATCTTCGGAACACAAATTAAGATATTTTGATGACATCAGAGAGCCATCCGACCCTCCATAGAAAGCAATACAACTGAAATAATCCAAAATCCAGAAATGTACTAAAACCATCGGTAAAACAGCAACTTAAGCTATGCAGCGCTACAAGAATACTTTTTTTGCGCAAAACAAAAATAACATAATTTAACTCTACCGTTCTTCTCCCCTGACTTCCGCCATTTTAGAATGTATTGCAACACAGCCCATATGCAAGCTTTAACGTATTTGACGTAAACTTTTAAAGAACAAAAGAACCAGTAAAAGACAACAGAGAAAGGATGTCACATTCTAATTGAATCCAATATGATAAATATAGGTAAAAAAAATCCCCAAAATAATATTCATCTATAGGCATTTTTTTTATATGGTAATCAGCAATTTTTATTATCTTAAAGCTGGTCTATAAATACCCTTTAACAAATGTTCACTTCAAGTTAATTTTATTAAGCAAGCTTAAAGATTAAGGGCAAGTTTTACTAAATCTGGCAAATTAGTGCGAGAGCACAATTTCAAAACGGCACTGTTTGACGTGGGAATTTCTGTGGGTGATTAACTAACAATGCAAATTAAATAAGCAGACGCAACATCTAATTTACATATCAACTAACACAAAATACCAAGCACAGCACAAATGAGCATAGTCACAGTAAAGAACAAAGAAATAAATAAGCCACAGTAGTGTACCAGAGGCCAAAAAAATGAAGGGTTCCATGAAGTTTTGATAGAGCTGGTATTTTGAGACTCTTAGTTGAGGGTTCCAAGTTGTCTTTTATTTCCTGAAGCAAATTAAAAATAACATGGCTTGGCAAACAATATTTTCAGACAATGTGTTCTTTTGGCATTCCAAATAAATGAATATGTGTGGAAAAATCCTCTCCCTTCTACCACGCTTTCTCTCTTCTCTGCAGTGCCTCCTTCTAGCAACAATATGCAGCCATTTCAAGCACAAAATAGTTATTTTTTTGTGGGTGTTAAATAACGGTGCAAATGCCAATAATTTGATGAGCACAAACTGTAAAATGTGTAGTGTGATTCATTCTCCTTCTATACGTTTTGCATCTGAAAGGGAAACTCCTACAAATGCATAGTCAATAAGATCAGGCCTAAAAATGTATTAATGCGCATCTTTAGTAAAAACTGACAGTACAATTTTAACAGTACAGTTTTGTGTTTGTGCTGGTGCAAGCTGTTAGTAAAACTGGCCCAAATTATGTTTTTAAGTATACTGAAATCACTTTTCTAGTAGACTGATATACTTAAATGTATTATTTCAGTATGCTGTAGCCCTTGTACCAAGAAATATGATTGGATGAACACTTTATGGTCTTACAGCTTCCACAAATACATATAAATAGTAACTTTATACTTAGTAATTACTTCTGGGATGTAAAGAGACCAGCACAAAAATGTATTTACACCAAATTTCATACAACGCCTTTATGTAGTACATTTAAGTATATCTCTTATTTACATTAAAAAGTAGACTGAAAGTGTATTTTTAAATTAAAAGAAGCATATTATCAGCACAGAAGAATCTTGTATTTGGTAAGGGTACAGTATCCTAATTTATTAAAAATAGTCAAAGACATTTTCAAGATGGAATTGGGTTACCCTTGGTTCCCTTTTGTGTTGACCTGTTGGTCTTTGTACTGTATAGTGTCTTTTTGTTATTTTGGAAAGTCTTGCTGTTCATTTTGTATGAGTATTGTAACAGTTTTTCTGCTTGCATTTATGTTGTCAAGTCCTTGAATCAACTGTTGTTACCCTTTTGATGTCTAGTGGAAAACGCATGTAAAAAGAAGTGTCCTATGGCTCCTATGGACCTCTAACATTTGATTCCTATCGGGTCCTAGGATAGGGTGAAGGCAACCCCAGGGGACAGACAGCAAAACAGCTTGTGAAGTCTTTCAGTGTTTCTAGGACTTCTCCAAACAGCAGCAGGATACGGTTATTAGTTCTGTATTTGTAAATCGGGTTCCTGCTTTGTTTGTAATGTCCAACACTGCTTGTTTCCTGCAAAATAGTTTTGCTGATGTTACACTATAACACAGAGCAGCATGCAACAGAATAATAAGCAATAATAATAATAATGTAGCAATAATGAACATTGTCAACAATACGATTTTTGGACTATATGGCTCAGCAGTGTTAACACATACGCACAATATGCAATATTAAAATGCAGTATACTGTTGGCTTTTATGCTTTTGAAATAGAGAGTTAAAGTCGAGCCCATAAGAGCCTGAATGCCTGAAGTGCATATAATGATTGTACTGTATTTATTGCCATATTGTTGTATGGTCACATTTTCTGCCAGTGAATACAAGGCATTGTACTGTACATCATCTTCCCAGGGCTAACTTGTACCTAATAATTTTCTCTTGCCTTTAGCGTGAATATCAGGCCTGCCTTTATCAAATCCTCAGGCAGCTCTTAAACATTTGATAACCTCAGGCTTCTTCAGTGATCAAGTAAAAGAAAAAAAAAAACCCCATGAATATTTAAACACTTGTGTTTCACTTTTCAGATGAGGAAAATCCCAGCTTCTGGGTACAAACTTAGCCAGAGGCAAAATAGTGTAAATGGGAGTCCTCAAAACCGAAATAAGACAAAATAACCTTACGATCAGTTGTGTTTGATGTTTGTATTAGAATGACAGTAATGTCATTCCTATTTTAAAAATTTCCCCATCAGAATTAGTTTTTTTAAGAGAAGGTTACATTTATAGCTTGGACAAGTAAATGGTTCATTCATTCAAAAAAGTACTACCTACCATGGTACCATATTTACATATTTGATGACTCAATATGTTCAATGCATCATTATTCCTGGAGGTGGCACTGTTTGATACACAATGATGTTGTGATGTTTCTTTCATAATTACCACAGGGACAAAACAAAAGAATAAGCTTCCAGTGATCAAAATGTTGTCACTGTTATTGAAAACGATAGTTTTGAGAATATGGTGAATGTAGCCTAAGCCAGAATGCTTAATATACTGTGGAAGTGCACTCTTGACAATGACAGCGATGACGAAATCACCATGCTAACCACCCAAAAAGTTTAGTCTTGGAAAAGTTAGTCTTGGATGTTATTTATTGATTAATTAAAACTTAATATAAAGTGGATTTGAGCCATTTCGAATCGTGAAAGCTGAGCGTCCTGCGTTCGTAGACCGTTTGTGCCACCCACTGACATCCAGAGTGCCGTTTCTTCCCGCGGGACAGTCCGCGTGGGAGAAGACGACAGGGGAGAGATTCACAATTTAATTTTGTGGTGTTTATCTGTCACCAAAGGCTTAGGGGTCGTTCACAGTGCTTTGAAATTGGTGGAAGAAGCGACATGCCTTGCGTTTCCACGTGTTTTTAGACGCTTCAGATGAACGTACCCTTAAGATAGTTAGTTACATTTAATGCTAAAGTATCGTTAAAACTAATACAAACATTATTTTATTGTGTTAGAGCAGAACGATGCAGCTCTGGTTAAACAGCTGGATTCATATACATATATATATATCGCAGCCCTAGTGCGTACGCTTTCCTCTACGCGTAACAACCACAGATTACGTACATGTGCATGCTTTCACCCGGATGTAAACAAGGCTGATTACATCAAATACGCTACAACTTGCGTATGCGGTTCGTTCTGATGCGCTCTAAAATGGCTAAAGACAAAGTCACAGGAGATGCTGCAAGGTGCTTCAAAAAAACCTACCTGCGATCAGTGTTGTGCAAGTTCACACTTTTCGTGATCTAGTTCAAAGTTCAGTTCACACATGCTCAAAGTGAACTGTTCACATCCATAGCTCACAATTTTAATTTTTGAACTAGTTCAAAGTTCAGTTCATTTTATTTTATTTTTAGGTGCGATATATAGTCTAAGTGAAAATTTATTTAGTTTTAACATATATCTATAACCTACCTACATTTTTGCATATATGGACATGTATAGACAAAGGACACAAAATATGATTCTTATTTATGGTTTATTTATCTCTTGACCCAATACTAGACAAGGGAAGGAAAAGAAAAGTACTAAAAAACTACCACCATCTCACTTATGGGAAACGTAGTGTGAAGCTAAAGACATTAGATTCAACTGTCCTTGGCTTTACACTACGTTACCCAAGATGCACTACACACAAGCGCTGAGCGAGAGTCAGCCTGTGCATTTT